>OZ024915.1:70856736-71420595 GCA_964017125.1 Flabesymbios commensalis
ATAATACAATGACCGTGTGATGGTGTGACATTGGGCCACCGACTATAACGGTTGTCCAGCATTAAACCAACACTGGGCCAACATCAGTAAGTACAACACATTGACCCAGTGATGGCATAATGGTGGCCCACCGTCAATGACGCTGGCCCAACATTACCCATTAAAGCGCTGAAATATTTTTTATACAAACCAAGAGATTAATGTTTTTCTGCAAATTAAAATCATCATAAATGTCTTAGTTAGCTCTTGAATACATATATCTGAATACATATGTTATGGGTCTACGACCATTATACGACTATTGTAAATTGTTAATTATTTCAGTGCGGGGATCGACTATAGACGTCAGAATCTGACGTCTAAAGTCGATTCCCGCTCTTTACGCGTATTAGAGGGTGGGTATTGTGAGCTCCTGAAACCCATTAACCTCAGAGGACATTATAAACGTCACTAAAGGGGGTACCTCGTCCCAAACCGCTTGTACCAGCAGCAATACCTTGGACAATGTTTCGAAATACAATTTTCTACCACAATTTTCTACCACTATAAACTCTAATATGTGATACATCAATATGTGATACATCATTTGATATTTTTTGTTTTTTCTATGAATTCTTTTCAGATTCAATGAAAGGTTGAAGGAATGTTGAACCACGTTATTTGTATAATTCAACAATCATATGAGATGTATTAAGTCAAAATAAATAGCACTTACATTTGACAAAAAGCTCCACATGTAATACATTGACAATATATCTTCATGTGATGAAACACTAGGTAATACATTTGTTTAATTAAATAATTATATCAAAGAAAAATGTTTGTTACTATAATTAAACTGGTGTAAGTCTGATATAATCGTCATCTATTTTAAAGTATGCATATTTAAAGCTTTCACATGGATAAATCACATGCCGATATGAATCCCACATATGGTGAGCTTTACGTGTTTTGTGAGTAATGACATACATCAGGGACTCATCTTAAAATTAGGCTTATCTTAACTTTCTCTTATTTCCGTTAGAAAAGTTAAGATAAATCGTAACTTTTTAAATTAAATCTTAACTTTTTAAATGGAATTGAGAGAGAGTTAAGATAATTTTAAGATTCTTAGTGGGATGAGCCAAGAGCTCATTTCATTATGAAAATCGTAGCTTAGTGGTTAGTCATTTATCATTAAATGATCATCTTAACTTTTAATGGTCGATGACTGACAGTTAAGTACATATTCTCTTAGCGAAACAAACCCCAGCCTCGCTGCAGCCATTCAGCACGTAGGCATATGATGTAACACTGGACTGAGTGATGCCATACAAGACAATTAGCGACTGATGGAGCGCCCAGACAGGACCACAAGCCATCTCTCAGATTTATACTGCCCCCCCCCCCCCCAGGATGCTGATACCCCCTCCCGGATTCTTCCAGATATACAGGCCCTGAGGATGTGTCCACTACATTGTGCTTTGGCTTTAATCAGCTGATGGATCGATAAGTCGACAACACGCTGGTACAACGCAGTCTGAAAGCTGAGCTTTGAGACTGCGTTGGGCCAACGTGCCGTGTTTGGTAGATAAACCTTTGAGCTTTTAAGTTGTGGACGTAAGAGGGATATTAACGCTGACTGGTTGTGATAGACCTCAATAAACCTTTCTTTTGGTGAAGCTTTTCACGGTGTCACCCGGGATCTTCACGAGTAGACAGAGCCCGATGAAGTGTCCACCACATTGTATTTTCTCTTTATTCAGCTGAGGGATCGATGAGCAATAACACCTTCGCACTGGGTACACGACGCTGTTACGACGCTGAATCCAACGTCGCAACAACGTCGTGTGCCCAGTCGGTTGGCCCCACGCCGCCTCAGCTGGGCAAACATTGAGACCACGTTGTTTGCATACCACCGGGAACACGATGTTGCTGCGACGTTGAATCATTGACGTTGATACAACGTCGCAACTACGTCGCGTGCCCGGCGAATCAACGTCATTGACGTTAACTGAACGTCGCAACAACGTCTTTTGTCCAGTTATTATTGGCACAAAGCAGTCTCATCTGGGCATGTCGAGTTTAGTTGATAAACAGTGTGATATGATTATGTTGTAAAGGATGGTACTGTTGATATTTTGGCAATTTTGATTGAATTTCAGGCAATTTAGTTAAGGAAAGGTGGGCTATGACACCCCTCCCCCTCCATATATATTATGAGCTTCATGGTATACTTGACTACTCTATGAAACGGGGACACGTTTATTCATGAATGATGAATAGGGTTTTAGACCACCTCTGTTAGATGAATGAGATGACACTGCCCTCCAGACACAGGATTCGCGATTTGAGCCCTGGTGGTCTGAGGCAGAGCACGCTACCTCTCGAACACGGAGGCCCCCTAAAATTCTGAGTGAGAGAAGAAGAAACATTTGTTGATTTGAAACCTGAATGCAAGAGCGGGGGACGAACCTGCGATCTCCGATTTTCCAATCAGGCAGCATTAACCTTGTGCACCCGCCTCGTTTATTCAACGCCAATCGCGGAGACGATTCACATCTCAAAGTATTAAATTAAAATTATACATAGTTAATGTATTTGCTTGCTAAGTGTTTGAGAGATGTATTTTATTAGTGTACATCCTGCATTCATTTCACCGAGCCTGACCCAGCTGATGAAAATCGCTTTCCATTCACTGACCCAACTAAAGACATAGATTTTCCAAAATATAATCAACAGCTATGTAGTGATATCTTTATTTTCACAAGTATATTTCACAAGTTAAATGGAAATAAACGACTTTGTCTATGAGAAATATGAAGAATGAATTCAAACAGACGAGTGACCTTAGTAAATGTATATTTTACTAAGTCCGGCACTTCCATTATAAACGAATAATTCCTTGACACGCTATTGGAATTGTGATGTCTGTCATTCGAATTTACCCTGTGGTTGCGTACAACTTCCAGAGACAACCAGCAGGCTTTTGCACGTACACAACCAAGACATACATACACTTTATGTCACTAAATCTCTCACTTTTCCCATCTTACCAAGTTTCCATATTTTACCTTTAACACATATTACCTTTACCCATTAAATCCATTAACTCTCCCTTTGTTATTAAGTTTTAATAAACTTCGCTGAAGGTCAATTTTGGCAAATGTTGAACTCAAAGACCTCAAAATGTGAGTACTTTTCTATTATTATTTTACACATCTTTACCTCCTTTTCTTCTCTACGCGGGGTTTATCCAAATCCCGATAACGCACAGTACCAATTTATATATCAGACTTGACATAGTGATCTATCAATAAACCTGCGACCTGTAACCTTTAGCTGGACTCAATAAAAGCGAGCTAAACACAAAAGCAAAAATTATCGCTAGACCGACAACATGACTCATTGACGGAGAGGGAATGTAACACCCCCCCCCCCCCTCACCCCCCCCCCCCACCAACACTGAACATTAACATAATAAAAGAATTACTGCTATTCTGTGAAACTCAATAGCCTTGACCTCCAATATTTTCACCGAGCTAGGTAATACAATAAAGTATTGGGGGGGGGGGATCTTATATAACTTTTTTTCACCGAGTTGCAATTCAAAACGGTATCCGGTGACGTCACTGCGTTACACATAATTAACAGAAAATAGTGAGTAATGCCTGTGTTGTCAGACCACGGCCAAGACGGATGTCCATCTTGGAAATCCCAATATTGACCATTTTATCTGGCATCCAGGTGATAACTGACCTCTCTCAGTGTATTTGAAAGTGAGCTCAATCTGTGGAAAAAAAAAAAAAAAAAAAATTAATTAAATTAAATTTTTAATTTAAATTCATTTAATTTAATAAATTAATTCAATTTTTAAGTTTGGGTGGTGAAAAACAATCTCACAATTGCTGCAGCACTGAAACATTAATTTCCAAATTCAGTTTCAGTCACGTTAAGTTTATTATAGGGTGAAGTGTTGGCTGTTCTCATATTGTGTTGTACTGACAATGTTGGTCCATGTCGCGGCGCCTGCGGGTGGCTCTGTCGTTTTCCTCATATTGTGTTGTACTGACAATGTTGGTCCATGTCGCGGCGCCTGTGAGTGGCTCTGCCATCATCATATTATAGTGTTCCAAATTGATTAATTAACCCTTATAACGCTGACATATTTTTGAATAAAGCATTCAGACGAAAAGTACTTTCAATTTGAAGGGGATCGACTTTAGACGTCAGCATCTGACGTGACGTCCATAGACACACATAGTCGGTGCTGATACCAGAATGGTCACCATCGTGTCTTGGTCGTATGGAGCTGTTACTGGTTACATCTGTCTCCTGTGGAGAGATATGTAAACATGGCTTGTCTGTGACGAGATGTGACCACCAGCCAGTCCCCAGAGGAGGGGGTGATGATACACATTACTGCATTATCTCATGTGAAGAGATGTGTAAACATGGCTTGTCTGTGACGAGATGTGACCACCAGCCAGGCCCCAGAGGAGGGGGTGATGATACACATTACTGCATTATCTCATGTAGTAGAGGAGCGCGCAGCGCGAGGGCTGACGCGAGATTATGCACTAGTTCTGGTATAAACCTTATAGTGCCTCTCTCTTTTCACCTGGTGAGGTAGGTGATTGTACAAAGCATTGGCAAGTAAGTCCGGGAGACAAGGAACCAGGGCAGGGCTGCTGAACCATAAAGAAACAGCCGTTTGAGCCACCAGAGTAAAGGGCAAGGACTGCCCCTTTTGAGATGTGCTCTGCTTTCTGAGCAGTGTGATTGAAACCACCATCATGAACCGTCAGCGTTAGCCAACCATCTGTGTCCGCCGTGCCATCACCCAAGCTAGCAATGTAATGATAAAGAGCTCATTGCTTAAGACCAGACTCCGGCTCCTCCAGTGCTATGATAGAGAGCTCACTGCCTCATGTGTCACACAAAACGGCTCCTTTCAGAGCCCCTGTTCTCTGTGGGAACAGGAGTTCAACCAATATCCGTCAACCGTCAACCGTGTTTTTGTCTCATTCAGTGGTGTGATAGAGAGCTCACTGCTTTTGGTATGTCACACAGAACGGCGCCCCCAGAGCCCCTGTTCTCTGTGGGAACAAGAGCTCAGCCGTTATCCGTCAACCGTCAACTGTGTTTAAGCGTCAGCCTGGATTGCAGCCAGCAATTGATCCAGAATTGTATTAGAGCCTGATCGTTTTTGAACGATCTCATGATTCAACACCAGATCCTTGAAACACTGTGTGTTTTCGAATGATCTAAATGTTTTAACCGCCAGTGCCGTCATCCTAGTTTTAATCATAGGGACATTTGTGAGGTCATGCAGATCTATTGTTCTCATTCTGTCACAGTAGGTTATACCAAGTGCTAGTCTCAGGCACTTATTTTGAAAGATCTGCATTTCCTTCTCTTGTGATTCCCTTAAAGCTCCAGTTATCAGTGAACCATATTCAAGGACAGGGCGCCCCAGGTTGTCCTTTTGAGCAACTTCAACAGGTTCAGTCGCCTGTAGACCTGTCATTATGTCTTTCATATGGTCTTTGAAGCTTAGCCCTCGATCAAATAGGATTCCAAGCAGTTTGGCTGTTTGAGTTTAAATAATAGGCTCACCAAACAGTTCCAGATCTATAAGTTCTGGTTTGGGACCAACACTAAACACAATCAGCTGAGTTTTTCCTGCGTTTAGTTTTATCCTCCATTTGGAGCACCAAGCTTCAATAAGTTTTAAAGCTTTTGATAGCTTTGCCTTTACCCATTTGGCATTGGTTGCATGTGTCCAGATTTCCATGTCATCTGCGAACTGGGAGAGCCTGACATTGAGTGAGCTCATGTCTGGGATATCATTCACATAGATAATAAAAAGGAAAGGGCTTAGGACCGAGCCCTGAGGTGTACCCGCATTGAGGGTCACCTTCTCTGAGCAGTTGTTACAGTAATTGACTTTTATCGTTCTGTCACTTAGGAAAGATGATATCAACCTGACCATCTTCCTAAGTAAACTGCCGTTCATCAGCTTGTATCTTAGCCCGTCATGCCACACCGAGTCAAATGCTTTCTCAACATCGATAATGATTGCTCCACCTTTCCATTTCTTAGTGAATCCCAGCTGAGTTTCCTCTACCAGTCTGAACACATGTTCCATGGCGATGCGCTTGTTCCTAAAGCCATTCTGCCAATTGCTAAAGAACTTTTCTTTCCCAAGAAAGTCCCTTATTCTACTAGCTCTCATGTGAAGTGATGTGTAAACATGGCTTGTCTGTAAAGAGTTGTGAACAGGCAGGCTCTAGAGGAGGGGGTGAGAATACACATTACGGCTCTATCTCTTGTGGAGAGATCTGTAAACACATTTTCCTCACAACAAGGCTTGGCTTATCGACCAAGGAAAATAGTATCTGATTCTATTCAACATATTCTGTTTGCTGGGTTTAAGCAGCTCCCCCCCCCCCCCTCGGAGATCGTCTTTAATATAGTTTAATTGTTTTCGATAGAGAAGTTTGTTCATGGGTCATGGTCTTCGTAAAAGTGTCCTGACATGTAATATGTGATTTGTTTGTTTGTTTGTTTGTTTGTTTGTTTGTTTGTTTGTTTGTTTGTTTGTTTGTTTGTTTGTTTGTTTGTTTGTTTGTTTGTTTGTTTGTTTGTTTGTTTGTTTGTTTGTTTGTTTGTTTGTTTGTTTGTTTGTTTGTTTGTCTGTTTGTTTGTTTGTTTGTTTGTTTGTTTGATTGTTCGTTATGTTAAAGTCCCACCCAGTGTGGGGGATAATAATCTTCTTTGTTATATTTCCTACCAATAGGACTGTCTAAGATAGGAAATATTCTATCATAGACCACAGAACCACGGGTTAAATACGCACTCCACCAACCATAACTTGCCGCCGTTATAATGCTGTCATTACAACTGGCCAAAAGACACATATCATCAAAAGGACTTGTGAAAGGTGACATGAAAATATTGTCACGCAACGGAAGAATATTTTGCTTTGTCCAAGTCAGGCCATTTGTTGCTATAATAAACACAATGTTTTTCTTCTGTTTTTCATAGTATTTTATGGCGTTTTCTATGTAGGTTATATTTGACACGGTATATCCACGATATGCCTTTCTCAGATAGTCTCCTCTTCTTATATGAATACCAACCAGGCTTGTGTCACTTGGTTTGTCTGACAAAACACTGTGTAAGTAATGATTCACTTTATCTTGTATGGTGGGGGAGAATCGCAACCGATTTTCAAGGTCGTTTGTCCAGGCGTGGACAAAGTATTTCCATGATTGACGATAACCAAGAATTTTAAAAACATCCGTCCTGCTTGATTTTTCACGAAGATGAAACATTCCCGGGTCAAACATTCTGCCACCTTTGGATTCATGTATTCCCAACGTGTTATATTTATTCACTTCTGGGCAGCCGGGCATATTTAATGTAAGGTTTTCAAAAACTGTTTGAAGAATTGTCGACACGTTGATGCAAGGAGTAAATCCATTGGCTTTAGCAATTCCATACATTGAGGCGAACTGGAACAGAACATTTCCCAAATGATGCGACTCTTCAAAAAGTAAAACTGTCACCAAGACTTTGTTATTTAACTCATCATTTGTCATTTGTAGGGCTGTGAAATTATTTGCTGAAGGTGTTCGCTGTTGTTTATTCGTGGTCCATAAATTGAAGGGTGCTGATCTTTGGTTGCTTAGATATTTTGTTATTTCAAAATGTCTGAATAATCCGAACATTAAAGTCAGAGCTATGATGATTTTAACGCCACCTGTTGATACAACAGTAAAACATAGACATCAGCAATAATACAAATTGTGAATGTGTTACGAGATAGCAAATATTCACATGTGGTTTAAACCTTACAGTGCGGGGACCGACTGTAGACATCAGAATCTATAGCACTGAGAGAAAGTAAAATATGTGTACTGGCGTGGACCGATCACATAGGTATTCAAAGCGGAAAGAGCTAACTAAGACATTTACAATGAGTTCAAATTAAAAGTATTTCTGCGGTTTAAGGGTTAAACCTAACAACGACAATAATACAAATTGTTGAGTGAAGACAAATCTTAAAAAGGGGATTAAACGGGCATATATACCACTTAGTAAAGTGGTATATATGACGGGTTATATATAGGCTACCACTTAGTAAAGGGGCATATACGACGGGTTATATATACCACTTAGTAAAGTGGCATATATGACGGGTTATATATACCACTTAGTAAAGTGGTATATATGACGGGTTATATATACCACTTAGTAAAGTGGCATATATGACAAGATATATCTACCACTAAGTAAAGTGGTATATATGACGGGTTATATTTACCACTTAATGAAGTGGCATATATACCACGTAGTAATGTGACATAAATGGCTCGTCATTTATACCACTTAGTAAAGTGGCATTTAATAAGGTGACGAAATCCGTTATTTGAATAGGCATTATATATGAAATAAGCTAGGCCTACATAACTGAAAATGAAACATTATGATACATTTATTTAAATGGATACTAGCACAATATGTTAAATTCCAATAATAAAACAAACACATATTCACCCACCTGATTGACGTCTATAAAATGAACAGGGAATGTACAAGTAGCTCATGTTAAATGACTTCATCTCATACAAATCATGTGTAATCTGGCTTGTAAGTTAGTTCTAATGTATCTGAAGATATATCATGAATCATTTACTACAGTGTATTTAACGACATCGCAAGGCTCTGACACAGTGATCTCTATTTTAAAATGTAATAGTTCTAATACGAGCAAAAGTTTACGCCTGAAAATGACCTAGTTTTCATAGGCACTTAAAATACTCGTCTCAATTTCATGGCATCCGAGTTTTTTGGTAGGCAGCGTGAGTGACATTTTTACACAGCTGGCAGTGGAAATAAAATGGCGGTCAGTGTGACCGAGCCTAAGTAAATGAGTTGGGCGGCCCAGTCATACCTGGTACTTCGGCCTTCCGTCTGTCGTAAAATTGTTATCATATCAGCAAAATATTTCAGCCCTCTAAGAGTTGAAGGGTTAAATTTAAAATCTTCACCTGGCGAGTTCCGACCCTCCGGCGCGACACAGGTTGACAAAAACCAATTGATCTGGTCCGTAATAACTCTGTAGTGTAGGTCTAAATCGGACCAAGTTGAACCTATCATCACACACACATAATGATGGTATAACCATGGGATTTCATTTTGCAAGAACCGTATTCTTGTACAAGTCACAATATATCTTAGACTTCAAATTGGTCGATCTCAACCAATCCAAAGCCTACGATATATCGTAACTTGTACAACAATACGGGCCCTGTACTGTATCACACTTGTTTACATAGGGTGCATGGGAACGTATCACTGATGATTCACTGCGAGTATTTATCAATTGTTGAATCATAATGTGAAACGTGAGTGCATGCATGCCACCCGACTGTTACTTTAACATTAAAGTGCGGAGATCGTCTGTAGACGTCAGAATCTGACGTCTGTATACGTCAGATTCTGAGCTATAAAGACGGTCCCCGCACTGAAAGAATACAAATATTTATAATGACCGAATACCCATAACATAGGTATTCAAATGAATCTGAAAAAGCTGACTAGGACATTTATGATGATTTCAAATTGAACAGAGCCTTTGGTTTATATGGTTTATACAGATAATTCAACGTTGTTGGGGTTAGAGGTTGACACAAATGAATCCCACTGGCATCACATGATAGTGCGTGTTATAACTGCATTATCCCCTCCTCTCAATTAAAGCAGAGGGGGGGGGGGGTGTGGTAGCCAAAGACGCCCGGCATGCATCCTAGACGACTGTTACTATTTGATGTCTCACAGTCACGATGTTGACACCGTCACCCCCCCCCCCCCCAAACCCCAATTAGAGGTAATCATAGGCTCATTTCTGACCCTGGGAAATGACGGAGCTTGGCGGAAAATAGACCCAACCCATGACATTGCCCAGTGTTGACACAGCATCAACGATGATGGCCAACATTGAGGCTTAACTGGTACCCTGTGAGTTGAAATGTGATTTGTAGGTTCTCCAGAATGAACTACAATCATGTGAATGAAATGAAATGAATGGAGTTTTAGGCCACTTTTGTACACATATAGGCTAACCTTGGCCAGGAGAACCTCCTAAGGATGGTGAGATGAATGAGATGACACTATCTTCCAAACACAGAATTCGAAATTTGAGCCTTGGCGTTCTGGGGCCGGGCACGCTATCTCTCGGTCACGGAGGTTCCCCACAATATTGAATCATAACAATCGCGTAAACCTCAAACATGCTGTCAAGTATATTGAGAATCCTTATTAACCTTTGGGTCATTAGAACCAGGAAACTAATTCATCAAAACATTTTATGCAGTTTCTAAAATAACGAATTTGAAACTTACACTAACATATATGATATACATAAATACTTTATTTATCAACGATTGTTAACAATTGCACGAACGGCAAATATGTCATCAAAAGTCAGGGTGGTGCATGTTCAACCCTCAGAGCACTGACACGACTTTAGTATTGTTGTTTTTTGTGTGTTTTGATGGCCTTATATCGCCAGCATTTAGAAATAAATACTGTAGATCTGGTAATATTCGCGAGGTTTTAATTTTCGCGAATTTTGCGAGGTGGTCAAATTAGCGAATTTAAGAATCTCGCGAAAATTATTATTATGATAGCGCCACTAAAGAAAAAAAAACATTTGCGAATTCTATACTTCTTGAAAAGTCCGATAATCAGAAATTCGCGCCAGAATAGACACGCGAAAATTACCAGATATACAGTATGTGGCGAATTATAGATAATCATATACAATTCAACTTAATCATTTACAATTCAACTTATATTTAGTTGGCCAACGATGTACTAAACTAAACCCCGACGTTCGGTCGCCCCTTGACCTGAACTCGCCTCTCCTCGCCTCCGTGGCGCTCCCGCCTCGCCCGCTTTGTCATTCACATTCGACCCTAAGTCGCCCTGGAGTCGACCCATAATCGACCTTGTATCGTCCCTATCGTCTCGCATTGCAGCGACCACAAAATCTTTTCTCGCTCGCCCTGCATTTCTTGTACATAGCCTACATATCCATGTTGTAAATACTCCTTTCTTGATTATACTGTATTATTATTATTATTAATTGTATTATTATTATTATTATTATTATTATTATTTTATTATTATTATTATTAATATTAATTTTACTAATAATTTTACTATTATTATGTATCCTGTATATTTGAATGTTTAAGGGCCCCAAGGTATATGGGCAAATGCTCATTGGGTTTACCCGCTCGAAATAAAGATTTAATTATTCTTCTTCTTATACATCTACAATTATTTTCAGGAAGGGAGGGAATGTAACACAACATGATCATCTTTGTTTCGGTGACAGAATTTATTAGATAAAATTTCCTATCTGGGCCTTACATTGAACAGTAGAGGTAAATTTGCCCAAACGCATTCAAATTTAGCAGATCGCGGTTTAAGAGGTATATTTAAACTGTTCTGCTCTGTCAATGAATTATATTCACCAGAACTCAGTTTCCTTTGTACCCTATTTATGCCCGTTTTATTGTATGGAAGTGAAATCTGGGGATTTCATAAAGCTGTTGATATTGAATAGGTTCATTTATTGTTTTGTAAGAAAATTTTGCACTTAAAAAGTAATACAGCTAATTTTTTTTATATATGGTTAATTGGGAAGATATCCACTGAAGGTTAATTGTAAAGTAGAAATTATTAGATACTGGTTGAAGACAATTATGAGCAAGCACAATAAGCTTGTGTATAATATGTACCAAATGACGTATCGAAATTTGAAAATGGCATTTCATTGAATGGTTGGACAGCTACAATTAAATCTCTACTGTTCAGTCTGGGCCTACATTTTGTATGGTATGACCAAGGTGTAAATGTGAAATTATTTGAACATGTATTAAAACAAAGATTGCAAGATAATCATATTACAGAGTTGAATAGAGCAGTTTCGAACAGCAATGACGGAATTTTGTACAGAACATACGAACTCAAGCCATTTTATAGTCAATTCATAAATAGTATAACTAAGCCTTGCTATCGATATTCCCTTTTAAAATTTGTCACAAAAAATCACAAACTTCCTGTTGTACGTGGTAAATGGTTTCAACCTAAACCTTATAATGAACGTCTATGTAGCACATGTGAAGTTTTGGGAGACGAATATCATTTACTTCTCCAATGCACTAAGCATCAAGATTTACGATTAACATTAAGTGCCCGATACTATTGGGAAAAACACCAATGCACAAATTTGTTGAGTTAATGTCATCCTAGCGTAGAGTAGTAAGCTTGCTACTTTTGTACATATCGTATTGCAAAGAGAAAATGTTTAGTTATTATATATTTGTACTGCTCATCCTCGCTTGCACGCATCATACTTATTGTATTTTTTTATATTTATGTAGCACACAGACCAAAGGTCTATGCTAAATGAATGAATACACATAATATATAAATTAAACAAAATCTTTTGTGTTCCATGGTTTATACAAAAAATATTTCAGCGTGTAGAGGTTAATACAATAAACTTTATTTAAAATATGTCATTATATTGAATTGAGGAGACAATGG
Source organism: Flabesymbios commensalis (assembly GCA_964017125.1). NCBI lineage: Eukaryota > Metazoa > Annelida > Polychaeta > Terebellida > Flabelligeridae > Flabesymbios > Flabesymbios commensalis. Next base: position 70,869,346 of record OZ024915.1, read on the forward strand.
TGCATGTAGAGATGAATAAACTTATTGTTTCAGCTCCATTAGCTCAGCTAACCCTATAAGCGCTATAGTCGTTTATTGTTTCAGCACTCTCCATTAGCTTAGCTAACCCTTTAAGCGCTATAGTCGTTTATTGTTTCAGCTCCATTAGCTTAGCTAACCCTATAAGCGCTATAGTCGTTTATTGTTTCAGCACTCTTCATTAGCTTAGCTAACCATTTAAGCGCTATAGTCGTTTATTGTTTCAGCTCCATTAGCTTAGCTAACCCTGTAAGCGCTATAGTCGTTTATTGTTTCAGCACTCTTCATTAGCTTAGCTAACCCTTTAAGCGCTATAGTCGTTTATTGTTTCAGCTCCATTAGCTTAGCTAACCCTATAAGCGCTATAGTCGTTTATTGTTTCAGCTCCATTAGCTTAGCTAACCCTTTAAGCGCTATAGACGTTTATTGTTTCAGCTCCATTAGCTTAGCTAACCCTTTAAGCGCTATAGTCGTTTATTGTTTCAGCACTCTCCAATAGCTTAGCTAACCCTTTAAGCGCTATAGTCGTTTATTGTTTCAGCTCCATTAGCTTAGCTAACCCTATAAGCGCTATAGTCGTTTATTGTTTCAGCTCCATTAGCTTAGCTAACCCTTTAAGCGCTATAGTCGTTTATTGTTTCAGCTCCATTAGCTTAGCTAACCCTTTAAGCGCTATAGACGTTTATTGTTTCAGCTCCATTAGCTTAGCTAACCCTTTAAGCGCTATAGTCGTTTATTTTTTCAGCTCCATTAGCTTAGCTAACCCTATAAGCGCTATAGTCGTTTATTGTTTCAGCTCCATTAGCTTAGCTAACCCTTTAAGCGCTATAGTCGTTTATTGTTTCAGCTCCATTAGCTTAGCTAACCCTATAAGCGCTATAGTCGTTTATTGTTTCAGCACTCTTCATTAGGTTAGCTAACCCTTTAAGCGCTATAGTCGTTTATTGTTTCAGCTCCATTAGCTTAGCTAACCCTATAAGCGCTATAATTGTTTATTGTTTCAGCACTCTTCATTAGCTTAGCTAACCCTATAAGCGCTATAGTTGTTTATTGTTTCAGCTCTCTTCATTAGCTTAGCTAACCCTTTAAGCGCTATAGTCGTTTATTGTTTCAGCTCCATTAGCTTAGCTAACCCTATAAGCGCTATAGTCGTTTATTGTTTCAGCACTCTCCATTAGCTCAGCTAATCCTTTAAGCGCTATAGTCGTTTATTGTTTCAGCACTCTCCATTAGCTCAGCTAACCCTTTAAGCGCTATAGTCGTTTATTGTTTCAGCTCCATTAGCTTAGCTAACCCTTTAAGCGCTATAGTCGTTTATTGTTTCAGCTCCATTAGCTTAGCTAACCCTTTAAGCGCTATAGACGTTTATTGTTTCAGCTCCATTAGCTTAGCTAACCCTTTAAGCGCTATAGTCGTTTATTTTTTCAGCTCCATTACCTCAGTTAACCCTATAAGCGCTATAGTCGTTTATTGTTTCAGCTCCATTAGCTTAGCTAACCCTTTAAGCGCTATAGTCGTTTATTGTTTCAGCTCCATTAGCTTAGCTAACACTATAAGCGCTATAGTCGTTTATTGTTTCAGCACTCTTCATCAGCTTAGCTAACCCTTTAAGCGCTATAGTCGTTTATTGTTCCAGCTCCATTAGCTTAGCTAACCCTATAAGCGCTATAATCGTTTATTGTTTCAGCACTCTTCATTAGCTTAGCTAACCCTATAAGCGCTATAGTTGTTTATTGTTTCAGCTCTCTTCATTAGCTTAGCTAACCCTTTAAGCGCTATAGTCGTTTATTGTTTCAGCTCCATTAGCTTAGCTAACCCTATTAGCGCTATAGTCGTTTATTGTTTCAGCACTCTCCATTAGCTCAGCTAACCCTTTAAGCGCTATAGTCGTTTATTGTTTCAGCACTGTTCATTAGCTTAGCTAACCCTTTAAGCGCTATAGTCGTTTATTGTTTCAGCTCCATTAGCTTAGCTAACCCTATAAGCGCTATAGTCGTTTATTGTTTCAGCACTCTCCATTAGCTCAGCTAACCCTTTAAGCGCTATAGTCGTTTATTGTTTCAGCTCCATTAGCTTAGCTAACCCTATAAGCGCTATAGTCGTTTATTGTTTCAGCACTCTCCATTAGCTCAGCTAACCCTTTAAGCGCTATAGTCGTTTATTGTTTCAGCACTCTTCATTAGCTTAGCTAACCCTTTAAGCGCTAAAGTCGTTTATTGTTTCAGCTCCATTAGCTTAGATAACCCTATAAGCGCTATAGTCGTTTATTGTTTCAGCACTCTCCATTAGCTCAGCTAACCCTTTAAGCGCTATAGTCGTTTGTTGTTTCAGCCCTCTCCATTAGCTCAGCTAACCCTTTAGGCGCTATAGTCGTTTATTGTTTCAGCTCCATTAGCTTAGCTAACCCTTTAAGCGCTATAGTCGTTTATTGTTTCAGCTCCATTAGCTTAGCTAACCCTATAAGCGCTATAGTCGTTTATTGTTTCAGCACTCTCCATCAGCTCAGCTAACCCTTTAAGCCCTATAGTCGTTTATTGTTTCAGCTCCATTAGCTTAGTTAACCCTTTAAGCGCTATAGTCGTTTATTGTTTCAGCACTCTTTATTAGCTTAGCTAACCCTTTAAGCGCTATAGTCGTTTATTGTTTCAGCTCCATTAGCTTAGCTAACCCTTTAAGCGCTATAGTTGTTAATTGTTTCAGCACTCTCCATTAGCTTAGCTAACCCTTTAAGCTGAAACAATAAACGACCATAGCGCTTAAAGGGCTAGCTGAGCTAATTGAGAGTGCTGAAACAATAAACGACTATAGCGCTTAAAAGGTTAGCTAAGCTAATGGAGAGTGCTGAAACAATAAACGACTATAGCGCTTAAAGGGTTAGCTAAGCTAATGGACAGTGCTGAAACAATAAACGACTCTAGGGCTTTAAGGGTTAGCTGAGCTAATGGACAGTGCTGAAACAATAAACGACTATAGCTCTTAAACGGTTAGCTAAGCTAATGGAGAGTGCTGAAACAATAAACGACTATAGCGCTTAAAGGGTTAGCTAAGCTAATGGAGAGTGCTTTCAGCTAACCCTTTAAGCGCTATAGTCGTTTATTGTTTCAGCACTCTCCATTAGCTCAGCTAACCCTATAAGCGCTATAGTCGTTTATTGTTTCAGCACTCTCCATTAGCTTAGCTAACCCTTTAAGCGCTATAGTCGTTTATTGTTTCAGCACTCTCCATTAGCTTAGCTAACCTTTTAAGCGCTATAGTCGTTTATTGTTTCAGCACTCTCAATTAGCTCAGCTAGCCTTTTAAGCGCTATGGTCGTTTATTGTTTCAGCTCCATTAGCTTAGCTAACCCTTTAAGCGCTATGGTCGTTTATTGTTTCAACACTCTCCATTAGCTCAGCTAACCCTTTAAGCGCTATAGTCGTTTATTGTTTCAGCTCCATTAGCTTAGCAACCCTATAAGCGCTATAGTCGTTTATTGTTTCAGCACTCTCCATTAGCTCAGCTAATCCTTTAAGCGCTATAGTCGTTTATTGTTTCAGCACTCTTCATTAGCTTAGCTAACCCTTTAAGCGCTATAGTCGTTTATTGTTTCAGCTCCATTAGCTTAGATAACCCTATAAGCGCTATAGTCGTTTATTGTTTCAGCACTCTCCATTAGCTTAGCTAACCCTTTAAGCGCTATAGTCGTTTATTGTTTTAGCTCCATGAGCTTAGATAACCCTTTAAGCGCTATAGTCGTTTGTTGTTTCAGCCCTCTCCATTAGCTCAGCTAACCCTTTAGGCGCTATAGTCGTTTATTGTTTCAGCTCCATCAGCTTAGCTAACCCTTTAAGCGCTATAGTCGTTTATTTTTTCAGCTCCATTAGCTTAGCTAACCCTATAAGCGCTATAGTCGTTTATTGTTTCAGCACTCTCCATCAGCACTCTCCATTAGCTCAGTTAACCCTTTAAGCGCTATAGTCGTTTATTGTTTCAGCACTCTCAATGAGCTTAGCTATAGTCGTTCATTGTTTGAGCACTCTCCATTAGCTTAGCTAACCTTTTAAGCGCTATAGTCGTTTATTGTTTCAGCACTCTCCATTAGCTTAGCTAACACTTTAAGCGCTATAGTCGTTTATTGTTTCAGCACTCTCCATTAGCTCAGCTAACCCTTTAAGCGCTATAGTCGTTTATTGTTTCAGCACTCTTCATTAGCTTAGCTAACCCTTTAAGCGCTATAGTCGTTTATTGTTTCAGCTCCATTAGCTTAGATAACCCTATAAGCGCTATAGTCGTTTATTGTTTCAGCACTCTCCATTAGCTTAGCTAACCCTTTAAGCGCTATAGTCGTTTATTGTTTTAGCTCCATGAGCTAAGATAACCCTTTAAGCGCTATAGTCGTTTGTTGTTTCAGCCCTCTCCATTAGCTCAGCTAACCCTTTAGGCGCTATAGTCGTTTATTGTTTCAGCTCCATCAGCTTAGCTAACCCTTTAAGCGCTATAGTCGTTTATTTTTTCAGCTCCATTAGCTTAGCTAACCCTATAAGCGCTATAGTCGTTTATTGTTTCAGCACTCTCCATCAGCACTCTCCATTAGCTCAGTTAACCCTTTAAGCGCTATAGTCGTTTATTGTTTCAGCACTCTCAATGAGCTTAGCTAACCCTTTAAGCGCTATAGTCGTTCATTGTTTGAGCACTCTCCATTAGCTTAGCTAACCTTTTAAGCGCTATAGTCGTTTATTGTTTCAGCACTCTCTATTAGCTTAGCTAACCCTTTAAGCGCTATAGTCGTTTATTGTTTTAGCACTCTCCATTAGCTCAGCTAACCCTATAAGCGCTATAGTCGTTTATTGTTTCAGCACTCTCCATTAGCTTAGCTAACACTTTAAGCGCTATAGTCGTTCATTGTTTTAGCACTCTCCATTAGCTCAGCTAACCCTATAAGCGCTATAGTCGTTTATTGTTTCAGCACTCTCCATTAGCTTAGTTACCCTTTAAGCGCTATAGTCGTTTATTGTTTCAGCACTCTCCATTAGCTTAGCTAACCCTTTAGGCGCTATAGTCATTTATTGTTCCAGCACTCTCCATTAGCTCAGTTAACCCTTTAAGCGCTATAGTCGTTTATTGTTTCAGCACTCTCCATTAGCTTAGTTACCCTTTAAGCGCTATAGTCGTTTATTGTTTCAGCACTCTCCATTAGCTTAGCTAACCCTTTAAGCGCTATAGTCATTTATTGTTTCAGCTCCATTAGTTAACCCTTTAAGCGCTATAGTCGTTTATTGTTTCAGCACTCTCCATTAGCTTAGCTAACCCTTTAAGCGCTATAGTCGTTTATTGTTTCAGGCCTCTCCATTAGCTTAGCTAACCTTTTAATCGCTATAGTCGTTTATTGTTTCAGCTCCATTAGCTTAGCTAACCGTTTAAGCGCTATAGTCGTTTATTGTTTCAGCACTGTCCATTAGCTCAGCTAACCCTTAAAGCCCTAGAGTCGTTTATTGTTTCAGCACTCTCCATTAGCTTAGTTACCCTTTAAGCGCTATAGTCGTTTATTGTTTCAGCACCATCCATTAGCTTAGCTAACCCTTTAAGCGCTATAGGCGTTTATTGTTTCAGCACTCTCCATTAGCTTAGCTAACCCTTTAAGCGCTATAGTCGTTTATTGTTTCAGCACTCTCCATTAGCTCAGCTAACCCTTTAAGCGCTATAGTCGTTTATTGTTTCAGTACTCTCCATTAGCTCAGCTAACCTTATAAGCGCTATAGTCGTTTATTGTTTCAGCACTCTCCATTAGCTTAGCTAACCTTTTAAGCGCTATAGTCGTTTATTGTTTCAGCACTCTCAATTAGCTCAGCTAACCCTTTAAGCGCTATGGTCGTTTATTGTTTCAGCTCCATTAGCTTAGCTAACCCTTTAAGCGCTATGGTCGTTTATTGTTTCAACACTCTCCATTAGCTCAGCTAACCCTTTAAGCGCTATAGTCAATTATTGTTTCAGCACTCTCCTTTAGCTTAGCTAACCCTTTAAGCCCTATAGTCGTTTATTGTTTCAACACTCTCCATTAGCTCAGCTAACCCTTTAAGCGCTATAGTCAATTATTGTTTCAGCACTCTCCATTAGCTTAGTTACCCTTTAAGCGCTATAGGCGTTTATTGTTTCAGCACTGTCCATTAGCTTAGTTACCCTTTAAGCGCTATAGTCGTTTATTGTTTCAGCTCCATTAGCTTAGCTAACCCTTTAAGCCCTAGAGTCGTTTATTGTTTCAGCACTCTCCATTAGCTTAGTTACCCTTTAAGCGCTATAGGCTCATTTACTGCCCGAGGCCCAGTCACACTGACCGCCATTTTGTTTCCACAGCCAGCTGTGTAAAAACGACACTCGCCTACGAAAAACACGGATGCCATGAAATTGACACGAATATTTCAAGTGCCTACGAAAACTAGGCCATTTTCAGCAGGCGTAAACTTTTGAGCGTTTTAGAACTATTACATTTAATAAATGGAGGTCACTGTGTCAGAGCCTTGCGATGTCATCAGGGTATGCTTACTCTACTGCAATGTGTGAAATCAATGACAGAGGCTTATATAACCCTACACCCTAAATCTATGTCGCTTGGCGACCATTTTGGATTCTGGGCCGCCAATGGTCCAAGATGGCCGCTAACAAAATGCCAAGATGATTTTTTCACTTCCTGACACAATAAAGTACAAGAAAAAACATGTTGGCAAGAATTACGCAAAAAATCCCACGACGGTTTTTTTGTGACATTGGGAAGTGTACTATAGTAATATTAAACAAATTTACCAACCACACCATTCTTCTTCCAAAAATGCCTAAAAATTTACTGTATGAGGGAAAACACAAATACAATATTTTTTTAGCAAGATATATGATTTATTGTAATGTATGAAAAATGAACATTATGACGGTGAGAAATGAAGTTATGACAATGTCAATGAGCGATGAGTTAGATGATATGAAAGATGGTATGTACATTGCGACGATGAGAAATGAAGTTATGACAACATGAATAAGCGATGAGTTAGATGATATGAAAGATGGTATGTACATTGCGACGATGAGAGATGAAGTTATGACATGGTGAATGAACGATGAGTTAGATGATATGAGATATGGTATGTACATTGCGACGATGAGAAATGAAGTTATGACAACATGAATAAGCGATGAGTTGGATGATATGAAAGATGAGATGTAAATTGCGACGATGAGAAATGAAGTTATGACATGGTGAATGAACGATGAGTTAGATGATATGAGAGATGGTATGTACATTGCGACGATGAAAGATGAAGTTATGACAAGGTGAGTGAGCGATGAATAATAGATGATATGAAAGATGACATGTACAATGCGAAGATGAGAAATGAAGTTATGACAAAGTGAATGAACGATGAGTTAGATGATATGAGAGATGGTATGGAGGTGAATGATCGTTTTCTAGGATGATGCTTCACTGCAAACCAATGTTGACTTAAGTGTTGAGCCACCGTCAGCAACGCTAGCTCAACATTGAGCCAACATTAGTTTATTTTTGACATCTCGCATTTCGGCTGGTTCTGTTCTTCGTGAGTCAGAGTAGCATGCATGTTTAATACTAAGGTGGAATGACTGCTCTGGACGACTGGTCATTATTGTGATCTATGATAAATGTACAATGGAATTATGAGAAATGAATGTGAATGCAGAATGAGTAAAATGACATGAATGATGATATATACAATGAATTTCAGATCCAGGTTTTCAAGTTCTAGTGTTTGGTGAAATGATATTTAGCAAACACGAGGCATTGACCCAACGTTGGTTTATGGTTGGTACACCTTTTGTGACGCTGCCCAATTACTACCACCTATTGGGTATCATGGGTACTGATGTGGAATGGCTGCTCTGGACGGCTGGTCAGTGTGTTGTGGCATGGATGTTACTGAGGTGGAATGGCTGCTTTGGATGGCTGGTCATTGTGTTGTGGCATGCATGTTACTGAGGTGGAAAGGCTGCTCTGGATAGCTGGTTATTGTGTTGTACTGTGGGAGCTGAGAGTTCACAAATGCTGGTTGTATCTGGGAGGTGTTTCCCTGTGTGTGGTGGGAGGAGTAGTACTGATACTGTGGTGATGTGAACATCATCTGCTGCTGATGATGACCTGCTGCTGAAGCAGAAATAGGAGACAGAGTATTAGTCAGAGGATGCTCTACCCTGCTGCTCTGTACCGCTGAGCTCGGTCCTGCCAGCCTCTCACACTGTTGAGCAGCAGCAGCCCACGGCCACTGGTAATGTGTGGGGTATGACCTTGTAGGTGTGGAGGTTAAAGGGGTGGCTGTAGTAGCAGTAGGTAACCCTGGTATATTGTGCATGTAGGGTGTAGCTCTGAGTAGCTGTCTGTATGAGTTCTGCACTCTCCTCCTCGCCTGACGTCTATTAAAGTCCCCCTTTTTGAAATCGTCGAGGCACGCGGCGTGTATGGCCCAGTAATACCCTCGTCCACTGGCAGCACGACCACTCTTCACAAAGCAATCATTAATAGACAGGTTATGACGGATACTGTTCTTCCACGCGGGGTCAGACTCACGATAATAGGGGAAGTTATCACTGACATACTGGTAGATATCCCCGAGAACCATCCGCTTCTCAGGGCAACTCAGGACAGCCTTAGCGATAAGCGAGATGTAAGATTCATTAGGCTTCTTTTTATCTCCTTCACTATTATCTGTTCCTTGATTAGTCGATGTAGATGCTTCTATTTGGTCGTGTGAGGTAACATCTTGCTCTGGTGAGGTAGGCGGTGACATTTGTGAGGTCTCCTGCCATGTACCGTTCTGATTGCGAGACCGCTTCAATCCTGGTCCAGCATTCGTGTCCTCAAACAGAGCTGATATGTTGTCATCGCTGTAAATGCCACTCGAGGAATTATCCGAGTCACGATTGGTGAAGCAATCTGAAGCGTCACGTTTTCTCTTACGTCCTGAATCTAAGGCTTTATCATCCAACACGTCATTGCAATATGACAAACCGTGTAAAGACTTCATGGCACAATGCTCTAGGTTACCCAGCGTGGTGGGAAGAGACGACTGGATGGAATCCTCAAAAGTCATGGTTGGAATATCAAACCCGAGGACAGAATCCAGACTGAGATCCGGGGGGTGGGTGGTGACTGCTGATGAAGGGGGTACTACGTGAGGCAATGATTGGCCGAGGACAGAGTCAAGGCTGAGATCCGGGGAGTCGGTGGTGACTGCTGATGAGGGGGGTGGCGGGTGACACCATGATTGGCTGCAGGACAGAGGAGGAACAATCGATTCAGCTGAGAGTGCAGACAACACATCCTCCAGATTACACCCTGTGGAGCTCTGTGCATCAGACACTGCCATCACTGACACACCCCCATCTGAGGCAGGTGCTATACAGGTATCTGAGGCAGGTGCTCTACAGGTAGCTGCAGCAGGTGTTTTACAGGTATCTGAGCTAGGTGTTTTACAAGTATCTGAGACGTGTATTCTACATGTATCCATCTTGTTTTCTTTTCCTTGACACTTGTTCTTCATCTGCTGGAGGTACCTGGGTCCCAGGATGAGGAAGGTGGCCGGATCAGGCTTCTCCACATACTCACTGGACAACATGCTATCCCACTTGTCAGGGGAGATTATATGCTCTGCCAAAAAATCCATATTCAATCTGTTTCTTATTGGTGCGCTGGCCTGAGAAGCTGGTGGTGCCTTATGATGCACTGTCGACAGATTAAGGTCAAGTCGTTGACCTGACCCATATTTTGATGCTTGTGGATAGGTGTGCATACCCACGGCTGGGGCTTCTAAACGTTTACTGGCATAGTTATTTGTCGCAGCCATAGATTGACTTGTGGCACAATTATTTTTAGACAGCAGAGATGGCTCTGCAATTCTGTTGCCATAGTTGATATTTTGGTGCTCATCTGATGGAGTGATATTGTTATAAGCATACATGGTTATGTTTGAGTATTGTTGGTGAGATACAAAGATGATTGTGAATGAGGAGTTTAGATATTTATACCAAAGTAAAGGGGTATTTTTGTTAGCATTTAAGACATTCAATATCTGTTAGCAGTGTTACCTGCGGGTGGGGTGTTAATAGCGAGAACCACTCACACCTTACACGAACGGTACTCGCGTGACGTCCGGATGAGGTGTGAACGACACCCTGAACAATATGCAGTCCAGTTAGCAGGCATGACGCTCACGGGCAGCGTGAACGGTACACGTAAACGTACCTGCTAACCAGCACTGCTCACCTGTATTGTTCTATGCTCTGTGTACTCGTTATATTTTGTCAAAATGCATTTTATTGTATCTCTGTTTTAGGTGCGGTAAACATATATCTATCATGTAAAGCATCATTAACATGTCTACCCATCTATCTATTTTTATTTAACTGAATTTTACAATTCTAAGCTATGGAAAAACTTTCAAAATTAACTAGATCTTTTCTTATCCCAAAAATTGTGTTTCACATTTATTCCCATTTTTATTCATGTCCAGATTGCTGCCGAAATTCCAACGCTAGTATGGATGAAAATTATAATACTTAATAAAAATTTGTGAAGAGAGTCCACGAAATCAAGAGAATCCGGTGATTCAAATCAAGGTTTCTCATAAATAATATAAAAATGCATATTTTAGATTTGTTTGTTTTCAAGCAATTTTACTGCGAAATTGTGTTTCTTGTAATAAAAAAAAATGAGAAAGATATTTGTATTCACATAACTAGTTAATTTTGCTAAAGTGTAGTATTTTTGCTCAGTGTATATAAAACAGGTAGCAAACTAAAAAAGATGGTCTTCTTGTGAATTACTTTTGCTAGATAGTAAATGTTGAAATGTCAGTATTGGCGAAACAAGTCTTGTCTAAAATGCAAAAAATGCAATAGAATTATATAGATGAGAGCTTTCATGTACCGTATTTTAAAAAGTATTTGTCAATATAACTATTTTATTTTTTCGCTAAAAAATAAAATTTTGCATTCAGACTGAGTAGGGGGTTTTACGTCATATAATTAATTAAATCTCAATCACAGAGTGGTGTTACAATCTTGTACCCAATTTCACTTAGTATATTGTATTTAACCCTTTAGACATTAAGTTGTCTAATTTACTTTTGCGCCCCCTTGAAGTTGTGTGTCGCTACCGCAACCCACTACTTCAAGTAGATGAAACTAATATTTGTTAATAAGCCCAGCCATTTGCAGATTTTTATCTTTAGACACAGAATTCATTTCAAATAAGTCATTTAATCAGATAATTAAATGACTGAAAAAGTCGTGATTAGCTGTGAAGAGGGATAAAATATGTCATGTTTTAGAATGATGCGAGAATGATGCTATAAGGGTTGAAAAATTGCATGATTGTTTTGAAAAAGCTGAGATTTTTCCGATGCCAAGAGATTATGTGATGACTTCACACGTTTCGTTTTACTGCCATTCTGTTGTCACCAGCCTGAGAGGTGTAACTCTCTTCACACATTGACTTTTTGTCTCCCGGATATTTTTATATTGAGCGCAGTGGTCTCGCATAGGTGTTGGTCACCTGTCGCCACTTAATGCTTCTATATGTACATTTTTCTGTGGAATTTTGCATATATAAAGTCTGATAATAATAATTATAAAATAAAAATATCAACTTTTCATTGCCTATGAAATGGAAATTGCGGTGACAATTCCAAATCCAATATGAATGAAAATGACTTTACTTATTGTGCTATAACATCATCCATCATCCAAAGTAATATGTGAAGTGACCCCACGAAATCAACAGAATGCGGTAATTCTGATTAATATCCAATGTTTTTGTTCTATTTATGTATTACAGCGTATAGATTGCTGCCGCAAATTTCACCTCAAATATTAACCATTAAAGCGCAATTTATAATTTTTTTTATTATTATTTGATCAAATGACTGTTAGTTGAATTTGCAAATTTGGGATTTGCCAACGTTCGGTCTCAAATTAAGCAGATATGATTAATGTTCACCCACCACTTGATATTGTGGGTCGCGGTAGCGAGATACAATGTCAATGGGTGAAGCTTCAAATTATTTAATGCAGCGGGTTTAGAAATTATACGTGTCAAAACAAAATCTCAGAACGTCCTCATTGTGAGGGATTGGACAACTTTATTCATAAAAATGTGCCTTGGATTGTGTTTAATTGACAAGACAATAGAATTGAAGGGATCAAAGCCTTTTTAATTAGCTGCGTTGTCAAGTAGCTGAAATGGGAAAGCGAGCATTTCTAAAGGGAATGAATCATTCATTATTTACACAATTCGTTTCAAAATATATCATTCGTTTTATTCAAGCGACAAATGTGCTTAAAGGAATACAAAAAAGATTTTCTATCCAGCAGTATAATATCAATAACGAACAATTTCTTTATTGTTTAATTAAAAGTAAACCAGAGCAGTATCCATCACAGGGGATTAACTTTACAAGTTACGTCTTGCTAAAAGTCCGTTAACATATGATGACTTGGTACGTTACGTCTTGCTAACAGTCCGTTAACAGGTCATGTCTTGGCACGTTACGTCTTGCTGACAGTCCGTTAATACCCTGGAGACTTGGCACGTTACGTCTTGCTAACAGTCCGTTAAACACCTAATGACTTGGCACGTTACGTCTTGCTAACAGTCCGTTGACACCTGCCTGAGATGAGGTGCTGAACGATTCACACATCGACCCTTTACGTTTGGCTGAAAGTCCGTTAACACCTGATGACTTGGCACGTTACGTCTTGCTAACAGTCCGTTGACACCTGTCTGAGACGTTTTGCTGAACGATTCACACATTGACCCTTCCCCACCCAGAAGTTACATCATATTCACATTTACCATGAGGTGGGAATTACTACTGCAATTCCTATATTTTTCATTAATTGTATAAATTAACAAGTTTTAAATAGCTTCAAAGTCATGATCGGTGACACTTTCTACTTGAATAACCAGTAACGCACTCAATTTTTTATATATATATACCATGTAGTGCTATTTTTTCAAATTTAAAATCATCACACATGTCTTAGCTAGGTCTTTCCGCTTCATTTGAATACCTATGTTATTATAAATAGTTCACCCTTTCAGTGCGGTGATCGACTTTCGACGTCAGATTCTGACGTCTAAAGTCAAGTCCCGCACTGAAAGGTTTAAACCGCCAATTCAGCCCGAGAGTTGTTTTAAATCAATTTTATTAGCAGATCAAATCACCGTTATTGTGAACGGAAGATGTGTCCAAACATCAATATCTGCAAATGTTTGGTCTGAAATTAAACAAATAGGAGTAATTTTCACCCACTTGAAGTTGTTGGTCGCGGTAGCGAGACACAACTTCAAGGGGGTGGAAATTGAAAAAGACAACTTGGCGAGCAAAGGGTTTCGCAATTAAAGACATGTAAAATAACGCATATGTTCACCACTGGCAGGTAAAGAGTTGCGCTGATAATGACGAACAATTTATTTAACCAACGTAATTATAACAAAATACAGATAACATACAAATACATATCAATAGACCATAGCTGAGACTGCATAAGACAATACCCACAGCAGAGGATTATTTCATAATAGCTGCATGAATGTATATTCCCAATATCAAGCAATCTCATTGTTATTTAATCAATTGTTTTAATTCATTCGATTTTAGAATCTTGTGTGTGAAGGGCAGCGTCATCTGATTCATCGCTCGATCCTATTAAGGTCTCGTCGCCCAGTTTAGCCTCCATATGCACAGAAGTGGCGGTTTTATATTAAACAAATAATGTGCACTGACAATTACCTATTTTAAACTACACTAAATCTAACGTTGTCTTACATGAAAACTATACCACCTGTAACTGGTGAACCGCTGGTTGTCTATTATATTATACTGTTATACATTATATACAGTGGAGACCCGGAAATCGGACCACCTATGGGACTGATTGAAAGTGGTCCCATATTGGAATCGGTCCGATTTGTGAAACCAGCCAATTATGAATGGAGAAATACTAGTCAGTCTGTTTATAGATATGCCTTGTTACGTGTTGATATCAGGCTCGATTATTAAACTAATGTATTGAATTTGACGTCATGATATAATAAAAACAACACACAATTTAAAAAAAATTGTATTAAATGCATGTAAAAATATATATGGATCAACTTGGAGTGTGATAGTATCGTTTGCTTAGGGTGATCAGGCCATGCAGCTGTGAACGGGAAATCGATCAGCCGTGAATAACCCTATGTAACTTACAGTCCATTAACTTGATATAATTTATATTTTCTCGCTTAAAAATACATCAGTTAATTATTCCGTTTAATATGCGTAACTAATACAGAAAATCATAACGGAATTGTTGTCTTGCTTCACTATATGAATTTACATAGCAATTTGTAAGACTTTTGGGATCGCAAAGGTGTAATCACGCTATACAGGTGATAATCCTTCTGTTCGCTAGGACATGTCATAGGCCTATATGACAAGTCAAGTTGATAAAAAAGCAGCCTAGCGAAATATGTATCTGTATTAAAGGCTAACAAAGGGGTTACTTTAGAATAGTTGTGCCAAAAGAATGTGTTACAAGGCATAAGTTGATCTGTTAATAAAAAAATATCATCAAATATGTCTGTTGGGAAAAACATAAAACGGTTGTATTTATCAGGTGTTTTTTATTTTTCCATGCTCGCCATTTGTTTTTTCTGAATGCATTAGGTGAATGGAGCCTCCGGAAATGGTAATGACGTATGATTGGTGGTAGCTTCAGTGGTGTTGAAGGGCTCCCCGAAAATCTCCACTATCAACAGTATGAAAGTGCTTGCTAATCCGATTCACCCCACTGTTGACTTAATGAGAATATTCCACACAAATTTATCAAAGGTGCTATTAGTTTAAACGTTAAGGCTTCCATATTTTTTCTTTTAATAAAATGTTTTCTCCGTATCTATTTCTAAGTTAATTCACCACTTGTTTTGATCGCCTGGGCGTCAGCCATCGGCCTTAGCGCCGCTGACCCGTTAACGTCCTCTGCGCAGCCGCACATAATTTATACCCGCCATTCTACATGTTTTTAAGTGGAGCCGGTTGAAAACAGCTCGGACTTTATTTATCAATTATATCTTATATAACTTATTTATTTATATATTTATACAGTGAATTATAAAGATAGAGTATTTATTAATATATTTCACACCTACACTAATTATAAAGAATGTAATTTATACTAATTTATAGGCCTAGTCTAGCCCTCACTCGACCCCTCATTGTCATTTTGACATCTGACTTTGAGAGATTTTTTGACACAGACACACAAATGCCGCATTGTATTGCTTTCGGCAGTCACAACAACACCAGGAGTGACAGTGCCGGCGCCAGGCTGCTGAGGCAGGCTGTTTTAAAGTTATAGCTAAAAGTTTTCTAAATGTATAATGATTGGAGGCTGAGGCCTAATTTTGCTCTACGTTCAAGACTCGCTCAAAAGCTTGTGGGTCCAATAACTTATCAAACGTTGGTTAGATCGCTTTCAAATGTCACCTGATGGTTATCTCGTTATTTCTGTTCATCTGACTAACTCCAATAAAACGCAAATAGCAGACATCTAAAAATATTGACATGGTAGGCCCATCTAGTTCATTTATTAACATTTTTTATTGTCTCTCCAAGTTAATAAATATTGTTGGGGAACAGGGGTACGGGGTTGGAGTGCCATGACAGGTTATTTTCTAAGATGGCCTCCCCAAAAATTGTGAATGTGATATCTTATGAACAATTGGCTGAATTAATTTTTTTATATTATGAGATTGATCCATTGGAAACAAGTAGTTGACGGAAGCCTGACAGCAGCCATCTTGCTACTTTTGGAGCAATTGTGTACTGAATGTATTGTGTACTGAATTTAAATATCTTGAACCTTGAATTCAACTCTATTGAGTTGCCACCCGGTGAGAATACTACACCGATCAATTGTCCAGACACCGAGAATTCCACACCAAATAATATTCTGTCGTCTGTCGCTACTGATGTTAAAGCAGGTCATGGCTCTACATAGACTGATAACCTGCCAAGTGTGGATTTTGCGTCATCAAGTGGTCTACAAGTTTAGTGCAATTTTATTCATCACAAATAGCCACAGTATTGTATTGAAGATACTAGGGCCTACCCTCTTAAAGGGACATGCCCACGCTAAAATCATAAAAAATCGGTGATTTTATTTTGGCTTCTTAATATGACCATATGATGTCCATAGACTAGAACTGCAATTTTTTTCAATTTTTGTGCTGCGCATTTACCAGTTAGACTAGATATCCGGACGAAATTCCTGATTTTTAATTATTGACAACCATGTCAAAAATAGGAAATACGAGAATTCCGTCTCAATATCTTGGTGAATGCGCAGCACAAAAATTAAAAACTTCCAGTCTATGGACATGTTTACAACAGATGGTCATATTAAGAAGCTAAAATAAAATCACCGATTTTTTTGATGATTTCAGCGTGGGCATGTCCCTTTAATATTGATATGTATTCTCAGAAACTGAACGGCCTTGAAGGCGTGACCTTGGGTGCCAACTAGGTGATAGAAAGGCAGTTTGGTCCTGATTTTTCACTTTGTCAAGTATAAAAAGTAGCGACGCTAAAACACATCTCCCGAAGTAATATTATGCTTTATGTCGCTATAAACATGAGTGTCTAATAGGAAAATTATCTCTTTCCATTCATATTATGTTTTTTTCACTCCGGAGAGATTGCTTGTAGGCTAAAAACGACATTTATTCAACACGGGAGCACAACTTTTAGGAGTGCTGTGTGTAAGTTGCCATGGTAGCACGTGTGACCTCGTCTGTTCAAAGCCAATCATGTTGCCGTCTTGTTGCGTGTCACACCATGCACTCGGGGTCATGAGGTCAACGCATGATAGGCGCGTGGACATGTACTGTTTAGCACATAAAATCTGCATGTTATTCAGCTTTGTCTGCAATTTGCGTGCATATAATATATTTTTTTTTATGGTTTTCAGTGTTTCTATTTGCGGCTAAATATATATTAAAATACACATTGGTTTTGAAAAGTCCTGTTATGACGCGATTCTGGCAAAAACGTGGATTTTCGGTACATTGAAGTATAATCCCTTTGACAGCCCAGGCGTTGTTATGGTCTCACCACCCTAAATGAGCCGAAATCCAAGCGGGGTGGCTACTGACTAGAGAATCCCTACCCAAATTAGGCCTACTGCTTTAAATGGTTGTTTCCGCCTCTGGTGAATTAAGAAAAATACAGGAATGTTGTAATTATGTGGATAAATTGTAAGCACACACTGTTTTCGCTATCTGTGATATGAGGTGTAACTGTTATGTGAGATTTTCGGATGGACACATGCGGTGAGAATGATTTGTGTCTTTTCTGGGAATGGGCGCAAGAATATTTCGGGAGATCTGGGCAAAATGGACCTTTTTACCAACATGGGAGCGTAACTCAAAACGCAGGAAGTTAGCATACCATTTTCGAAGCAGTTTTTGAAAAAGGACAGCTTAGGCTTTATTATGGTGTGTAACATAGGGGGGCAGCTAAGGACGAAAGTGGTGATTTCGGCCCTTGGAATGTTGGCATTATACATGCGTTTCAATGGGACTGGCATTTGGGGTGGTGAGACCTTATCACCTAGTAGCTATACCGCAGTAAATGCTGACTTGTGATGACGTAACACGGTTTCTGAGAATTGAACTTCATAATTATTTTATTTCTGACCAGTTAAATGTGACGTTCTTTGATATTCAAGTGCATGCAAATAATAAGGGATAATAAGGTCAATGTTGGCTCACGGTCTGCGATGCTGGCCTAACATTGGCTGAAAGCCTCATGTATATTATTTTGGATAGAGGCAGAATGCGCAATAGGCTATATGCGGGCACTTGATTAGGGTATACATGTATAGACTGCCATCTGAGTCCCACCACTGTCTTACATTAAAGCTGGCCCAACAATGTTCCAGTCCAATGATAGCTAAGCACAGAAAACACTAAGCATTGAACAAATGTTGGATTATTGCTGGCCCAACTTCTGTAACGCTAGCCCACCGCTTGCGATGCCAAAGAGTGTGACTGAATGAAGCTGGGGAGTGATAGGCCGGGTGGTATGACTGGCAAGTGTTTTTTTACGCACCAAAAAACAAGAGGCATTCAATCCCATGCTTGGGTTAATATACATAACAGTTACAGTTAGACAAGCGTCCTAAACAGTGTCCCAACATTAAAATGTGTTTGGCCAGCTGTAGGCCTACGTGTATTCATAAAACTATATTCGATGGCCACCCATTAAACAAGAGACATAAATTTCCCGAATGTTATTATCATACAAAAGTTATAATTATATAAACAAACAAAAACTGTTTTTAAAATTAAGTCGAGGGTCGTGGATCGAGGGGCGTGGGGGGTCTAAGGATTTTTGGAGATACCCAATAATAAGCCTGAAGATAGCTAACTATTTTTTCATGCCTAAAACAATCACATCTATTTTATGTCCACCCTGCTAATGTAACTCTCCATCCTTCCTTGTGACATCTTAAATGGCCATCTGACATCCATTTTAAAAATTTAAGAAATTAAATTAGGCAAAGTCATACATCGTGAAGAGATCATGCAAAACCTAACTAAAATTCATTGTTTATAGACCTTTAGTTGTGTTATGAAATGCATATTTTGCCCTTATTTGACAGGATACATAATTGATGTATGCAGACGTCCGCATGGAAGAGGTGGACCTATTATATCATGATTTATTTCTATTTGATTTTAATGTAACTTTCGGACTAATGGGCTATCGGACTAATGGGTTTTAGGACTAATGTGTGTTCAGACTACTGGGCTTTGGAGTATTGGGCTTTCGGACTATTGGGCTTTCGGACTATTGGGCTTTCGGAAAAATGGGCAGTCACCGGTTCGGAGACATAGGTAGTTGGTACTTTTGTTAGCTTGTCTTCATGTGTATGTCTCTGCTCCTGCCCGAAGTACTTAACCAAGCAGGACGTCCAGTGAGTCATTTCCCCACTTTTCAAGTCCATCAGCAGACAACAGTGGGACTGGTCTCATGGCAAGCACGGAGAATAAAGTAAGCATATCCTCATCAGGGAACCTGTAGTGGCAATCAAACAAGGTATTGTGACCAGACAGAAATTGGATATTTGTAAGTTGACAGAATAGTAGTCTAATAGCAGCACAGAAAATATTTGTTCAAAAGGTTCTATGTTCAGAAGGTTCTATATTCAGAAGGTCCTATGTTCAGAAGGTCCTATATTCAGAAGGTCCTATTTTCAGAAGGTCCTATGTTCAGAAGGTCCTATGTCCAGAAAAACATTGTTCAAAAGGTCCTATATTCAGAAGGTTCTATGTTCACAAGGTCCTATATTCAGATATATTCAGAAGTTCCTATATTCAGAAATTATTAGTTACATGTAGGAAAAAACTTTCAGTTTCAGGTAAATTACAATGCGAGATAACAAATCACAGACTCTAATTTGAGCTCATTCGGACAAAGGTTATAGGAGCTTTTGTCATGACGCGTTGTCCGTCGTCTGTTCGTCCACAATTTGCCAAAATCGTTATGCATGGGACTTCAATCAACATAGTGAAGAGCCACAAGCCAGGAGTGATCACAAAAGGATAGTCCCCGCAATTCAGGAATATGACACTACTGTAGATCTGGTCATTTTCGCGTTTTCAAATTTTCGCGAATTTCTGATTTTGGGACTTTTCACAAAGATTAGAATTCGATAATTTTCTAGTAGTGCTATTATAATAATAATTTTCGCGAGATTCTGGAATTCGCGAATTACTTCTCGCGAAATCTAAAACCTCGCGAATATTACCAGATCTACATTATATCTGAATTGAAATCCACCTAAATCCGGTGCTAGTGTGAACTTGTCCTATAGCCTAGACATGTAGAAAGTTCAAACCAAAAACACCTGCAATTACAAAGATGAGCCATATACGGCGCCATTGACACTTTTCTTTCTTTCATTTTTTTATTCTTCATTTTAGTCTATTCCGGGAGGGGGGTGTCTGTAATCCCCTGCATATCCCCAAAATGCGTTGTAGCCTATTGTTGGGTTGACCAATTAGGGCCTTGTTTTACCTATAAGCCTACCATGGGCCACAATTATTTTGGTAAATCTGTAGCGCATGTTTTACGTCGATTTCTTAACGATTCTGAACCGATTTATCTGAAATTTTGCACAGGCCATTTTCAAGTCAAATCCTAACACCGGTAACAATTTAGTTACACCATTCGACATGTAATAGAATTCCAGAATTATCGTAATGGGTTGATGGACGTCATAATTTCAATTTACTACATGTCAAATCATCTAACTTTTGAAATAATGCATATAATTTTACGTTTACAAAATTTCATGAAAATCGCTTGATAATTGACGGAGTAGGCTAATTAATGAAAAACATGCGCTACTGGTCATGCTGGTTAGTTGTGTCCTAATGTTTCGAGTGGGATGGAGGGAGTTAGCCCTGGATTGATTCGTTTTACCCGAAAAAATCAACGTTTTACAACATGGCGGTGACTGAGAGCGATCTCGACCCCAAGGTCTGAAAAATGTTCACAACTTTTTAATGACTGTGAGGAAAATAAGCTAAGCATGCGACATCGTAGCTTAAATGTTACTGATTCGAAAAAAAACTATTTTTTTCAGATATGACCGTCCCACGATTTTGTATGTGGACAACCTAATTCAGCCACTGTGGCTAGAATGGAGTTACCCTCTGTTAGGCTCGTAATGTAAAATTGTAAAATGATAAATTGATTAAATAATATTTTTCTCATTACCAGCGTGTATCATTACCACCCGATATATTTACTTGTGAAGGTTGTGATATAATGCATGTTTACCTACCACCACTTTACATTAAACAGAGAATAATCCCATAGACCACATAAGATAAAATAATTGATAATTATCATATTATACATCGATATCACCCGTTTTTATATGGTATTTCGAACAACGTAACTCCTATGGAAAATAATTAGAGCTGTCATAAATACAATTTAATGAGTCCATCAAATTTGATCAAACGTCATTAATTTTAAGCTCGGACACCCACTGGGTATACAACGTTCTTGCGACATTAAATCAACGTCATTGACGTTGATCCAACGTCGTGTGCCCAATTGGAACTGCAAATAGTCATCCGTACTTTCTAAACATAGGACCTTCTATACAAATATTTCTGAACATAGAACCTTCTGAACATAGAGCCTTCTGAACAAAGGACCTTCTGAACATAGAACCTTCTGAACATAGGACCTTCTGAACATAGGACCTTTTGAACATAGAGCTGTAACCGTTCAGAAACAAATTGTTCAGAAGGTTTTATATTCAGATATGTTCTCAGAAGGTCCTATATTAAAAAAATCCTTTGTTTTATGTTGGAACAAACTTACATCTTACAGTTTCAGGTAAACTATAATGATGAGTTTTTTCAAGGCGCGTTGTCGTCATACGTCCGTCCACAATTTGCAAAATCGCTATTGCTCCTGGAGTGTCGAGTATACTTCATTCAAACTTGTATACAATGTTCAACATCCAGTAAAATCTGCCGTCCTCAGTGTTCCTTACCAGCTTACACTATAGAACCAATCATTTTCTGTGGGACTTCACTTATAGTAAACAGCCCCAAACCAGGAGTGATCACAGTAGGATAGTCCCCGCAATTCAGGAATATGACACTCTTTCTCAATTCAAATCCACCTAAATCCGGTAGGCCTACTAGTGTGAACTTCTCCTATTGACATGTATAAAGTTAAGCCCAAACATCTGCATTTACAAAGATGAGCTACGGTGCCAATAACACTTTCATTTATTTTTCTTCCTATTAGTCGATTCCAGGGGGGTTTTGGGTGTCGCTAACCCTCCTGCATATCCCCAAAATGCGTTGTGGTGTTGGGTAGACCAAAACATGAGTGAAAATCGCCATCAAAATAAATCAATTTTACCTCTAGATTGCACAAAAAGGCATCATTTAGAGTCTAGCGTGGAATGAATGGAGTTACCCTCTGCTATTGTTACTCTGGTATATTTACTTGTGAAGGTTGTGACATATGCATATTTACCACACATATTTACCACCACATACCACTTAATAGGCCCTACATTCAACAGTAAATATTGCCATAGACCAACCACATAAAGATACGAGATTTTTGTCGTCCCCTTTGTGCGCCACCGCCGGCTCGGCCGCCGCACACAGCCTTTTGGCTACTACACCAACACAGTGCAACATATTGAATTGATAATTCATACAAACATTCAACCCTTTCCAGGCAATTTTGTTTACCCAAAGTCAAAAATAAGAAATACGGGAATTTTGTCTCTATATCTAGCCTAACTGGTGAATGCTCAACAGAAAAATTAAAAAAACTTTTGCAGTTCTAGTCTATGTACATGTTTACATCATATTGTCATATTAAGAAGCCAATAAATCACCGATTTTTAATGATTTCAGCCTGGCCCTGTCCCTTTAAGTTTGAATATTTTAAGCTTAGGGCGAGAGAAATGTTTTTATTTCTTTTGTGTTATTTTCGTTTTTATGTCTTCATAATATTGAAGCACATTATATCTGAGGTCTTTGGGGCGGCTGATTCATTGAAGAGATGGTCCAATAATTGGGATTTCTCTTTTTCAACATTATTCATGAAAAATACATTGAATATATTGAACAATGTATTTATCTTGTACCTAAACTGTAAACATGAACAATAATAATCAAATATAAGGTTCATTAATAGTGGAAACATACATGGAGATATGGACAGTATATATACTATTTAACATATATGCGTGGTAAAAAACATTGTGAAAAACAAATCAACAATTTATTCATCCTGTAAATAAACTGTAAACATGCATGCAGCATGAAAGTAGTAATCAAACATTACGTTTCATTATTATTGGAAAAATACTTGGGAGACATGAACAGTAGATCTATTTAATACTTGTATGCGTGTTCGACAAGTATTGTCCTATAATATTGTAGCAACTCTGGGGGTGTTTTTAAACGAATCAGAAAATGAGTTATAAGGAAAAGAAGCTTAACACATATAAATAAACAAGTGAATTCAAAGGTAGCGTCACATTATACAAGTTTATTCATCATAAGTTTACACTGAGATGATCAAAGAGACTGATCATTAAAATAGTTAAATAAATAGATCTGTACAGCTGCAGAATTCCTGAGTGAGAACGGAGGGATTCCACCGTCTAGGCTTCGCACCTTCAAAGCTAGACCAACCGACACCCATACTTGTGTCTGACAAATGTCTTGAAATGTTAATCAAACGTCGTCACTCATCTGCAATAATACTCTGGTTTAATAAGTGCAATACAGATATGCAGGTAATACTAATAGATAAGTTGGGAGTCACTCTCAAAAGAGTGATTTTAGCAGCCGAATCCTCTGAGGGGAATTCCTTCCAGTCACCCAGTAGCGCCACCTGTTGACCATTCCGCTTGCTTTTTGGTAAACAAACAATGACAGTTAGGCCTACACCGAAGATGACATGAACGATCACTCACTAGAGATTACTGACGATCTGAGAAATTGTTTTATAATGCTGTTCATGTTGCTGAATACAGTTAAATATATGTCTCGAGTAGTCTTTTGAATAATTTCAATGCAAGCTTCTTGGAAGCAAGGTGTGTTTGGTTTTGAATAGAACTATCTTTTTTTTTTTTTAGGTGGTATGCAAGACATAATGCTATCGACCATCCCTCCGTTTGATATTTGTACCTAAATTTGTTCCATAATTTCAATGTATGTGATTATGATTGTCCATATGTTAAAGTCATAGAACCTTCATATTACACCATGTAGTGGTCAGAGTAGCAGAAGTAGGGTACCCCCCCCCCCCCAAAGTTCTGACTGATAAGTTCTTATTTTGCACAATTTCATATTTGAACTTGTATTTAAAATTTAGATATTTTTTCTTCAATTTTGAGGTGGTTATTCTGGAACTCTGTTTGATTTGATATGGAATGACCCATAAATGTCTTTCAAATTATTAATAACAGTGATTTTAATTGAAGTAAGTGTTGACGATGAGTTGTCTTGCTGCCTGGGCTCTGCCGATTACAGGTTGTACATGTACAAATGTTGCGTCGCCATCTTCTAGTACATCTTCTCCTTGGGACAACACGCTACGAATATTCGACACACCTGTGTGTGTTCTTGCAAATATGTGAAAATGTCATGGAACACACCATGAAATACAAAAACACCATAGATAGCGGGGGAGGAAGTCATAAGGCACACGGATCGTGCACTTGGTGATACTTGTTTGAAATTTGGCATGGTCTGAGGTTTTCAAAAAACACTGGCTACAAGTTGGCGCATGCACCTGGTGGCTTGCGCATGCGCAATTCAAAATGGCCGCCAGTCAACAAAAACATCCATAACTCGGCTTCTAATAATGACATATTGAAGTCTAGTACCACTTTTCTAATGTTTTTGGGTACGAGGAATATATTTCTAACATGTATTTTTGTCTAAAGGTAATAGAAATAAAATTTGTGTATACTTTCTTAATAAATAATGTGATATTTGCGTGTAAATTTATATTGAGTCATCCAAATTTGGAACTATTCCATATATAACAGAACACAATATTATCAAGGTATTTTAATTATATCCAAGACTGATACATTGTATGTTATTTTCTTCGGAAATCATTTTTTATTAAACTGTATCATTCATTTCTTGTCACAAGTGAATACATTCCAATATAATAATTATTATATTTTATTTCCCCATTTGAATGTGTGTGTTTTTTGTCACAATTTCATCAATTTAGAGCATATTTCATCAATATTAACACAGTGGCTAATTAAATAAAGAAATAGTGCCACTGTGATCAATAGCTAGAAATCTAGCAACAGTAAAAGTGCCACTGTGATGAATTGCTAAAAATCTAGCAGTAGCCACAAGTGAAAAGGAATGCTTCCACTTCCTCTTCAGTCATATCCTGAAAATCGACATCAGCACACCATCTATGTAGCCAGCGGCCGCACCTACATCCTACCCATCTTTCAGGGTGTTGACCATCATCCTGCCCCCCACAGATGACACATTGATCTTTTTCAGGTAAATTATTGTCATCTATATTATCATCACTACTATCAGCGAATTGTATGTCCATGTCACTTTCTGACGAGTCAATTACTTTTCTTCTCCTGTTTCCTGTCTTTACACTTTTACCCTGTACCTTTCACCCTGTACCTTTCATTTCCTTTGCCATTTTTTCTGATCGTTCTCTTTCTTTTTCCAACACACTGCCTTTTTTTCCGCGCTCCCTCTTTCTGTTCTCCTTTCGTGTTACCTCCTCCTCCTTTTGTCGTTTACGCTCCAAAAGTATTTTTCTGAATTCGTCTCCGGAGATAGCTTTTGGAAGCGCTTGATGTCTCAATTTTTTCGAGTTTGATACTTTGGGAAGTACTTGTGGAGTTTTTAGATGTTTTGAACAGGAGGCAGACACGTTACTGCCACTTGTAGATGGGAAAGCAACAAGGAGGTCCCCTATTGATGTACCAGCAGCATCAAGTTGTTCAGGTTTCTGAAGATCACTAGTGACCACAGGTTTCTGAGTAGGCGTGTCAGGAACGTGAACTGGCAAGGCAGGAGCAGGAATTGGTGGGACAGTAGCATGAGTGGGCAAGACTGGCTCAGAATCAGGCGGAACAGGAATATAAGTGGGCAAGCCAGAAACAGGAGCAGGCAGGACAAAGACATCCGTTGGCAAGACTGCAATCAGGCGGTACAGGAACATAAGTGGGCAAGCCAGAAACATAAGCAGGTGGGACAAAGACATGCGTGGGCAAGACTGGCTCAGAATCAGGCGGTATAGGAACATAAGTGGGCAAGCGTGAAACAGGAGCAGGCGGGGCAGGAATAGCCGTGGGCAAGACAGGAGAAGGCGGGATAGGATGAAGAGTAGGCGGTATGCCAGGAGGAACCGAGAAAACTTGAGCAGGGTTCATTTTGTTGCAGTTAACACGCCCCCTGTCAAGTGGAACCAAGACAGCCTCCCTGAAGCCACTAATTTCAAGAGACGGTTGGCATGTCTTCACCCATGCCTGTTTGAAAACACCGCTGAAAATTAGCCTTGGTGACCACATCACCAATGTTTTTCATTTGGGACGATCGGACAGAATTCCGCCAATTTTCTTTTAGGCTACCAAAAACTCGCAGATCTAAAGGCTGCATTAGGTTTGAGTCATGAGCTAGAAGACATATTGATGTCATTGTCACGACATAATGTGGATGCCTGAAGTGTGGTGTGGCTGGAGTGTCCGTCTACCAGAAGAAGTACAGGTTTTTTCAAAATTTCTATTCCAGGTATAAACACGACCTCTAGCCATTTCACAAATAATTCTGACCCCATCCAGCCATTTTAACTACGCCCCAATACAGCCTCTGGAAATCCTGCCAATGGGTCATATGTGAACCTCTGCCAAGGAATTACGATCATTGGAGGTACAAATACTCCTACAGCACTAACACAAGCCATCACAGTTAGTTGGATTTTATGGGATGACTCAAAGTTGTATACAACACTCGCTTCTTTCTCGGCGACTACTCTGCTCGATTTGGGGCACAATGGATGGCCTGTCTTGTCCGCATTGAACCACCTACTTGGTTCTTCTAATAACAGGGATGCGTCTTGCTCTTTGATGTACGCTTCAAATAGATCAAACCATTGGTTCACCTTTTCACGCGTTTTAATGGCTCGCTCTTTCCCCAGCTGGAGTGGTGATCTTACAGAGAGGTTTTTGTTTCTCTTAATGAAGCCATACCACCAGTCTTTACTTGGTTTCCCATCGCGGAAAGGATTTTGTCTCCCATCTTGCTGCATGATTTTTTGGACACTTTGGCAAATTTCTTCCCTGGTTAAGCCGTAACCTACACGAGACATGTTGATTACCCAGCTTGCCAAGTGATCTTCTTCATCCGTAGTTAGTATTGTGGCTGGGCCAGGTGGAGTACCGATGGCACTTCTGTTGTTGAGCTTATCATTAAGGGTTGTAAGAGGGATCCCATAATGTGCAGATGCTTTACGCTGGCTGAGTGCACCGGACTTGACCAGCCACACACAGTTTTCCAATGTGGCCTGATCATATTTCGGCTCTATCCTTGGCCCTATAGCCTGGGCTATGGTCTAGTATAGACCATACTACAGTAGGCCTACAGGCTACGGCCTACAGTCTGTTTCACTAGATCCTGGGAACAGCCTTTTCTCAATTTTCTAGGTCGCTATTCAAAATTAAAAAAAAACATCGCTGGAAATTTGGTGGAGTTTTGCTGTGTATATTGTAAGTTAGACCATTTGGCTTGTAATATAATTCTTGTTTCACGGTAGGCTAATGGTAAAATGAGAGCTGTAATTTTTAAAATTTATTAGGCCTAACTTAGTCTACATGTCAGAATGTCTTAACTTCGATCATAATACACAACAAAAGTCCACCAAATTTTCAGGGATATTGGATTTGGCGAGAGATAAAAAAATGAACAGAGAAAAATGTTGTTAAAAAAATTGTAAACAGCGACCAAGCATTAGGAAGTTAGACCCCTAGCCTAGCCCTAGGCTAAGGGCCGCTAAGGCTAAAGCCTTCAGTTCAGGAATGGTTTGTAGGCTAAATCTCATCTTCACGGATGGGACGCCAGGTTTATAAATTATAGATAGACTAGGTCTAAGTTAAATTATTTTAAATCACCAAAGCCCACATTTGATTTACCACAAAAGTGGGCTTTGCCATGCCCATGCTATGCCTATGCAGTAGGCCTATGTTATAGGCTATGGCTAGACTATGCCTACTAAGTACTATGGGCTGGCATTGGACGATTGGTGGTGAAAGGATTTTAGGGTCTATTTTTTTTTAATAACTGCCGCCCTGGGCCTCGGGAAAAATTATACTTACCAGCAGGGTCTCGGAGGTGGCTCATCGTCATCGTTGGCCAGACATTGCAGGTCGCCTGCACCAGGTCCCCGAGTGCCAAGCCGAGAAGTGACAGTTGAGCTTGGTGGACTCTGAGAACTGTCTTCGTCCATGTCGTCACTGTCTTCCTCGGCGGTGTCAGACTCCGTCTCAACGTCGGGCTTTCTCCTATCTTCTGAGACTGCTGAACATCGTGGCTCTCTGTCATATGGTCGGTAAACCACTCTCGGAAATGAGGACGGAACATCAAGTGTACCAACCTCCTCTAACGTATCAACTTCAATTTCGTCTGCCATGTTTGTTGCTGTTTGATCTGTCAGACACTTCCTCTTTGAGACCTACTTCGAGTGACGTCTAGCGGTAAACACGGCATCGATGTGTTCGGGATTCTCGGTTCATTCGGCGTCTTTAATAGAAGCACTGCATTTCTGCTTTGAACTTAGCGCCTAGCTGACGGCTCATTTTTAACTTTGAAATCACTGAAAGCGAGAAAATAAAAGCAGCATAAGTAAGATAAAGCAGCTAGCCTATAGAGAGAGAGAGAGAGAGAGAGAGAGAGAGAAAGAGAGAGACAGGGGAGAGAGAGAGAGAGAGAGAGAGAGAGAGAGAGAGAGAGAGAGAGAGGAGAGAGAGACAGGGAGAGAGAAACAGTTGAGAGAGAGAGAGAGTTATGACTAATCTGGTGAGAGAGAGACTATAGTAGTCTACACAGAGTTTCCGCCTGGTATGATTAATTGATTTTAGTGCTTAGAAGGGACCATTTTAACTGAATTAACAGCATAATATGGAATAGACCCCTTATTTTTACTTTCAAAATTATTTGGTGCAAAGTGGGAGGTTCCGGACTCCCCCCCCCCCCCCGGCGGAAACCCTGATTTATAAATATAAAGGCCTAGCCCTAGAGGCTATATATAGGTATTGTTTTGGAGGACCAGATTATATTATTATAAAACTGGTTTGAAATAATTTCTGCTAAATGTTTTGCATCAGTTAGGTATAGCTGTCTAGACTAGACTAGTGTTCGGAATTAGACGAAACAAAATATTCATTGAGGCTATTGTCGAACACGTCTACACGCCAGGACAGAGAGAGTGCAGCAGACGAAATTCTTGACAATAGACAAGGGTGGGTCGTATTTGTTAGATAATTTCCATTTCTAGGGCGAAAGCGCTTAAATAAACGTAAACATTTTGTTCTATGTGAAAATCTGATTATTTGCATATCTAGCTATTTCACACCTGAGTCCGTGTAAGTGTAAAAAAGCGGAGAATAAATACGTCGTCAAAAGTCGGCTGTGTGGCTTTGAAATTTGCGTCAAACGACATTGGGAGTAGATTTGTCAAACTCACCAGGTGGCTATTCGGTATATCGCAAAATTTTTCTTTGGTAAACAGAAACGTCTGTTTTATGAATGTGTGTTCGACAATACCCCCCTGTTCGGAAATACCCGGACCCGCTCTATTTAAAAAATAATCTTATCCCAGCCCCACCCCCCACCCCCCCCACACCCGGCCTTTTCTGTGAAACTCAGTGACGCCACCGGGAGCCCTTTTGAATGGCTGCTCTGTGAAACACAATATAAGACCCCCTCCCCTTACCTTATTGTATTAGTTAGTTCCATGACAACATTGGAGGTCTAGGCTATTAAATTTCACAGAGTACGAGGGCTAGATTTGGCTCCCGGCCTACTGGACTAGTCTTTCCTAGCTTCCATCTAAACAGTGGGAACAGTGCCCATTATTTTGCAAAAGTGAATGTTTATCACAAGAATACTAATAAAAAACATGAACACCCTAACCCACCCTCAAGTTCAACTGATATATATATATATACCACCAATTCAATTTTTGTGAAGTCGAACAAAGTAAAACTCAACTTCACAAAAATAAAATCCATTTGTTTTGGTATAGACTCCTAGTCGTACTCTATTTTACAGTGTAACTGGCTGTACAGGTTATCAGCCACTACTGTTTACAAAAAGGTGTATTGAATTTCAGTCTCGAACCAATCTAGTCTGTGTAGGCCTACATAGGTCTATGTAAAAAAAGGTGAGTCAAAAAAAAACGCTCCTAGCATTATATAAGTGGCAATTCAAGTATTTATTATGATATTATCTATTAAATCCCCAGGCAATGCTTTCAATCCCATCCCATTTTGTAATAAAAAAATATAATGTGCGGAGAACTCGTTCCTTCATGCTGCACAACTTAATACACAAAAATGAAATAAAAATAAAATGTTCTATCCTCAAGCACAACTATGTGCATACAGGTTCATGTTTTCAGGGGGGGGGGGGAGAATTTTGTAACAGATCCTTTAGTTGGTCTTTTTTGTAGACTCGACCAACTCCTGGAGGAGTCAACGCTGTGCCTGCATCTCACACAACATCGACTCCGACAAGAAGTTGGTTCGAGCCCCAACCGTTCTGAGGGCTCGGATGGGCTCAACTAAAGTATTTGTGTTCAAATAATAAATCGGTTCTTGCGGTCTGTGGAGTCGAAGGGGTCTTTAACTTCTTAGGAATTGTTTCCTCAGCTCTGCCTCCGAGTTTGGTCTCTTCTTTGCAGGAGGTGTTTCCATCTTCTCACTGGCTGGCACCACAGTCTCCATCTGCGCATTGGACATCTGCTTAAGTAGTCGTTGCAGGGATTTGTTCGCTCTCCTCATTGCGATCGGCAAAGTGGACAGCTGCTGAAGTGCTTGGGGAAGAGTCGGCACTACCGGAGGCGCATATATTTCCAGGAATTCATCTATCTCAACTGCCATGTCGATCGGCAGCTGCAGTAGCGCCAAGTCCTCCTCGCCACCGAATGGTAGCGGGATATCTCGTCTCTTCTCTCACCATAGCTCTCTCGACCGGTTCTCCTCCCATTGCTCCCAATCAACCCCATCGACCATGACCTTGGGTGACTTGGATTTCTCCAGAAATTGTTCGAAGTTATTCATCCCTTTTGCCCGGTGGGCCTAATATCCCGTTACATGCCAATCGAGTAATGGGCATAAATCTTCCCACGTTCACCGATTTTCTCACACTTGAGACATTTATCTACACTCTGCCCCTGTTGGATGCCTCCCTTGGTTTTTGATTGTCGGTCATGGTAATTGTTATTGTTTTCTGAAATCATAATAAAACAACCCCACATATAGAAAACCTTTGATTTGCACTTAATAAATTCAAAATAATGCCTATTGTTGTATCATGAAGCCGGCAGCTTCTTTTTAGCCAATGAGATCCATCTGGGAGGGTTGTCACCTTGGTACAACTCTAAATTGTCATGATTGACCACCCAGGACTTCCCATTTTCATCGGCCAGGGGGTAGCACCATGCGGATAATTTGTTTAAGACAAGAAAAGAACCCTTATATGCCGGTTGCAACTTTGTACATATTCCCTCCCGACGGGCCTCGTTAAGACACAACACCAAATCTCCTGTGGCATAAGAGCTTAACACACTTTTCTGGTGATAAATGTCTTTTTGTAGTTTGGCGGTGGAGATAATATTTTCTCTCACCACTGTAATAATGACGTAATAATGATGAAATACAGCTAGCTAAACTATCTGGCTAAACTACGGGAGTTACCGGGGGGGGGGGGGGGGAATTACCGCTGCCTGTTGTACGCTAAAGTTGGGATACGGTTTGTGAGTTTTATTAGAAATCAAACCATGTACATGTATTAATAGTAACTTGCTAGGGAATAATTATAATACTAATAGTGATGATAAAACTCATGAAATTGAAACATGACTATTTTATCCCATAGCAATAGCGAATAATCTGACAATTTCATTCTGGTATTTAATATAATAAATATATAATGTATTCAATTTTTTTCGACACGATTGACTAATTTCACAAGATTATTTGCTATCAAGAACAATCTGCCAAATAAAGTATAATCACGTTAGTCTTTATCTATTGCTAGTCACCAGAGACTGTACTAATTACTAACCAGCAAACACGATACATTGAGCAATAATTGTTTCAATGTTGAGTGAGCGTCGCCCACGGTGGAAAACTTTGATTCAACGCTGGCGCATTGTCTCGTTCCTGTTGGGCAACAGACATATAGACAGAACCGTGCACCTTATTGACAATGATATTATGTATATATACGATGTCCGGAGAGTGCAGATGGTTATTTCTCAGTGTTTATACAATGATAATGCTCGTGCCCAATGCTGCTTTTATTTTTCACTGTCTGCGACGCAGATACAACATTAAACCAGCATTTTATCAACGGTCTGCTGGGCTACGTCTACCCTGCCAAATTGCAGTAATTCAGGGTATAAAAACGTTGGCCACGAAGCTCACGGTCATAATAGTTTCAATTTTTTTGCCGAGAGTTTATGGAAGCTTTTTACTATAATTACATAAGTATGAAATGACATTGATGTACTCACAGTCGAAGTGTTTTAATATACTATCTGGTGTAGCAAGTTTGGTAAATATGAACGCTGCCTCTGGTATCTGAATGTTATCGACACAAAATGAGGTCTGG
The DNA here is from genome assembly GCA_964017125.1 of Flabesymbios commensalis. Taxonomy (NCBI): domain Eukaryota; kingdom Metazoa; phylum Annelida; class Polychaeta; order Terebellida; family Flabelligeridae; genus Flabesymbios; species Flabesymbios commensalis. The sequence goes on from OZ024915.1 coordinate 70,901,852, forward strand.
AAAAATAAGATCATTACAAATTGTTTTAATGTGCATATTGAATTATTAGGTACCAATTTATTGTTAAATCATCAAAAGTAATAACAGTTCAACTTAATTCATGTGTGATCTTTGCCATACTAACAGTCTCAGAAAACATTAATAGCGGATCACTTACTAGTGTAATAAATTCTACAAAAACTACAACAAATACTCACTTCTGTGTGCAGTGCAGAGAATACGTGAGTTAGTCTGGATAAGATATTGTAATTTTAGGTTGCGCTTTCCCTTCCTGTTTGTACATGTCACTTACATATCCGCAAAAAATACATGGGAATGTTTCTGTTACAAATCATCTTACATGAATCTAACTTTTTTTTGTTATTACTGGTACTTTTTTTTAATTATGGCTACTGCTGTCCCATTTTATGCTCTTAACATAGGTTTGTAAATACGGATGCGTATACATACTTCCTTTGTTTACTGCATTACAGATGCTCAACATTTTTTATAATCCTCATAGAAAGTTCATTGCATCAGACACAAATAGCAACTAGAATAAGTGAATTGTATTGATTGATGTTTTCAATCCAAGATTCAAAAATCAAAGTGAATATGATATGAGCAATTATGTCAGTGAAATTGTTACATATGTAGTATATCTTTTGTGTGTATTATTGGCCTTTGGCATGGGTCTGATATCAATGTTTGATTACCTTAATTTAGCAAAAATTAAAAACGTTTATTTTTTATTTATGAATCACTGCTGCTCAGTACCCGCACTTTAGGAATTCTAATTTTGAAATGTAGCATTGCCAAAAGTATTTAGCTAGTAGTGAGAACCTTGATTGGTTATAGAATAATTACCTGGTGAAGGCGCTGTCAGGGCCAGTCAGTGACACTGACAGTCTAATGACAGAACCGTTGCCTATGTCTGCATCGGCGTCTTAGACACCAACACTGACAGTAGCAAGGTAAATATAAACATAATCCATATAGCCAGGCCTCGCAATACCCCCTACCTTAAATGTTCAAGATCCTCCTCATGAAACCATGAAAACAGTCAAAATTTCAAAACTTGTATAAAAAAATGATTTCTGACTTTTTTGTCAAAATAGGAATGGTGATCAAAACTTTTAATTGTAAATGTAGTTCACCTTATGTATTTTCATGGAGTGTGATTGGTTGCTTTCGTCATGAGGAGCCCATGGAGTCACATCACTGGGTTGTTGAAGCTGTAATTCTTAGTCTCTGGCTCTGCCATGGGTACATCTTCAAATATGATCTAGAATAAATAAGTACATTTTCTGGAAATATCAAGCCAAAAAAAGTTGTGATTATCCAAATATAATTAAGATTTTTAGTGATCACCAATTGTTTTTCTATTGCTGAATATTTTGTATGAAATAGGATGTCACTTTAGAGCGAAAGGTCCTCTGAGCTCAATTTAGAATATTTTAGAATGTACTCCAAACCATAAAATGTAAAAAACCTCATATATATGAGCAATTTAACTTACCTCAGCAGTGGGTGCGTATCTATGCTCCCCAGTCTCTATGTTCCCTGATTTCTATGTTCCCGGTCCTATGTTCCCCAGACTCTATGTTCCCCGGTCCTATGTTCCCCATTACCTATGTTCCCCGGTCTCTATGTTCCCCCGTTCTATGTTCCCCAGTATCTATGTTTCCCAGTATCTATGTTCCCCAGTACCTATGTTCCCCAGAGAGAGCCGTACAGAGCTTCTCATCAAAGGACTGACATTAAGGCATAAACGAGTCACACTATTTGACAAAAATCCTCAGTCTACCAGGAACAATGATCCAGATACAAAAGTGGAAAAGATCATTATTAAAGATTTATCTTTATCAATGGATAACGCTGAAATCGGTGATTTTTTCAAACAAATGAAACATGTTGTTTTGACGTCACAAATAAGAGATGCTCATGAGCGTAACGATCAAGGTGAACTCACACACTTCAAGAACGGCGACAGGTTTGTGTATGCTACACATCCTATATCACCACCTATAGAACGGCAGGTTAAAATAGCCGGACGACAATGTAGAGTGTTCCATAATGGTCAAAACAACTTTTGTAAAATATGTGGATTACAAGGACACAGACAAGGAGATAGTGTATGCAATGCTGTCACGGAAAGTTTAGAAGCCGTGACTTTTTCAAGTTATGAGCATCCGCTCTCAAACTCATACCAGTGCTCAATCCCTCATGAAGGACTAACATTCGCTAGTGCCGAACACGCATTGCAATGGGCAAGAGCGACAGAGCTCGGATGTGCAGATACGGCGACCAATATCCTAGACGCCAGACATGCAGGGGTGGCAAAAGCCATTGGAAACAAAATAGAAATCAAAGACCAATCGAGCTGGGAGCAAAAGAGAGAAAAAGTTATGTTTGAAATTCTCACTAAAAAGCTGAGGCATTGTGAAGCTGCCGCAACAGCGCTCGAACAGTCACGTGGAAAACTTATTGTGTTGACAACCAGAGATCTGTATTGGGGTTCAGGCCTCAATGACAGAATGACGCAAACAACAAATCCTACATTTTGGCCAGGACAAAACATCCTAGGTGCCATGCTTACAGAATTACGTGAAAATCATATAAGAACATTTATATCTGACCCTGAACATGCTGAAGAGCGTGTATCCACTATATCAAATGCAAGCGATGATGAAAATACAACACCTCAGCCATCTACGGCGACCAGAACTGAAGCAGAACAAAATGAGCATACTACACCAGATAAAAATCGTGGACGATCGCACATTAAAATGAGTGCTATCCGTAGACTATCGCCTCGACGTCGTGCCGCAAGTCTGTCTACTGAGCGATCAAAGGCTTCAAATAAAGACAATCACATAGACGAGTTTATCAGACTTGCTTGGAAACGAAAGGCGAACACGCCGCCAGCAGAAAACAGCAACAAACAGTACCGTACAGAACTATACAGCGGTAGCCAGCCAACTTCCACATGTCGTGATCCTGGAAGGTAAAGTGACTTTTGAGTGAATGTTAACACCGTGTAGTTGACCATTTTACGAATACGGACTGTGAGTAATGGCTAAGGCGCATGATTTAAAACTGTCTGTATGTACCCTGAATGTAAGGGGCCTAAGAGAAAATCAAAAACGACAAACAGTCTTTCATTGGCTGAAACAACAAAATACTGATTTAATCTGTTTACAAGAAACATATTGTACAAGTAATATTGTTACAAAATTTGAGAAGGAATGGAATGGCAAAAGTTTTCATTGTTTATCCACTTCTTCACATAAATGCGGTGTATCAATACTTACTTCGAAACGTTTAGATATTGAAGTTAAAGATGTACATTTTGATAAATGTGGCAGGAAAATATTAATCAATTGTAATATCCAGAATGAAAATTTTACACTCGTTGGTATTTATGCACCAAATAAAATTTCCCATAGACGAGAATTTATAAATAATCTGTCAAGCTGGGTAACACAGCATGCTACTTTTGAAAGTAACTTAATTTTACTCGGTGATCTAAACACTATTAGTAAAAAAGAAGATAGAACTTCAGGTACATTAGATCCTGTTACCGAAAATTTGTTAGCCATGAAGTCAAATTTAGCAATTACTGATGTGTGGTCTGCTTTGAACAATACTGAGAAAGGTTTCACGTGGATCAACCCGGCTGATTCTAGCCATCGTAGCCGCATTGATTATATAATGTTAAGTGGCTCCTTGTTAGAATATGCCTCCAAGAGTAAACTGTATAATGCTCCCGTACCTGATCACAATTGTCTGAAAATTTGGTTGTTTAAGAAAAATAATACAAGAGGGCCATCATATTGGAAACTTAACGTATCAATACTAGAAGAAGAAGATTATAAAAATCAGGTGAACATGTTATTTAGATCCACAGTTAATGAATATAAAGACATCTTAGATAAAAGAATGCTATGGGACTTATTCAAGATAAAGTTAAAAGAACTAAGCTCCGCTTATTGTAAGCTTCGGTCAAAAAGTAAAAAGACAGAAGTAGCAATAATAAATGATAGGTTCGAACAAATTGAGAAAGATATAAATAGCGGAAATAATACAGACAAAATAAAGACGGAACGAGCAGAACTTAAAGAAAAAATCGATAATATATCTAAAGAGCAAGCTAGAAGCTACTTTGTTCGCTCCAGAGCAGAGTGGATGGACAAAGGCGAGAAATACTCAAAATATTTTGCAGGTTTAGAAAATTCACGACAATCAAATAATTCTATAAGTAAGCTGACCACTAGCTGTGGAAATAATGCGACAGGTGATAGCTCAATTTTGAAAGAGATGGTACATTTTTACAAAAAATTATACACATCATCGAATCCAACTACGCATCAAATCGAATCATATCTTAACAAAATAAATATTCAACGCAGCCTTAATGCGGAAGAACAAAACAGCTGTGAGGGAATGGTGACGTGCGCCGAATGTTGGGATGTTGTTAAATCATTAAAACACAATAAATCGCCTGGTATAGATGGCTTGCCCGGAGAGTTCTATAAGGTATTTTTTCCGTTGGTCGGCGAATTTCTGGTAGATGTATATAACGAATCAATAAGTAAAGGCGAGCTTTGTGAATCTCAAAAGCGTTCAGTGTTATCTTTGATATTCAAAAAGGGGGATAGGTGTCTTTTGAAAAACTACAGACCTATAAGTTTGTCTACTACTGATTACAAAATACTTGCTCATATACTTGCAAGCAGAATTAAACCCATATTACCTAATATAATCAACGAAAGCCAAACAGGCTATGTTCAAGGACGCTCTATATGCCAGAATATTCGATTGGTACAAGATGTGATTGCGTATGCAAAGTCAGTTAATCAAACCGGATTATTATTATTTTTGGACTTTGAAAAGGCCTTTGACAGTATAGAATGGCAATTTATATGGCGAACATTAAACAAGTATAAATTTGGCCCGACGTTTATCACATGTGTAAAAACACTTTATGTAGATTCGAAAATAATTTGCAAAAATAATCATTGGTTATCTGAGGAATTTTCGCTGTCTAGAGGAATACGACAGGGCTGTCCTATATCCGCCTTGTTGTTTATAATAGCTACAGACGTCCTTGCTGAACATATAAAACAAGAACTACGTGGTTTATCAATATCTATGAATGGTAAAATGAAACGGATTAAACTTGCACAATATGCAGATGACACGATTTTATTTCTGCGCAATACTGACGAAGTTTTACTCGTCACTAAACTATTAAAGGAATTTAAAAGTGTTGCAGGTTTGAACTTAAACTTAGATAAAACTGAAGCTTTGTATATTGCAGACGACTCCGAAAATGTGAGCTCTATACATGGTATAGCATGTAACATAAATGGAGCTATAAGGTGTCTTGGTGTACACGTAGGCCACAATCAAGCTTTATGTGATACTCTGAATTGGGAGAAAAAAATATTAGAAATTGAAAAACTGTTTATTGCATGGAAGAAAAGAGATTTAACTTTATTTGGAAAAATCACTGTTATAAAAATGCTTGCTATTCCCAAGCTCATTCTGATCGCTCAGACTACAGCTCACAAAAAAATATATATAGATCAACTGAAAAGACTGTGTTTTACATTTATATGGGGAAAGCGCGACCGCATTAGGCGTAATACTCTAATTGCACCTGTCAGTGAAGGTGGACTCAATATGTTAGATATTGAGTCATTTTTTCTAGCATTGAAAGCAGCATGGTTTAAACGGATAATTCTAAACAATGAAGATTGGTCTTTTATACCTCGAAATATGTTTAGTTTTTGTGATAATTTAAAGTTGTTGTTGCAAATGCATTTTAACTCTAAACTAATTAAAAACAATAAACTCTCGTCCTTTTACTGTCAAATTTTGGATGCATATATGTTAACAAATGAAGCACAGAATGACGATTCTCAGATATTATGGGGAAATGAACACTTTTCAATAAAAATAAATAAAGTTAAACAAGTTCTTTTCTTTAACAATTGGATTGACGCTGGGATTGTATATGTAAAGGATCTCAAATTTTTAAATGGCAAATTAGATGGGGATTACATTTTTAATAAAGTGAAGAAAAAAAGGAATATTTTAATTGAAATTACGCAAGTTAGAAAGGTGATAGATGCTACAACTATAGCTTTATATCAGAATATAGCAGATAGTGAAGCTATGGACCAGGAAACCCCAGATATAAACGAAATAAATAAAACGAAATATTTTTACAAAAAGTTAATAAATAAAATTTCCACTCCGATGAATATAGAAAAATGGGAAAATCTCATGTCTGTTAATTTAAATTTAGAAGAAAGGCAAAATACATTTTTTCTTAAAATAAAAATGTTCGATAACAAACTTGCAGAATTTAACTATAAAGTGCTGAGTAGAATTTTAGCATGCGGAGAGTTGGTTTCAAAGTGGGATACTTCTGTGAGATCAATATGTTTCCAATGTAATGAAATTGATAGCATAAGCCATTTATTATATGAATGTAAGCTGGCAAAGCAAATTTGGCATATAATAAACCGTTCTCTTTCAGTAAATATTCAGCTCGAGGATATTGTGTTTGGTACAAAGTTAACAAGTGATCTTAACTATGCTGTATCATTGGTTTCTTTTTGTATATACAAGCATTGGATTCTAAATCATATGAATATAAAAGACAGAACTTATTCTTCAATATTATCTCTAGTAAAAAATGATATTTATTTTCGCTGTCAAATTCTTCGTCGTACAGAAAAATACTCACATTGTAATACACTTGAGCAGATTTTAAATTTTATATGTACATTATGATGTATTAATCTTGTTTTAAAGGAGTGAGCGAATCACCAATTGTTTTAAATATGCAAAATTTATGATGGAATTGATGTTAATTTTGATTTTATAAAGAGAGAATGTAATTTGAATGTATGAATGTATGACTTTGTATATTGTGAATAAAAAAAAAAAAAAAAAAAACCTATGTTCCCCAGTACCTATGTTCCCCAGTATCTCTGTTCCCCGGTACCTATATTCCCCATATCTCACAATAAAAGACTATGTGATGCAGAGTCAGTAATTAGTGCCATCTTTACTTTGTCGTCAGTACGTATGTCTGTTCATTCGTTCAAGGTTTTCACGATAGCTTGGTGAGTTTTGATCTTATGATTTAAAGTTGAAGATAAATGATCTCGACTTATTTTTCAAGGTCACAGGGGGCGGCTCATAAAATGAATTTAGCTGTCTCCATGATAACTTCTTATTTCTGATTTCTTATGACTTCCATACCAAATCTCAGATGTGTCCCAGTGAGATGATCATGAACAGTTATGACTAGTTGATGAATGTTCGCGAACAAAAAACTATGAACCTTCATGAACGTGTTCATAAACGGTTAATTAATATTATGGAACAGCAATTGAGACTTTCATGAAAGTTCATGAGTTCATGAACTTATTCTGTTCATGAACTCTCACTTTATTCTTGAACATGGGTTGTTCATGAACGGTCATAAACTCAGAAAATTCATGAACCAGGGCTAGTTCATGAATGACCATGAACTCAAAAAAATCATGAATCAAATAGTTTATGAACATTCATGAACGTTCATTTTATGTGTTCATGAACTATTCACGAATGTTCCTGAATAACAACTGTAATGTTCATGAAATTCATGAACTTTCAACCTAAAGCTCCCGAGCCTTGTTCATGAAATTGAGGTTGTTCACGAACGACCAGTAACTCAGGTGGCTCAAACGTTCACAAATTAAGTTCATGTTGATGTTCATGAATGTTCACGAATTATTCATGAAAATGTATTAACGTCCTAAAATACATATAGTAGACTATCTTGATTGAAGATTATGTGTGAGGAGCGCGCAGCGCGGGGCCCTTCGCGAAATTAACGTCGATACACTGGTCTCAACCTGAACTCGACAAGGCCGCCTTTAACGTGATCGCCTAGTCACATTGAGAAGGTAGAAGCAATGCTATCCTAGTCACATTGAGAAGGGAGAAACAATGCTATTTCTCTGAAAACCGTACACGGGAACATTGGGGTTCGAACCCGGGACGCATGCATGACTGGCGAGGCGGTCAGGCGCTCCAGCCATAGCGCCACGTCCCCTTCTCTTGAAATTACATTTTTTCTGAGGTTACTTCTTACTTAAACACAGCAAGCTGACTAAGCTTCATTTTGTTAATTAAAAAAATAAATCCCCCCCCCCCCCCTCATAATATTACACAGAACTGAACAGAAAACTGAGAAACTAATTACCTGGTTATTTTAAAATATTCTGTGGTTAATAATCTAACTCAGAAAATCTCCATTTGCTAATTGATGAGTTAATTAGCCATTGCGTAGTTGACACCATACTCGCCAGGGTTGTCATTGACCACAGTTCATGAACTAAACTGAGATTTCAAGCTCATAGTAATTCATCACAGTTCATGAAACTGTGCCAGTCAACGTTCATCACTTGATGAACTGCATCTCACCGGGTAATAAATCAAATTAAATTTTAGGAGGACTCTATGTCAAGTTGGCAGACGAGTGGCCAGACCAATATTTTAAGGTCACAGCTAGAAGCCAACACAGGACAATGTTGTAATCAACGTATATCTCAGTCCTTTTCATCGTTTCTCACTTTAGTTGTCTTGTTGGTTTATTATCGTTTTTGGTTGTTCCACATCACATCGCACTTTAGTTGTTTTGTAAATTTTCGTTGTTTTTTACTTTTGTTGTTCAGTAGGCCTACTTCAAATATTTTGTCCTTCAGCTTTTCCGTGGATGCATTGCTTCACACTATCTTTGTTTTCTACTGTCGTTGTATTGTACTTCCGTTGTTTTGCACTTTCGTTGTTTCGAACTCTCGCTGTTTCTACTTTCGCTGTTGCTCACTTTCGTTGTTTCGTATTTTCGTTGTGTAATAATTTCGTTGTTTTGCACGTTTTGTTATTTCGTACTTTTAGTTTGCTGTTTTGTACTTTAGTTTTTTCTCAATCGTTTGTTTCACACGTCTATTGTTTTGCACTTTCTTATTTAATTCTTTTCTTGTTATGCACTTTCAGTTCCCGTGTTCCCCGGTACCTATGATCTTGGGTTCTATGTTCCCCAATATCTATGTTCCAGATTTCTTGGTTCCCCAATACCCTCCCCAACACAAAGGATGTGTGTGTGCAAAATTAAAGAAATCATCACAGATCTGCTCCGGAATCAAAACGCGTACAGACAAACAGAAGGCGGAACAGCAGAACGGCCGGACCGACATAGGCCTACCCCCCCCCCCCCAACGGGGTGGTAAAAAACTTAGTGTCAGAAATAACGTTCTCATGCGAAATGTCATTGGAAAAGTGATATTACACACCTCTTTCTGTCGAAAAGTGAACAAAACAAATTTTTAAGGTGGCGACCATGTTGAAAAAGGAAGCTAATCTTTAAAGTTTGTCAACAAATTGTTCCAACACTCCTCATATCTCCCTCCCCCCCCCCCCCCACATAGAGATCGGGGAACATAGAGACTGGGGAACATCGGGATGACCCCTCAGCAGTAAACGGATAAAATATACACAGTGTCAGTTCATTGTAGATAAACTAATCCGACCCCCCCACTTACCTTAGGATCATCATCGTCAAGAAGAGACAGCAGATGATCAATGTTGCTTTTAGCATTGATCATGTTTATGTTGAATAAACCAAGCCATCTACCGAAATCCTCAGAGCCCCTCCCGAGTTGCAGCTGGGATATACTTGTAATTATGATATCTGGCAGCGTCTTATTAACCTGGAAAGTGCTCTCTTGATAATAGTCCAATTGCCAGTTTGAGTACCTTGCGGTCATGAGAAGTGTATATTGTTTTTTGACGGTTTCGCAGTCACATGGATCTGTAGAACAAATTTTGCTTGGTTGCCGGAGGGAAAACTTGGAGGGGATTTTTTATTTGCATTAATCTAAGATGGCCGCCATGACCGTGGTTTGGGCATAAATGTCAATCCAAACGACGTATAGACGCATGTAATAATGGGCTTTGTAACTGATAACAACTTTCAAATTGACATAACAAGATGAAATTTTGCAGACATTCTTCAAATAATGATTTTTAAGGAAAATGTTTTTTTTTTAAAGTGGCGGCGAAATCCAAGAAGACCGCCATTTGAGCAAAGTAAGTAAGTAAGTAAAATATTTGCTTTACTTCACTTTTCGGCCAGTATGGCCATTTAAGTGAAAATCTCTGGTATTACAATATCCCATATTGTATAATTAAAGTAGTAAAGGAAAGACAAAGCTACTAAAAGCATGTTCGTACTAAAATATTCAGTTTGAAGTGTTTGATATGATAAGATGACGATGCTCCTGGCACCTATATGTAACGAGTCTGATGACATGTTGAAGCGCCTGCACTACAACACAGTTTAATGGGTATAAAAATATCAGTATAAATAATGTAAAATATAAAGTGATTATAAAATGAACGACTTTTCAAGTCACTATATCTCCATGAAATTGGAATGATTGTTTAAAAACTACAAGTCTAAGTCAAAACAGTGTCATTCTCAAAACAAATATATAATATATACTATAATACTATATACTATAATCAAAAAAGTAAACACATTTAGACATAAATATGAATGACATAAACAATGAACGGAGAAACCATTAAGTAAGTAAATGTCTTCTTTACTTCACTTTTCGGCCAGTATGGCCAGAGAAATCATTAAACCACAAAAAATTCTCAAAAAATTAAGACTTACAGTGCCCTCACAGCTGATAATAAGGTCTGTGATATTGGAGGACATCACAGAGCGATCACGAACCGTGAGGACACCGTAAGTCACCACAGGCTAATTGTACGGCAATGGCTTCTCTATGACATGCTGCATTATCCGCCAGGATGCCACAGAGAAACCTTTAAAACAATAAAGTGAAAAAATAATTATATGGCAATGGTTTCTTTCGGACATCCCGTCCATCGCCAGGATGCCAAAGAGAAACCACTGCAAACACAAAAACCAAATCATAGAGGAATTATGAGTAGTCCTACAATGCCCCCACAGCTGGGGATCGGGTCTGTCATCGAGAACTAGCACGACAGAGCGATCATAATCCGTGAGAGCACGGTAAGGCACCACAAGTACAATGAAAAAATATATATAAAATATATAAATATGAATATATAGAGAATATATAAAGAATTTGAACTAAAAACTATTCGAAAATAAACATAACCTCAGTACCACAGGAAAGCAAACACAAAAAACTTCACGTCAAAAACATAGAAAAACCTGGTTTGATGAAAGGTTTGGGTGTGCTTGGCCTTCTAAGAAGTTGCCCTGGGGGGACCACGCGGAGGTGACACCCTTCCCCCCCCCCGCCATTTGAGCAAGGTCAAACAAAAAATTGATATCATTTTCTTCAGAATAGTTGCTGATTCCGCCCGATTCGTGATTTTGAAGTCTACCATGGGGTTTCTTGGTACGCCTGACATATAGTGGTGTACACAGAGCACTGTGCAGCCTGTTCCAACCAGACACAGATGGCACGCATGTATCAAAATGCAGACAGCTCTCTCAGGAAACACGAGGACTTGACCCAATGTTGTTTCAATGTTGGCCCAGCGCCGTTGACAGTGGGCCAATATTGAAACAGCACTGGGTCAAATCCTCATGTTTGCTGGGCTCCACACAGGTGTCTGTCTACACCCACCCCTTCCCTCCATAATATTTTCGCCAGCCGATCAGGGTACTTTTAGCAAGACAGCCGGCCAATCACAAGCTTACTACAATACTTGAAATTGAGAGTGGGAGACATGACGTCACCCATCTGCAAATTTTAACATGCGAAGTAGCAGTGTCTACGGCGGGCAGTGTAATAGTGGTGTGGCCAGAACGTACTTTAGGACATTTCATTGTGGGTAAAATACAAGATGTCCACCATATGGTCAAGGTCAAACAATAAATTGATATCATTTTCTTCAGAATAGTTGTAAATTCGTGGATTTGGTGTCTACCATAGGGTTTTCTGGAACGCCCGACAACCTAAATTGTTCTGTACCTTTAATATTGTTATTTGCCCTCAAAATAACCTGCTTGGAGACCCACATATCTAGCCAATTTGTACTGGGGTTGTATCGCCGGGTCCACGGCCACTGATCCCCCTATAAAATTGTATCTTGGATCCGCTAACGACCTTTATGCAGATCTAGAAACAATAAATAATTTCGCAGAATAAAACCACACAAAAAAACAATTATTTTCCATGTAAGTACATTCTTTTCCGGAATATTGAACCTTGTTTTCGGAGAAATGAACCTTCGGAACAACGGACCTTTGGAACAACTGACCTTTGGAACATCGGACCTTCGGAACAACGGACCTTCGGAACAATGGACCTTCGGAAAAGCGAGCGGTCCCCGGCCCTTTTTAGGTAAAGACATAAACACATACTTAACATTTATTCCAGTATTTGTTCCAATGGAATTTTATACAATGTTTGTACTGACCATTCTGCAAATGTCGTAAATTAAAATGTAGCATTCAGATATTTGGCATCATAGAATAACCCAGGTTACTAATTAACATATTGTTAGACAATATGTTAGAAAATTTGAAAGGTGAATAAATAGAAAGTTATGTATGGAACCTTACAAACCATCTTGATATGCAATGACATTCATCAAATGTCAAACAACATAGCTGTCTCTTGAAGCACACACTTTTCAGTAGCATGACAATAACTTGTGCCTCTACTTTTTATCCCCCGCCCGTAGGGGAAGGGGATCTTAGTCGCGCCAGGATTCTGTCCAGCGTCCAGCATCACGTTTTCTTGTGGGCTCAAAAACTGCCGGTTATTTTTTTTGAAATTTCAACATGACATTCCTAGCAACATGGGGATGTGCAAGTATTTTTTTAAAGATGCTACCAAAATTCAAAATGACCACCAGAGGTCAAGTCCAAATTTTTTTGTGGGCGCAAAAACTCCAAAACTTAAAGTCAAAAATTATTCAGATTTTACTATCACATTCCCCACGATGTGGAGATGTGCAAGTGTTTTTTTAAGGTTTTACTGAAATTCAAAATGGCCGCCATGGATGAACTTCATATTTTGTGGGCTCCAAAACTGAAAAATTGAAGTCAGTAATAATTCACATTGTACAATCACATTACCCACCATCTGGAAATATGTGATTTTTCTAAAATTCAAAATGGCCACAAATCGACTTTTTAAATAAATAAGTCTAACCTAATTTATGGCGGGAATGATATAAAACTTCACTAAACTAAACTGGTCTTGTTTAGTGGTCTCAGAAGAAGCGCCAAATGCTTTGACACCTATCTTCGTGAGGCATGCAGTAGGCCTATGTTCTGCAACAATGCTTAGAAGCGGAGTGACTATAAGGGATGTATGTAGGCATATAGTTTCGTCTGTGTTCTTCTCTATCTGATTATTAAAGTTAGGACTGTTGTGTATTTGCCATATAACATATAATATAGCCGTTTAGATAACACATTTTGGCGAAAAGTGGTAGCAATTGACAACACATTATTAGTAGTATTAACAGGACTGTGGTTATAGGTTTTAAATAGAAGTCCAATGTTACGAAATGCGGATGATTACTGGTTGTTTCTGCCATCCATGATCAATCACTAGCCAAACATATGTAACCGGTTTGAGAAAATAAATACGTTATAATTTAAGGTTCAAGAACAGTACTGAGAGACGGCGCAAACGATATTAGCTTTATATCAAGCTGGGTGAATTCTCTGTTGTTATTATCATTAATCATATCATAATTTGTATCGATTAAAGCTTTTATTGGGCTTCACTATTTCATAACAAAGTTATATAAGTGTATTGACATAATACGTCGCAAACTATCATTATTGTATTTCAAGCTGAGTGTATTATGTGTTGCTATTATTTACTAGCCATTATTTTTCATTCATTCTGCTTTTATTATTCGTTAATTTAAAGTTTTAAAAATTTGGAATAGACAATTTTATCTTATGACTAAAACTTATTAACATGAAACAGCTTAATTACTTTTTGTTTTAACACGAGATATTTCAACTGTATATTATTATTGGTGTTATTAATAGGGCTGTTATATGTTGTATGTATGGGTTTAAAAATGGCAATGACAAGATACAACCAAACTATATTTTTTTCCTTATGTAGAGCTGAATGCATTATATGCTGTTATTATTTATCACTAGTCATGGCCCGTATTGAGAGGGCCAAATCCTGAACAGTTTTGACATGACTTTTACTTGCTATAAATATGACAGTTTAAAGTATCTTAATTTGACGTATAGTTATATGTATTATAGTCTGTTTTCATTGGCTAATAGTCATTATTCTTATAGACTAATCAAGAAGTTAACCGTTTCAACACGGCTATACTATTATTCAAAGCTAAAAAATGGTATTGATAAGACACATGTCAAAATATGTCTGTTTTAATGGATGAGTTATTTTTTTTTACTAGTCACTATCTCTATTAGTTTCAATATATAAGTATATGTTAATTTATGGGTAATATATTTCAAGTAACAGTTCAAGAAATGTGTTACCAAAAAAAGCCAAAATAATTCATTTGATTAAAAAACATAAATAAAATACATGAAAATATATATTTTGCCATTGTTGTTTCGCTTGTTTATTTGAAAAATATTTTTGCTTAATATACTGCTTTAATCAGTGAGTGAGCACATAACACATACTCTTCCCAAATCCCGTTGGCAAATTAACAAAACAATCTCCACCAGCAACAAACTTTTGAATTATCTCCCTCTGCTCTGCCTTTAAGGTGATACAGTGGTATCGTTTTGAAAAGAGCGGCGTTAAAATCCATAACGTCTTTCTTCATATAGGTAAATAATAAATTTTAAAGTTTGCTAATAACGTTAGCGGTATAAATTAAATTGTGATATCGGAAGACAACAATTTGACAGAACCATTTTATATTTTGTGTTTTTGAGTCATTTTACACCAATTTTGCGAGGAAGAGACTTAGTATGTGATTGAGTATCCTTTTTCGAGGTCAAAACTACAAAAATGCTTCTGTACAAATTTTTCACGGGTATGACCCATATTGAGCCCAGAGTGACTGGACTATAAGACCAAATCTCAGTATTTTGTTCAGCAATAGACCAAAGTGTAGAAGTTGTATTCTGTGTTATATTGTGTACACGAAGACATGAGAAGCATATTAAAAACTACAATAAATGTAGGATTGCGATTTTATGAGGTGATTTAGTACAGTAGCTAATTTTGACAACTATTATTAAAATTGTAATGGTCGCTAGAGGCCACTGCAATTTTTCATTAAACAACAAAATCGGTGGTTCTTTGGTCCCCATGGCCCATCGGTCCCCAGTCTCCCCTACACTATAAATACAAATCACCAATTTTTTTTTTGTTTAATCTTAATTAGATTAGTTTTATTCATAACTATTTATAATAACAATATGCAGTCACACATGATCATCAAATTTTATTGAGAAAACACCAAACCTCTCAACACGACTTTTTAAACCGGAAGTTATATCAATATATAAACAGGACGGACAGATTTCAAGTGTGAATTTTAATTGACCATTTACTTGTAATAGCGGGTGAATATAGCATCCAAGTTTGGTGAAGATCATAATAAAGTGTGTCTATTGTGATAAAAGTATTAAAGCCGGTGAGACAGGATCGATTGGGTGTCCAGTAAGCTTTCGGGTACAATTTTGAAAAACTAACTAGTCTAGTTTAAATCAAATCTGAAAATAAACATTGTCTAGTTATGTCCATGACTACGACTGTGGTAACCATCTAAATATTTAAAAAATGGTGATAGTGATGAATAAAAAAAATAATTATAATGTAATTTTGAGATATCATATCTAGAACTAGCCGGACTAGATCTAGACTATAAGCCATAGCCTAGAACCACTATAAGACTAGACTAAGCTAGCGTTATCAATTTTACTGTCCTTTTATTGCGGGACACCCGAGAGTGAGTTCCGAAGCTCCCGGAACTTCAAGTTCCCAGGTTCCCGGAACTTCAAGTCCCGAAATTTCAAATAACATAATTTGTTGAAGTTACATAATTAAAGAGAAATGAACATATAATAGTTCTACATATGAACATATAATATAACAAATTCTGTTGTAGACTAAGTTATAGTAGGCCTAAGTCAACATAGTCCTTGCTAAATTTCATAAAAATCGGTTGAGAATGGACTGAGAAATCGAGGAAAACATGCCCTAGGTCTACAAGTTATGTGATTTTAGGCCACCTGTGCACGTACATGATACAGGCTAAACTGGGCCAGGAAAATCTCCTGAGGATGGTGAGATGACACTGCCCTTCAGACACAGAATGCGAAATTCGAGCCCTGATGGCGGTGTGAGGCCGAGCATGCCACCTCTCGGTCATGGAGGTTCCCCACAATATTGAATCATTGGGAGTGAGCGGGGAAGAACATTTTGTTTCTTTGAAACTTGGAAGGCCAGAGTGAGGCTCGAGCCCGCGATCACTGACTTTCCAAGCAGGCAGCTTTAACCACTGCACCAGGGCTCTCGCCCTACAAGTTATGTGACTTCCAATAAAGTAGGCCTATAACGTCTCACCACACCAAATACCCGTCCCATAGACTTACATGTAATATGACCCATACACTCAGGCCTCCCAGCACTTTTTAAGTGGAGAAATGTAAATAAACCTATATATCATTTTAACCACCAGTCTGTTCTCTTTCAATCTAAACTATAAAAAAGGCATGTTTAACTCACATAAATTTTTTTTATCGGAGCCCATAATAACTTCTTGCCCCACTCTCCTCCGATCGCCCTAGAAAAAAAGTGACCTTGTTTTTTAGAAGAGCCTTGTAACAGCCAGCGCAAGGACTTCCTGTTGGATCTATCTTTCATCATTTCGATGCTTTTGCTACACCGAATCATCACAGAATCGATTTAAATTGGTAGCAAAATGATATATCTGTAATATTTGCCACCGAGGCTGCTGCAAAGAGCCGCATTTTTTAAAAAGAGACTAACTTTCTTATTCTTAAACTTTATAATGATATGCGCGAATGAATTTGTGTGGTGAGACCTTAAGGGAAAGAAATATATTTATGGAATATTTTTTTTCCGAGTGATCTAAAAAGCACATTCTTTTCTGAAATCGAAAAAGAAAACCTTGTCCAATTCCGATAAGCAGAAGGCGCACTAACGCAAAATGAAATTCCCCTTTTTTTTCCCAGATTTCGAGAAATGACCTGTTTTTCTACAGTACAACATAATTTTCCATTTTCATGAAGCATCTGTATGGAATTGTCTATTTTTCAGGGACTCGTCGTGAAATTAGGCACTGAATGATTTTATTTCTTCAGAATAGTGATGTACGGACATTATACACACAAACAAAAGAGTTATAAATACCAAAGGACAAGAAAATCAATGCGGGGAAGTGAAAGAACCAAGTTAAGCTTACAACTGTTTCAGTGCTATATGGACGAGTGCTTGGTATATGGCCCATAATTGAACATTATCAGATTAGTTTCATTAAATTCGCTAGAAAACATGTCTATATTATATTTTTTCGTTGAATTGGCTGCCTGGTGATAATAAATGAGCAAAATAAATGGTCTAGTAGCAATAAAATACCCCACAGGCGCGAAAATGTGTTTTCTGGAACTATGGCCTTAACGTCTCACCACACCAAATATCTGTCCCATAAACTTACATGTAATATGACCCATAAACTCAGGCCTCCCAGCACTCTTTTAAGTGGAGAAATGTAAATAAACCTATATATCATTTTAACCACCAGTCTGTTCTCTTTCAATCTAAACAATAAAAAAGGCATGTTTAACTGACATAATTTTTTTATTAGAGCCCATAATAACTTCTTGCCCCACTCTCCTCTGATCGACCTAGAAAAAAAGTGACCTTGTTTTTTAGAAGAGCCTTGTAACAGCCAGCGCAAGGACTTCCTGTTGGATTTATCTTTCATCATTTCGATGCTTTTGCTACACCAAATCATCACAGAATCGATTTAAATTGGTAGCAAAATGATATATCTGTAATATTTGCCACCGAGGCTGAGGCTGCTGCAAAGAGCCGCATTTTTTTAAAAAGAGACTAACTTTCTTATTCTTAAACTTTAATATGATATGCGCAAATGAATTTGTGTGGTGAGACCTTAAGGCCTTCGAATGTTACCCAAACGGTGTTCATTTGAGTGAGGTATGTTGATTTAATATTTGGCCAGCGGCGCACACGGCAGGGCTGGCCAAAAGTTGCATTGATTGGCGCACTTCACTGAATAAAATGGACACCAGAAAAAAATATTTTCAGATTGTGAGGACTTGGATCACTTTGCATCTATAGCATTCCATTATGTAGCCTGCCTATGTATGTGGGCGATGTCTGGAGTCATTTCTTGTCGCTCAATATAACCCTTTGGTGCGTTTTTACCTTGTCGATAGCGACAATTGGCCAGCCCTGAGTCACGGTGGACTAACATTAACCATACATAGGTCTACTGGCTCGTCATCGTAGGTCCCAATTTTTTTTCTGGGATGCCGGCCCAGCATTGGAATGACGTTTGTATATTGAGACTTTCACCCAACATTGGTTTTAAGCGGCCTAACATCACACCAACATCGTTTCAACGTAATAGTCGGCTACATAAGGTTTAACCTTACTATTAAACATACCATAATTGTGCTTTAGCGCCCAAGTCATATCCTGCCTCTGACCAACTGACAGATGATAATTATTATATCCCACGCGAACAAGAGGCGTTACGCCAATGTGAATTTAGATCTAATACTGGACCAGCGTCGTAGATAGTAGGCCTACCCCGCAGGAAACGAATCAATTACTCAACTGTTCAATTCTGTTTAATTATGTAATTTGAACAAATTATGTTATTTGAAATTCCGGGAACTTGAAGTTTCGGGAACTTGAAGCTCCAGGAACTTGGGTAATTGAAGTTCCGGAAACTTGAAGTTCCGGGAACTTGGAAACTTCGGCACTTGGGATCTTGAAGTTCCGGGAACTTCGGAACTCACTCTCGGGTTTCCCTTTTATTGCTGACCCCGCTTCTTGTTTTGACGTTTCTCTCATTGTGTCCTCTTCTTCTGTACGTCTTGCTCTTGGGTGCCGTCAGATTTTGTTGCACTGGCGCTGCTCTTCAGGTCTGTGTGATCTTGGGTATACTACATCTCTGAGGTTGAAGACAGGATGATGAAGTCACCATTCCTAATATCAGTAACTGTCTCATCAAACTCCATGTAACACTCTTTCTCAGTGGGAATATATTATATTTTGTATTCAGTTACTGTATAAGTGCTAACTAGGTCCTAAAGACCTAAAGTGTCCTAAAGACCCTTTGAGGACCATTCCCTGCAGTCGGTGCTCTGTTGAAAATGAGAACATTGCCAATTGTACAATAGCTGACAAGAAAAATTTCAAGTAGGCCTATTGAAAAATTCAACTGGTACGTATTTACAAGTATCCTTACGGTTACATGTCATTGGTCCGACGCACCATTGGTCCGACGCACCATTGGTCCGACACACCATTGGTCCGGTACACCATTGGTCCGACACATCATTGATCCAACACACCATTGGTCCGAAACACCATTGGTCCGACAATCCATGGTAGGTCTATAAACTTGAGTTGAGTCACAAGAAAACTTGAGTTGAGTTACGAGAAAACTTGAGTTAAGTTACATGGTTAACCTCTTAATATTTGAAACAAATCGGAGGCTTTAAAGTGATTAATTTTTTTTCGATTACGGCAAAAACAAATGCCTGCCGTGACCTCCTCCAAACACCGGGTGCCGCGGTTGTATTCTGCCTTAGGTCTTTTTTTCTTGTTTGCAAGGTCCTCCATGTTTTCGCCTTGGAGGGGGTTGGTAAATCGATAGTAGATTAATTGAAAAGTATTTGTAATTTAGTTATGTAATTTAATGGAACAGTATCATGAGTCATTTTTACACATTTTTTCAATTAAAATTCAATTTTAAATATTCAGTACTGGTCAAACTCTCCTCTGCTTGGTAAAATAAAAGCTGAAACATCATTGAGTTCCAAGTGTAAAAAATCGGATGAAAAACGTAGGTTCTAAATTTCGGCTGTTCTTGAAGGTTCTTTGCTGTATTGAAATAATATAGAGAAAGGTTCTATATCTATATCGGCGTATAGATATGGAACCTTTCTCTATTTTACTATTCAACAGAGAACCTTTTACCTCGCATCTGTTTTAACAATGACATTTTTTGATCGTGCATTATCCTGTGCATAGATACATCGAGGTCCAGAGAAATACATTACAAATAAAATTTGATCTCAAATATGTGGGAATGTGTCACCTGTAAGTCGTTGTAAGGAGGCGGTCATTTAATACCGGGGGGGGGGGGGGGGAGTATGTTTTTTTCGTAAAAAAATCATTTGCTCACAAAATTGACCAAAAAAATAGTTTGCTCTATAAAGTGTGGGAAAATATGTGTAAAAAAAATAGATTGTTGACAGCCAGCAGATCTTTCAAAATCTGCCGGAAACTGCCAAAAAAGGTTAAAAAATCTCTCGCTCCGCTCGGTGAAACTTCTAATGCATATAGGTATTATACCGGCACACTGGAATGAGCTTGAAAAATAAAACCTGCCTTTCTTATACGATTAAACAAGCCCTAAAAAATAAAGTTTGTCTTTGACATCTCAGGAAAAAAATTGTTTGTTTTTGATCAGGGAGAAAAAATATTATGTTTTTTTGTTGGAAGGAAACAATAATTTGGTTAAGAAGAAAAAACATACCCTAATCCCTGGTATTAAATGGTCCGCCCCTAAATTGTGTTGGGCACTTAACATTCAAATAGAAAAATAAATAAAAATGGTTCCAGAATTTTTGTTTATAAAAAAAAGCTCTGGGTCATCCTTGTTAGATTCTGATATTTATGGTCTCCTAAGGTTTGTCGGACCAATGGTGTGTCGGACCAATGGCGTGTCGGACTATTGGTGTGTCGGACCAATGATGTGTCGGACCAATGGTGTGTCGGACCAATGGTCAGTCACCATCCTGGCACATAAAAAAATGTTGCAGTGTAATAATGTATGTTTACCGAGGAATAAATTAAAATTTAAACTTTTTCCCTGCAAAAAACTGAGAAATTTTAAAAAAATACAAGGCATTTTTTTCTTTTCGGACATATTCTTAGACGGGTAACTAGTTACATACATACCAATTCAAGATAAAAAAGTGAGAAACCTATGTTCTTTGAGGGAGTGCAGCCTACTCTGGATTTAGACTAGTTTTTCAGAATCAGTCCCAGGACTAGCTCAAAAGCATAACGATTTACTTCTCCACTGCGGAACGCCAACAAATTTCTGTCTGCTTTCTGCCCTAGAATCTCCTTACTCATTTTCAGCTATACTTTGATAGCTTGGACTTTTCTCAGACGTTAGGTCTTAAAGTTTGTCCTTCAGAATTCCACGAGCCTAACAATCTGTGAAAGCATATTTTTCTTTGCCTCTCTCCGTTGCTCCTCTTTCTCAGACATCAATCGTTGTTTCTCTATCAGGAGCTAGAATAATATTTAACTTTCAAAACTTCCTGATGTTGCTTCTGATATGCTGATGTTCTTGCAGTTTTTATCAGCCGTGCTCTTTCTTCAGGTGTCTTTGCAGTCAACCACCACTTATTTGTACTATTTTCCTGGGACATTATCTTTGTTTCGTTGGAGTGTGCGACTTGAATTTGGAGCATGGCGTAAATGAAAGTCCAGTTTCTCGAAGACTCGTTCGCACTAATGTTTGTAGCTGAGCAAAGTACTGCCTGCTTCAACAGGTCATCGCTCACCACCTTGAAGCTGGTCTGCAAGCTGACGCTTTTAATTTTAAATAGACAAATTTGGAATATATATCCAGGAAAAGTGTTAGGAATGTCCTAGAAATTGATTAGTGAATGGGAGATCTGCACATAAGTAAAACACACCGTTATTGATGATCTCGCTGTGAAGTTGAGGGATCTCATCTCGACCCATACTGTAGTTTTGAATATGTTTTTTTTTAAGATAAGTCATTTTGGCGGTTGAATTTGGCTGGATCTAAGGAACTTTTTCTATACGTGTCCCCCAGATCTTGACTTTAATTTGCACCGCCTTATTGTAATGGTCATTTCTCGCCACTTGCTGGAGTCCTTTGCAATAATTTCGGAGATCTATAAGAAATAGCAACAAAATCATAATGGTTGATAAAAATGTATATAGGAATACAATAAATGCATAATAATTAGTACTAAATAGTATTGGACATACTATTTTTCAACTAGGAAAAAAATATTGTATATATTTTTGTCTCTTTTTTTAATGAATGATTAGGTGGAGAGTGAGAACTAAATATTTAGTATTTATTTCAAGCCATAGTCTAAGTTATAAGAGAGCATATGTATTCGATAAAACATCGCCAATAAGGTATTGTTTTGCGGTACACTTAGTGATTGCATATTCCCCACTAGAATAATTATTGTTTACTTCCTTTAAGATATTAGATGGTAGTTGTTAACTTAACCCTTTCACCGCAGGTGGCGCCGAAAGACGACCACCTGGCAGACCGCGGATGTTTGGCGACATCGGTAATCACCGTTTTTAATTAAAAAAATAATAAATTCAGCGCTCAGGCATTTTTGACGTTATAATTCAGCGGTGAAAGGGTTAAATTACCTTTACTTGAAACACCACATAAGACCACATCCAACATGGATGTTCCCGGACTTGAACATCACAACCTGGCTGGAACCTTTGATTTTACATGATTTTAACATGATTTTAATCACATTTACCTCATATTTACCTAAGTATTTAAATATTCTAATAGTTTATATATTATAACACTGCTCTATTATGTTAGTGTTCTGTCGTCACTATTTGTTAATGTAATTTTATTTACCTCTGAGCATCAATTGTTCTCATAAAGTACAGTAGCACCACTCCAGTGATGTGCGTATGACATCACTAGATGTGCCGCAAAAGGATACCTTTTTATTGTATTTATAGAATGAATAATATCTGATGACATTGTGACTTTACTCGAAATCTGGGTCATGGCTTCAACTAAATCCTGAATAGTAGAAGCATGGCGTTTGTGAATTTATGACTCGCCATTGATTCCCAACACCGATCGAGTATCACATATATATGTTTCGTCATAGTAATCCGATGAAGCGTCTAACTGGTTCACTTTTACATCTTTTTAATATTTATACTCACTTCCTTCTCTTTTCCTGTCAAATGTATGTTTTTTTTTGAGGCTGCCAATGCTTCTGTCACTGTGCAAGTGGTTGGTTCTTTTATTTGAAAAATTAAATGGTGCTGTGCTACAGATCTGTGAAAAGGAAAGATATGATGATTAGGTATGAATCCAAAGTATTGTAAATATGAATGTAACTTAGTGATTTTTCTATGATCTGTATATTATGTGATAATTTGATACAAGTAAATATTCATGTACCACTTTTTCAACATATTTATATCTATTATTATTATTATTATTATTATTATAAAAAAAAATTAACAGTGCTGTTACTTGTATAAGACATTTGCCGACTCTCATACCTTACATCTATTAGAGGAATTGACTCTTTATCATCAATTGCATAAGGCAGTGGCGGTTTATTATCACTGGTGAGAGGAACTCTTTGCTGACTATTAAGTGTCTTAGTTTGAAAGCAGTGCCTGCTTGCTTCTCTTCAACATAGATGACTTAAATTTAAAGCGGTTCTCCCCAAAGTAAGAATTGTTTCTGTTCATTATTGGTACTTTCAAGGGGCATTTATTCTTCTGAATGCCGCAGCCAGACATAGCAGTACACGTTAAAGAACAAAATGAACACTTTATCACTTACACGCGTTAAACTATGTGTAAGATTCCTCTGTGTTTCGGTAATTCATTAGCTTCAGCAACCAAATCCTTTTAAAGCATGCAATCTCCTTACAACACTTCTGCTCATGTTTGTTAGGTTTAAGGATATTAGCATAGCTAAGTATAAAATTATTCACTCAACAAGTATTTCTGAATGGCCGTGTATACGCGTGACAAATCTTTCGCTTTACTCGTAAAATCCAAGATTGACGACATATTTACTATTAAAATAATGACGTCATTCTAAACACTAAGCACATCAAAGCTTGTTAGCATACACTGTGCTTAAACACAGTTTCGAATGACTTGTAACCTAATCTGCCGTATTACGTAGTCAATTTCTAGATTTTCATTAACCCCTTAACTGTGGACTTTTGTTATGCTTAACTGCCCCCCATTGGGGACTTTTAAATGATGTTTGTCCGTCCATCCATCTGAACATTTTGAACATAGGCTCAGACTTTTTTTGCAAGAGAGGGGCCAGAAACTGGGTGCAATGGTTGACATAGGTTGTGGTTGCCCTTTTTCGCGCTATGATCCCAAGGTCATGTCAAGGTCATTTCAAGGTCAAATTAGCCGAACGTCACATTTTCTGTAGGTTTTTACAATTTTAGGGGCATCCAAGTGACTGACCAGCGGCAGACAATGAGCACTGGACAACTGAAGAACCCAAAGAAAATAAAAAAAACAGGGTGATATAAGGGGGTGTGGGGTAATACTCCATTGGTAAACTAATTCTAGTCCCCCACCCCCCCACCCCAGTAAATATAGGCTCAAAAGGCAGGTAACGTTTAATACATTTGTAACATTAGCTTAAATTCCTATTGCAACAGGGGAACCACAAACTGGGTGTTGGCGTTGACATAGGTTGGGGTTGCCCTTTGTCGGGATATAATCCGAAGGTCATGTCAAGGTTATTTCAAGGTCATTTGAAGGTCAAATATGCCGAAAATCACATTTTTTTTGTAGGTTTTTATAGTTTTAGCGACACCTTAGTGACTTAACAGTGGCAGGGAAGACTATATGTGGCAGTTTTTCAACACTAGACAACTGAAAAACCCTTTAAAATTAATATACGAGTGTCATCTGCATAAAGATGGTGACTCAAACCATGTCCACAAATAATATAACTGAGTTGAGAAGTGTAAATAGTGATCAGCAGTGAAGGGCCCAGTACAGACCCTTTGTGGTATAGCAATGTAAAAGGATTAGAAGCAGAATACATTTTGTCTTAAATAGTTATTTTTTGACCCCTGTCTCTCAGATAGGACGAAAACGAATCCAGAGCCACATAAGAAACGCCATACTAACTCGGCAGCGGTCAGTTAGTGTAAGATAAGATCAATAGTGTAAAAAGCAACAGGCAGACTGAAAGCGTCGAGGCCTTTGTCTAAACAATGGCAATATTATTTTCGACTTTTCGCAAAACTGACTCCTCAGTTGAGAGAAATTTCCGATAAACTGACTGTCATGGAATTCCTAATTTCTTTTTGCTGATGCATAATAACTGAAACATTGAAATATTTCACATCGTGTCACTTTTAAAAATTGTGTTGATTCCGGATAAAATGTGCGCCATATCACATGTACTTAACACAGTGTTTCTATTTGGAAATTGGAAGAAATCATTCGATACTGGACATTATGTAAAGAGAATAACAATTAAATTATTCTTTTTGTGTGGTAAAACAATATTACAACAAACGTTTGCTACCAGAGTTCACTTGTGAGGATCGGTGCTTCGTGGTGAAGCTGAGAAGGCAGCTTCAATTTTCACGATAAGAACCTCAAATATCCAAAAATCCTAAATAGGCCTAAACTAATGATATATAGGTAGAGGTCCCCGAGACTTTAGTATTGAATGCACTCCAGCCTGCAATGTGATTTATACGCAGGGGAAATCACTCAGCCGCCATAATGGTAATATTTGCTTGTTCATGACATATTGGTGGGTATCTTGACTGTCTAATAGCCACCATTTAAATTTGGTCATCTGAATGAAGCCGGGTGTGTGTATGACGCACATGAGTGATTACCACGATTATCATTGAGTGAACTATTCAATCACATTGGTAACACTCAGGTCTCAAAATCTCTGGAAACATTTTGTATTTTTGATATCATTTGATTTAGCCCTACACAAAGCTGCTTGTTGAATATTGCCGTTGAAAATGATAACTGTGTGTGTTTTTTTAAATAAAGGTAGCCTACCATACTACATCAATGAACTGTAGATATATTTGGATCATGTGATTTGTGTCAAAACAGTAGTATTTCAATGTTGATTTATATCAATATCCGTGACTCAGCTTACTTTTAAAAAAAATGATATTATTTTTGGCGGCCATTTTGATTTTTTTTATTAAAAACGTATCAGTTTTATTTCAATATTCTGAGCGTAGGCCTATTCATTAGCATAATTATGTAGAAACGTTGGTGTCAAACCTCAAGTTCATCAAGGATTACGATATTGGTCCTGAAATGACCTAATTACATATGCATATATTTAAATATATTTGCATTTTAAACAAAACGTTGATATTATGCTTGACATTGTTAGTATGCTTGCAAAATGCAAAGATAACCAGAATTTCAGAGTTAGTGTTGATTGGAGTTTGACCCTTTTGATATAGGCCAGTCCCTAATTTACTTCATTACATATGCTAATTATGTTAATTAGAAAATTGCTAAACATATAAAATTTGAATCCACCATTCCAACCAGAATTTGAGTATATGTCTTGATTCTTGATTGGGGGCTCCGATAAAGGCACGGGTCCCTAATTTACCTGATTAAATATGCTAATTATGCTAATTAAAAAAATGCTCAACGTGTAAAATTTAGCATTCGGCATTTTTAATTAGCATAATTAGCATATTTAATGAGGTAAATTAGAAATAACCTTATTACATATGCATATATTTAAATATATTTGCATTTTAAACAAAATGTTGATATTATGCTTGACATTGTTAGTATGCTTGCAAAATGCAAAGATAACCAGAATTTCAGAGTTAGTGTTGATTGGAGTTTGACCCTTTTGATGTAGGCCAGTCCCTAATTTACTTCATTACATATGCTAATTATGTTAATTAGAAAATTGCTAAACATATAAAATTTGAATCCACCATTCTAACCAGAATTTGAGTATATGTCTTGATTGGGGGCTCCGATAAAGGCACGGGTCCCTAATTTACCTCATTAAATATGCTAATTATGCTAATTAAAAAAATGCTCAACGTGTAAAATTTAGCATCCGGCATTTTCTGACTCATTGGATCATATAGATAATATTTCCATTAAAAAACCTTGCTGTGAAAGACATTTTGGGTTTAATACATTATGTCAATGGGAGTGGCAAATAGACTATTAGTAGACTAGTTATGGTACATATACAGACTCAAATGGGCCACAAAACAGGCGAAGTGAAGAAATTTGGAACATAGCTTTTATTCCATTTTCTACAATTTTTTGAAAAAAATCATAGAAATTGTTTGCACATTGTTGAAAAATACAATTAAAATAATGTTACGATTGGTCTGCTTTTGGTGACAGAAGAGCGTATAATCATATTATTCTGTACACACTTCTTTGCCTCTTATTGGGAGTGGGAGGGGGGCCGCTCTATGTTTCGAAGGTTCTATATTCCGAAAGTTCTATGTTCCGCAGGTTCTATATTCCGAAGGTTCTATGTTCCGAAAATCCATTGCCAACAGCGTTTTTTCTATCTACCAAATAAATAGACATGGACCACGCATAGTTTAAAACGCATATATATTTATACCAATATTACCTTATGTACGTTGTTTCGAATCAGAGAGAGTAGTGGTCATTACGATATCACAAAAATCATCTTTATGTAATCCCATACATGACAAATAGGTCACAATATGTAAACAGAAGTTGTGTTAATTTTGATCTGTAGACAAGTGAGTTTACATACAGGGGTCAGATATTACTTTTTTTATCACTTGTGAGATGGGCAAAATCATTTAATCAAATTTATTTTAAAAATTTAGGTCAAAGTCGATCTTGAATTTTCGATTTTTTTCAAATTGATTGAAATATACTAAATAAGCCCTAAAATATTGAATTATATATTATCATTTAGGTTTCAGAGCACATGAGTCTAATCAAAATAACATTTTTTATCTACAGTGTAATGGCGGCCATATCGGATTTGTCCATTTTTTAAGTTGTTAAATTTATTATATTTTCACAGAATTTCATTCTACTAGAAAATTGTAATTAAAAACACATCAACCCATGTTATTCAATATTATATAAAAACCTACCAAACACCACTAATGATTACGTAACACCCAGCAAACACGACACGTTGAACAATGATCGTTTAATGTTGGCCCAACTTCTGCGACGCTGGCCCAACATAAAAACATCATTGTTTGTTTCAACGTGGCGTGTTTGGTGGGCAGCGATGTGATTACGTAACGCTGTTATTTGTTTATAGGTTTATAGGATCCTCGTTAGCAATTTTGTTAAAAAGAGTGTTTCGTATTCTACAATAGATTATAGGACCTAAAATGTTCTCAATTTCTTTTATGTTTCGGCTGTTTTTTAATCTAAAATACAACAAATGTATACGCTTCCATTTCCATATGATTATGTCAGAGGTTGTTACTCCTTTATGGGCAATGAAACTGGATGTTGCATGCAGTGGCATTGTTGAAAAATGTAATGTATTGTTGTGTAGGCTATATGAAGTAATTAGACTACGTAACGTTGGAATTCACGAAGTGTTACAATCCTAATTAAATTGAAATGGGTGTGAAGTTGAAAATTACGGGAGTAGATCTGAAGTGAAATCGCAGGATGACTGCTATCTCTTAGAAATCAGTGGAAAATGATTGTCGGAGCAATGATTGTCGGAGTAATGATCGTCGCATCATGATTGTTGCATCAATGATTGTCGCAGCAATGATTGTCGGAGTAATGATTGTCGGAGTAATGATCGTCTTAGAAATCAGTGGAAAATGATTGTCGGAGCAATGATTGTCGGAGTAATGATCGTCGCATCATGATTGTCGCAGCAATGATTGTCGGAGTAATGATTGTCGGAGTAATGATCGTCGAAGCAATGATCGTCGCAGCAATGATTGTCGCAGCAATGATTGTCGGAGTAATGATCGTAGCAGCAATGATTGTCAGAGTAATGATGGTCGCAGCAATGATGGTCGCAGCAATGATGGTCGCAGCAATGATTGTCGGAGTAATGAGTGTCGCAGCAGTGATTGTCGCAGCAATGATTGTCGGAGTAATGAGGCTGTCCCCTATTGTATATGGGGATAGGCCACCATGCACTGCCACTATAGTACGAAAATATACACAAAATCATCAATTCAATTAACGTAAGGGTACACATTATTGATTAAAGACACAAACTATTTCATAATGAGGTCGAAGATCAGTGTATCATGGGTTCAACACACTTTTTTACATAATTTATCACATATTTGTTTTCTTCTGGTTCTGTGTTAAGGGGGGGGGGGTATAGTAGTGGTGTTTTATTACGTACTATGCATGTGATCCTTTCAACACTATGCATGTGCGTATTCAAATAAGTAAAAGTGACGTTCTCTAATAAACCGCTATCGTAATTGTTAGAAATTTGATGATATTGACTATTTTCATTCATTTAAAACTAACAATTGTTAGTTTTTATCAAATGAATGTCGACTTATTTTGCTAATCCTGCCAGCAATCGAACTGAACTCAAATAATGAGTAAAAGAGTGTCAGTGATTATTATGATGATTATTTAGGTGATCATTAGAGAAATAGGACTGCTACACGAAAAACATCTCCACTGATGTTTAACTACAAATAATTATTATTATCAATTCGTCAGAGGCAATGGATCATAGGAACAATGGGCATTCGGAACATCGAACCTTCGGAGCTTAGAAACTTCTGAATATAGAACCCTCGGAATATAGAATTATCGGAACATAGAACCTTCGGAATATAGAACCTTCGGAACATAGAGCCTTCGGAACCGATCCAGGGGGTAGAAAAATCGATCCTTATGAGTTCAGCACAACTTGACATAATTCAGCCAATTTAGCGATCGTAGTGTAGATCGCAGTGGTAATTTTCAAAGCATGGAGTTATGCACAAAGCCTTATCAGACTGTGTACACATATAACTTGTGTCTCTTCTGTGGCCTTTTGCATGGCAGAAATTACACTTCCTATGCTTGAATATTATAAAATATTATTGACATAAACTAATCTATTTAAAGAGAATAATTATAAGGATTATTTAATAGTTTAACAAATATGCGTCCCTTCTAAGTAGGTCTTATACAATACAATTGAATATCTGAAACACAAAAAAATGTAAACTTACTTGGGTGGAGATTAGAGAAATGTGAGACAGATGTCGCCCTTTTTTATATTACAATTCACTTTAAGAATATGAATAAAGTCTAGTGAGAATGTGCCTGTCGGCGCTCTTTCGACTGTGTCCCAACTATGAAAAATCGCCGATGGCGGTATCAGGTATACCCATCACCACTAATTCTTTCAAATAATCTCCTTTCACAGGCAATGGTGCTGACCGGGAACCGAAACCCGAAGTCTGGCGTGAAAGGCAGGGATGCTAACCACTACCCTAGGGCCCCCGCCCCTGAACATAGAACCTTCTGAATATAGGAACTTTTGAACAAATATTTTCTGAACATAGGACCTTCTGAATATAGAACCTTCTGCACATAGAACCTTTTGAACAAATATTTTCTGAACATAGAACCTTCTTTACATAGGGCAGTCACCCTTCGGACCATCGAACCTTTGGAAAGTAAAACACTTCGGACTATCAAACCTTCGGACTATCGAGCCTTCGGAATATAGGGACGTCCCCGCTGTGGGCAATGGATATTCGGAACATAGAACCTTCGGATCATAGAACCTTCGGAACATAGAACCTTCGGAACATAGAACATTCGGAACATAGAACATTCGGAACATAGAACCTTCGGAATATAGGACCTTCGGAACATTGAACCTTCGGAACATAGAGCAGCCCCCGTTCATAATGGCATCATAAATAAAAAAATCTTGTAGCAGAATTATAGGAGTTTCCATCTTTGGAGGAATATAAACATAAACTTTGTAGCTTTTCTGTCAGTGAATCGATCTCTTCTGTTAAACTGCAAATAATATGATCCTGTTCAATGATAGTATTCTTGCTGGTATTTAACTGTTCTTCAAGTCAACATTAAAATTAACTTTTTTTTAGCATTTTGTCTTTTATTATTTATTTCTTGATGGACTCCTCTGCTGATTTAACATCTTTATATGCAGTACTGTCATCTAAATTGTTTTTTTGTAACTTATTGATTTGTTCTTCTTTTATTTTTTGGTAGAGTATCTTCAGTGAATTTAGTTTTTTTCCATTCACAGCTATTTTCCTTTTCTGTCAGATTTTTTTCTGAATTCTTTTGCGCCTCGATCTGATAACTAGATATTTTTCAAATGCTTTCAAAAGGCGCCTAAATGTACAACCTAAAACATGTTGAGGAATGTCCGGAAATATTAATCTTGAAGAGAATGTTATTTGGGAACGTGATTTGTTGTAATCAAAAAAACAAAAACAAATATGTCCATTATTAATTTCCTCAGCCCTGGAGTAGGTGAGAAGCAGCTCACGAGCAGGACCCATTGTACGAGGTCGTCAAGGTGTGAGCTGCTTCCTTGCTTTCGGTCGAGGCATCTTAGGTCTTATTTGATGTGATCTGAAAAAAAAAGAATTGATTTGCACAAGTACCATTTCAAACTCAAACATGGTTAATTTTATTCTTGCAAAATAACTTTTAAATAGAAAAAATGTTAATTGTACTGTATTTAAAATTTCTGAATAAAAAATAGTGAAATGTTGTACTAAATAAGAAAAAATAGACCAGCCCTTCATAAAATTTATATTTACATTTTCCCAACTGAGGCTGCTCATATTTGTCTAAGAGTACAACACAAGTGCAGCACTTATAATGTATGTACATCTGAATAACCTAATATTATTATGTACCATTATAAGTTCTCCTATACATCTACACAGTTATGACAACATGGAATTTGGGGCAAGCAACATGTGATGTGATTTTGAAAAAAACTATAATTATACATGTAAGACATTTCCATAAGGTTAGAGACTTTCATGGCACCCACCGTCGGAATTTCAATCTCAAACTGACATATCTGCATCAACATGGAGCCTCCAGTATGACACTGTTCATAGTCTCAGCCATTTTGAACCAAATATGTAGGTAGTGCATGTTTACTGGTTGAATATTTTGATAGAAATAGATACTGAAAGGAAAATAATAGCAATATAATCTGCATTGTATATTACAGCATACTAGGTTTAATTCAACATATACCAGTATATGATGTGTCATGATATATATGCACACTTACAAATTAAATAATATTATGAATCAAAAAATGTATGAACATATCAGTTGACTGAAATCAGTAGACTGTTAAAGCACAAACTGTCATATTAAATCATTATAAGTCATTTTGAACAATACAATTCCATATGGTTAGAGACTTTCACATCACCCACCTTTGGGAATTGCAATCTCAAACTGAAATAGAACTGTATCAACATGTAGCCTTCAATAACACTGTTCAGGGTCTTGGCCATTTTGAAGCAAAATAATGTAGCGAGTGCATGTTTTTTGTAGGAATAGATACTGAAAGGAACATAATAGCAATATAATCTGTATTGCATCGCACATCACCTAAAACAATTTTTTGTTCAGATAATGCGAGTCTTCAGATATGGAAACGCTTCAGTTTTTTTTTCTTAAAAAAATAATTTAAATGTTTAAATTGTCACCATGACCCTGGTATATTGTTTGGGTGAATATTTTAACCAACTGACATTATTGGTATCATTTTTACCAGCATATCTCGATAAAAGTATTAACTACAACTGTAGGGCCAGTGATTTTCCGCGATCGTGGAACACACTCGGAAACCTCACATTAACAGATCTGCAACTTATTTCCCAGAAGTCCTAGAATTTGTGTATTGCGCAACAAAATGGTTTTTGAGCCCTAAGCCATTTTATAGTAGTTATTTTATTAGTGATAGCCAACAACGGACATGAAACGGAATTCAGTGTTGGCCGGATAAACCGAAAAGATACTTTTTTTAAATGGAAAATCAATAGCTCTACAACTGAATAGTTCGAACACGTTTAAAGTCCCACGTGTAGGTATCACTGTCACTGACTTCATCGTGGCTGGTGTGTTGCACAGGGGAACTTTGCTGCACATCAGCGACAATGGACCGACACATGGTTATGATTCGCAATGACCCAGTCGGTTCAATATTGTTGTCAACTGCTTACTTCTGTAGAGGTGACAGATAGTGGTACAGAGTAACACATGCTTAGTCAACTTCCATTGTCCATTAGTAACAGCTCTACACAGATCCTGTCCAATGGAGTACACAAGCTGGCGTGTACTCCATTGGACAGGAATCGTGTGGGTGGCCAGGGCAACTTAGATCTGACAGTAATATTAGAGCTGTACAGCAACCAGAGCGAAAAACATAAAGCGATACTTTAGAGAAGGTAACATGGCTTGCTATCTCTTCGTCATTTTTAATCCTGGACTTAAGTTTTTCTGATCTATAGTCAGGGTCTGGCATTCCGTGGATGTTGAGCTCGAGCTATACTGAGAGGCAACACCTGACTATCACAGAATAGTCAGAAATCACAGAAAAAGCGATGGTAGCATGAATCATGGTAATGTGCCTCAGCAGCAAAAAAATCTACACTCTTGATTTTACGGAGCAGACTAGTGTTATATAAAGTTTCAGCCATTGGCTCTATCCAGCCTAGTCAACATTGTCAACCGGTCCCACCCCCGGTTGACAAGCTGCCTATTGAAAAAACAGGCGAGGCACCAGTGTGATGTCTGCACACCCACATCTGACTGTCTAGTGGTGTACAATCAATTTGAAAAAGTCTATGGCCGCCACCGTTAATAAGTTTTTAAGGTCGCGTCAGGAAAATATAAACAATTGAAAATTCGAATCGAGCTGGTATAAACAGTATAAACGGCGGCCATTTTGTTTGAATTTCTGGGGTCTATAAACAACATCTAGCTCCCCGTCTGGAACCGAAGTGCCAGACAGGTACCCCGTCTATATCCAGCCGGATTCTTTTTTTTCCAGGCTGTAAAGCTACGAGTTGGTCTTTGAGTTTTGCCCTTTACTTCAATTTCATTTATCTCACAGAAAATACATTCATCTGGTGGAAACCGAATCCAACTTGCATTTGGAGATCTTTTCTTACGTGGAGAATAGGAGATATGTGATAGTGAAGGCTTAGTTGAGTAGTCAATAAACTGATTCTTCAATCGCACAAGCTTTGATGTGAATACTTGATAACAACGTGTGTGATAGCCCGTCGTCCCCAAATTCTAGCCTACAAGGGATTCAGGCTGCGGATCACACACATCTTTCTTGCGACATGAGGAGTTGATGGCTCAGCAAGTCTTCTCTTGCGTATAGCAAGTAATTGTGATAATTTTACTGATGGCTCATATGTGATGGAAGATGGAGGTAAATGGGCTAATGCCTTTTACTGTAGAATTGTGCAGTATACACAGACGCTTCTGTGCTTCAGAACACAAAGATGATTCTGATATGCTGTCATTTTACCGTTTGCTTTTTTCCAAGGCTTTAAGCTTGGTAATGTGGTGGACTAAATTTCTAATTTGATACTACACCGAAAAATACATATGTATTAGTTTATAGATAGAACCACCACCAAGGTAAAATATCTCCTAACGTAACGTACTCCACAAGATATATCGAAGAGTAGTAAATAGGCATAATTATGGCCAATTTATATACAGTTTCTATTTCGATAGTACCACGTTAGTGACCCAAAAGCGATGATCATCACAAAAAAGTAAAAGCACAAAACCCAGCTTCACACACATGCCAGCTTGTGTCATTTACACTGTATAACACGTGTCAATTTCACTACATTACACTGTCTATTACACTGCGTCTATGGTGCACATTCAATATTTGAAATTGTGACGTCATAGAAATCATTATGTAATGGCAAAAACTGTCTGCATGATACACGTGCTTAGATTACATCCCTCTTCGTGCTCATTTTACTAGTTTCTCATAATAGCGAAATATTTTATTGTATTTTTCATCAAATAGAAAATGTGAAGAGATTAATGCTATTTAAATTACCAAAATGTATTT
Source organism: Flabesymbios commensalis (assembly GCA_964017125.1). NCBI lineage: Eukaryota > Metazoa > Annelida > Polychaeta > Terebellida > Flabelligeridae > Flabesymbios > Flabesymbios commensalis. The sequence goes on from OZ024915.1 coordinate 70,937,000, forward strand.
GACTTAACCAAACTCACAAAAATTCACTGAAGTACATTTAGACCATGAAAATCGATTCCACGCATTCAAAATACATATTATCGACACCACAATCATATAAATCCACTCTACTGATTGGTTCTAAAATTATGTTTCAAATTATGTTTTATAACACGATAAAATAAGCTAATGACGGCCATCTTGTAAATACGCTAAATTGGAACATCTGGGACACATTACAATTATACACATTAACAAATCGATCACTGGTCCAATGGTGGATAAAGTACTTTTATTAAGGGTTTTATTTTCTGCTGAAATGACACATTATTTTGAAGCAAAAGCGCCTAATAACTAAAATCGAAAAATGATTACTTCATTTAGTCGTGACAAACCTTGATTTCTTCAGATTTTTGGGGTGAGATGCCACATATTGGGATTTTTTTCACCATAATTTTTACTCGATTCGCCAGAAGCACATACCATTGACATCGAATCATTTCTAAAACCATGGAATCGATTCAACCGCCCCAAAACACATAAAATCGACAACAAAAAACATTAAAATTGGTCAATTTTTCATCAAATTATGACGCCTAACACGTGAAATATTACAATGGCGGCCAACTAGGTAATAGTAGAACAAAAACACAGGTCTACTTCATCTTTGATTTATTATACAACCGGTTTCGGCTATTGCCTTCGTCAGGTACAGAGTGGTTGATCATGTGGATTGTGTCTCTTTATATAGTGTTTTTTCGGTGAGAAAATAGCACAAATGTTTATTATAGAATTGGTAACCAGGTAACATTGATTGTGTGACGTAATAGTCATGTAACATTTTAAAGATAGAGCAGTGACAGTCAGCCAAAGTGATTCGTTCCAAAATTAAAAACATATTTGAGCCGAAAAGAATCTCTCCGGGCTGGGGTGGCTGGACACGTGTGAGTTTTTGTCCGGCCGCACGAGTATATTTTTGTCCGGCCGGAAGACATTTTATTTGTCCGCCCGGTATGAAATCAAAATCTGCGTGCGGGGATTGGTAGATGGAAGGTTATGTATTATTAGTGCCGAACAGGGTGAGCTGAGTTGACAAGTCTATACGAATAACGGTGAAGAAAGGTATGGTATATCTGGGGTAAAAAACAAACATATATATGTGTGGCTCCGTTAGGAGGTATTATAAGAGTGATGAGGATATGGTACCTTAAGAGCTGGAGGGCGGGTGGTTATATATGTTTGTTTTACAGGGGTTCAGGTTGGCTGAACTGTGAAAGGACGTCAGAGGAAAAGACGGACATAATGTGGTCGAAAACATAAGTGGTCGAAACGGATGAGGAAGAAAAAAATGAAAGTGGGAAAGAAACGACGAAAAGTGGATTGGAAGCGTGGGGGCCAGGTACTTTCTTGAAAAAGCCAAACGGATGAAGTTTAGGTGAACCGGGGGCGGGAAATATCATTGCTCTATCCAGAATACTATAAAACATTGTTATTTAGAAATGCATTGAGTGACATATTTTATTGTATATGGCTTTCTCACTCAACATAGCAAAATAAAGTTGTTCTAATATATATATATACATTGTTATAGTGATATATACTACTCTCTGTATCTGTGTAATATAAATTCTAACAATACATATGGTATTTGAAAGCGGCCCAAAGTTCATAAGTCTGCATAATGTTAACATAGATGTATGCATGACTTGGTGAATGTCTGCTCTGTGTCGTTCAGGAATCAGTGTTCGATAAGTGCCGGGGAGAGAAGCCATTAGGGAGTCTCTCTGCACAGTGTAATTACGGAAAATGTATATGTAAATATCTATATATCTATATAAGGAAAAAGGGTTATTATTATTATTAGTGTTAAGTGACAGGCGAAGTAAGGCCGAGGCGAGAGGCCATTCGGACGACGCTATACACAGTATTGTTAAACGGATTAATGTTTGATAAATGTCGGGGAGAAAGTCCATTAGGGAGTCGCTCTGCATAGGTGTGATTCTCTGATGATTACTCTGGTGCTGGGTGATCCCGTCCGGGGTCTTCACTTGGTGCCTCGTGGATTATCATGACGGGGGGCGCTGCTGCTGGGATGTCCCTGTTGGTGCGGATGGCGTTAAGTTCGAAGTCTAGACATGGCTGGAGAATGTGGGTTCTGAATGAGGCTGCCACTTGCTCTATCGTAAAGGGGCAGTTCCTGGCAAACATGGACGCGCCGGCGAGGTTGCACCTGTACTCCACGTCCATGCTTGTGGGTGCAGCAGGTAGGCGTGGCTGAGCTCCAAGGAGATGGCCGAGGTTTTGGGGTACCTCCACAACAGGTATCCCGTGCGGTGGCGCCTGAGCATGCTGCTCACGCGCCACCGCAGGGGATCCCGGGGGTGATCCGGGCGGGGTTCTCACTGGGTGAAGCATGTCCAGCGTGGCAGTGAGGTCGGGACGGTCTGGTGGCATCACCGTTTCTTCTGGGATGTCCTGCTTGGCTGGGCTGGAGGTAGCGGCTGGTTCATCAAACGTGATGTAAGGGCCGGCATCGGTTAGCTGGTGGTTACCGGGATCGTCTGTAGGTGGATCGTCCGGGCCGAAGACTTTCTCTGCCCAGTCCGGCTAAATTGGACCCCATGGCACATTTTTTTTACTGGTAACACCTGAAATGTAAAAATAGACATTTTAGCGGTACTAAAACAGGTTTTGGAATTTAGTTTTAGGGGGGGGGGGGGGGTGCATGGGGACCTATTCTGGCTGCCAGACTATATAGAGTTTGCTTATTTGACAAGTGCTTGGTGACGGGGTCAGGCACCCATGTGAACTCCATGACACATATTGTTCTGTCTGGTAATATTGCTTTCTCTGTCTTCTTGATGACTCCTGGTCCTCGTAGGCTGTCTCTAAGGCTCGCAATATGTCATATTCCCCCTTCGAACCTCTGCGTATCCTTCTTAGGTTTGTGGCCATTTCGAAATGGGCCTCATGAGAAGGACATCCCAAAAACATCATACATGGGTCTTTGTTATCGTAAGCATATTTAAGTTGATCTTCTTCTATTATTGCAGGTCTATATGGGGCTGGTAAAGTGAATTGTGTTATTGAGGGCGGGCTAGGGAATTTCAGCTGTGGATCAGGTGAGGGTATGAGTTCATCACTGGGTTCTGATGCTCTCTTAGTTAGATACGGTTTAGATACGGTGGGAGATCTACCTCTTCAGGTTTAGATGGCTCCCCCACAGTCTCTATCTCATCTACTCTTATCATCAGCGACTCGCTTCGAATCAGCATATGCTGATTAGTATCTAATTCCCATTTTATTTTCATCTGACAGCTGTCAAATGGTCTAACCTGTGATATACTTGTTCAAACATTGCGAAATTGTTTTCTAGTTATCGCTGCATCACTATATGTTGGAGTAAAAATGTCATGGGAATTGGTTGAAATTTCACCAATAAATCAGCGAAATGAATTCACCCTGGGTAATGTGAATCTGACTAAAAAATGTTTATACTATATAGAAGGTGAAGCTGTACGAAACACCGCCAGCACCACCTAGTAGGTGATTTGATAACCAATATATCACACATCTCCCTTCTGCCTTCCATCCAAAACATAAAACACTTGCTTTTACTCACGTGATCAGACCATATGTCAGAAGACCACATAAATTTGTCATGTGATCTAATATCTGGAAAAAATATATTTCTATAAATCCTAAGCCTACACCGTGTTACATTAATTTGTTAACAAAACAATAAATTATCTGCAATGCAGTAAAATGCTTTGTTTGGTAATTTCGGTATCCGTGGTTGAGAATGTAATAAATAGACATCATATGGTCCTGACATCCGCATATGGTCCTGACCACATATTGTCCTGACCTCATATTGTCCAAAAGAAACAGTTTTCCCACTTTGGGTCGTGAATGTCGCGAGTAGTGTCATCTGTATGTAATGTGTTGTGTTGAGTAGAAAGAAGGGGTTATGCTACTTGACGTGTGGAGAGTGCTTGTCCATCATTTATCAAGTTTAGAACCGTTGAATATCGTTATTGCCAAATTCAACACTAAAAAGATGACGACTAACAGCTTGTATTACAGTTTTAGTTCTTCACGTATTGCTTTTCTCTTTTGCTAATTCCATGACCAGTAATCTTAAATTGTCAGTACATTTCCCTCGTTTCCTTATTTAGTTTAGTATTTTTGGTATCACCTGTTCAGCTCTTTGTTGCTGCAAATCATTAATGATCAAATCTCAGCGTCAACAACATTTTGATACCTCACAAAATGTGCCTTCTCTTGATCTCCAACCTAAGCTGCAAAAGTATTAAAAATACTGAATTTATACTTCGAAACTAAAAACACTTTTAACTGCTAAATATAATACAAAAACAAATTCAGTGATAAAAATATATGTTTAGTCAATATTATTATTCTCCCCACGCAAAGCCACCAAAGTCGTCTTCGACGCGCAGATTTGTGTCTGTGGTGTCTTAGTGCTCTCTGGGTTCTTCCGTCACTCTCTCAAGCTGTCAGCTTACCTGTTGTTGTAGGCTGCACCTTTTTATTGGCAAGGTCAATGTAAGTTTTTGATAGTGTTGAACATTGTCCAGCCCAAAAAAAACAAACCTATCTGACTGGTGATGAGCTGAGGAGATGATTAAAAGACTTAAAGGTAACTTGAAGAGTATGATTTAGGCCTCGGTTAGGTATCTGCATAAGGGCCAGCGCACGGGATGGCTCAGTCTGTTGATGAGTGCAGTAAGCGATGTAAAGGCACTATTACAATCTGCATAAGCTTTATTTTTCTACCCTTAGTTTTACGGGTTGACAATTCAGCATTTCGCCTTTTGAATTATTCTATTGTAATCTGATTTCATCCAACGTTCACACCCTTAATTTCGGGCTATGCGAAACTACAAAAAATAGCCTGTTGACAGTTGCTAGTGTTAGTCTCTGTCGGGTAGAAATTATCTTGCATTTTTTTTTAAAAAAGAAAAAAAATATTATATCTAGCAACCCCCTTAGATACAATGTGCATATCTAGCCCCCCCCCCCCCCCCCATGCAGTGGGTCCTCACGCGCACGGTAGCCTTGAAACTAACGGCAATAGTGTTTGACATTATGTCTAACTTATGGGATGAATAGAGTTACCCTTATCTATTGTTACTCTCGGGACTGTACAAACGTAACATAGAGAAACCATCTTTGAACGAAAAATCCCCTAGACATGCCCAGAACCCCTTATTGGACAAGTAAAGGAAACCACTCTCAAAAACCCACCATGCCTTATCACCCCACCCTCACGTCATCATCTTTACAATAGTCATCTCATCGATGGACTGCACTGTTTTTATCGTATTACAATGTCACTTGAATGACCATTGGTGCAGAAAAGTGATGTAAAGTAAAAAAAAAAAAAAAATAGATAGAAACGTTTTTTTAAATATTTTTTTAAAAATAGGTTTCTAATGGGGTACCGTCAGGAGTAGTTCACCAGATGCAGCGAAGACTCACAATCTTACATCCGGGTATCTAAATCTAACTATAACATTCTGACCACAACAACACACCTGTTGATGATTTTTTGAGTCTATTTCACTTTCACTCAATTAAGATGCCGAAAAAACGGGATACCCTTAGATAAGTTCGCAAGTTCTGAAGTTCCCGATTTTCAAGTTTCGGGAACTTCAAGTTCCGAAATTCCGAAATAAAAGTTAACAAAATGTTTTTTCCTATTTCAACAAAAAAAATCTTATCTTACTGTATTTGTCAATTGATCATGCAATTGCTAAAAACAAATGGGGGGGGGGTAATGTGCACACCAATATGGGATACTAAAATGCCTCTACATGAGTCTGCTAAAATCTGGACAGGATCCAGGTTGTGTGCACCAGCGTACTTGCTGGCCACCTCGCTGACAAATCAGTCAGACAATCCTCGCACTTTCCTCCGGACATCGGTGAGATCCCCACAGCGAGGCTACTCACATTGATGTACCTCGTTAATGTGTGTTCCGTCGAAAGTGGTGGCGTCCCAGCTAAGAGTATTCTGTAGTGCTTCCTCAACTTGCAGGCTGATAGTGACAGCTGTCGACCTGTCATCTCGCGGACAATAGGATTTATCAGTTCACTGGCTTTCTCCACTGGAACCTGGGATGAAATGCATTGATATATTGATTATATATGTCTTTTTGTTAGAGATGCTTCTCAGCTGTTCTTTTAAATTGTGAATTATCAGATGTTTCAGAATATCCACCCATTCAGCATTTTCAATGCTACCACTGCAATATAAGCACTTCTCTGGGCTGTTGTTTCTCTTCTAAATGTTATAGATCTTGGACTTACAGTATCTGACCGACTCACTCCTCAGCTTTTTTATTCCTCTCATCATCTGTTTTCTGTCATCACTACTTACTCTGTTTAACTTCAATTGTTAATTTATTTGTCTCGCTTTTTGATACAAATGTCTTTCCTCCTTAGTTTCTCGTTTCTTCTAATGCAGTTGAATTGCTTCACTTTTTTTCAAGCTTTTATTCCGTCGAATTATCTTTGTCTCATTACTGGTATATCAATCATTGGTATTGGTATAATAATTTGATATGGAAAGATGCATTCTCCATGTAAAATCTGCACAAAAGAGCCTACCCTATGATCATCCCTTCTTCCACTATGGTCATCCCTCCTCACTATCAACATCTGTGCCTTATCACACCACAATCATGCTGCAGCCTCCCCGTATTTGGCCATAATCTTCAGGCTGATTGCCAGTGGCGTACCTTGGTTCCTCCGCTCATTGAGCGGAGCCAATGCAGCACCTGCATCAGTGCATGCGCTGGTGTCAGCTGTGGTAGCCTTAAATAACTGGCAATGGCGTGTTCGACGTTCGACATTAGGTCTCTCATGGGGAATGAATGGAGTTACTCTTCCTATTGTTACTCTGGGGACTATCCGACCCGAGGTTATCGGAGCTTCACAAAATGCCACAGAGTTTCAGCATTTAATTGCACAGCGAAACCCAAATCTCAGGCCGTCCGGGCATGTCTGGGGGTACATCCCCTAGACATGCCCAGAACCTCTCATTGGGCGAGCGAAGGAAAACACTCTCAATAACCCACCATGCCCTATCACCCCCACCCTCACATCATCATATATGTACATCATTCATATCATCAATTGACTACAACGTTTTTATGGTATTAAAATGTCACTTAAAAGTCCATTTGTGCTGAAAATATCAAATAATAATTATGTGAAGATCTGTCAGTTACACTTAACATCTTAGATAGCCAATGATCCTGTTCGGCTTTGTCAGATTTGGCACTTGGTTTGCAGTTTGCCAGTTCTGAAATATCAGTTCGAGCACTTTTATGACTGGGTCCTCTATTTCATTGTCTGTTATCTGGTAGGCTACACCTTCTCAGTCATTGCATCTAATACTGCAGGTATATATTCAAATAGGTGGACTCTATCTTGTCTAAGTGGAGATGCATATCCCCTCAAAATGCGAACTTGACCTCCATTTCTTTGATGTCAAATATGTGCTCAGCCGCTTCTTGCACTAGCCACATTGGCTTGGACACAGAATAGCCCAAAATTCCAAGAGTGACCTTGCTATCCAGATGCACACTATTGCTTTCAGAAGATTGTTCAAGTCTGCCTCGCCTTTTTTCATCCTCAGGAACGTACTCATATCTTTGTACACATAGGCGGTACCATTTTCGAAACCGGATTTGTGCCCGGCTGCCAATATTCCTTTTGAACATGAGCTGTTTTCACTGAGTGGCAAGATGAGCCTCAAATCAGCTGCTCATCAGGTTTCAATAATGCATCCTTTTCATCACCTGGCAGATCTTTGAATCGTTCAGTCACAAAAATAACAGAGACTCCTTTCTTCATACTCACGCCACTGTCATTCATTGTTTTGTCACATGAATGATTTGATCATGGTCATTAGCTCTTCTTCTTTTTCCGTTTGTTGTATATTTGTTAAAAGCCCAGCTGCTTCATTTAGTATTATTTTGCTATACTCTAATACATTTGCAGCATCCTCTCCTACCATCCCGCAATCCCTTCATACGTGTCTACCTTCTTTCTATTTTCTTTTTAAGTTTGATATTCAGCCGTGACTCTCTTTTTGCAGATTTGTTTTGCAGATTTGTCTTTTCTTTGACGGAAGGCAAACTATCTGGCAAACTATCTGGCATAGTTTGCTTCTTGCACTTCTATTCGGGAAATGTCAGAGAACCATCCTTGAAAAAACAACTTTCTGCATGTTTTTCCAGGTACCTAGTGTTCTAGTGATTGATACACATATGCTATATAGCCTATATTTGATCGAAGTATCTCAAGCGCAAATAAATAGTCTGTATAATGAAGACATTGACGCAGTGATTAACCACAACACGGCCAGAGAATGAGGTTGCTATATTTTTTTTCATGTTGTTGTATGTTACATTATTCTGCATAGGTAGTACTACACTTATGTGTTTTCCACGTGATCAACGTAGTCCCCAGTGCTTTCCCACCTGGAAGCTGTGCTACACCAATACAAGGGTCAAATATAGATGATCTGAGGTATTTTGGGAGGCAGCAATATGTGTCTCGTTAATGTGCTGACCAGCGACATTGGTCGCATCCCCGGCCAGAGCACAATTAGAAAATTCAGACAGTTCTTCACTTGACTGGATGTTTGAAAAAACACCCATCTCATATTTGATACAGTTTCTATAGATGGCGTCCTCATTAATTTCTATTCAGTGAAAGCTTCCGCCATATATTTAACAATACCACCTGCATGCTCCACTGGACACTGGTGTCGCAGAGCATTGTAGATGCACATTCTTGTGGTTGTGGTCTGGTTGTGAACCAGACCATCCAGAGTCGGTATATTATCTTCAGATGTAACGTAATTTGCCCTTATTCAGTCATACTTTTCACTATTTCAAAGATCCCTAGTTCACAGTGCATTAGCAACTAACACAAATGTTTTTAAACTATTTTTTTTTATCATCGTATCAACAGTTCTCTTGAAAATGAGAGAAAATGGTATAAAAAGCAAAAATTATGAACGTTTGTAAAAAATAAATCTGTTGTGACTGAATAGGGACCTGGTGTCTCAAATAAGTCATACTTGGCGACCTAAAGTGGTGTCTTAATTCGGTCAGTGTACATATTTGAACTTTATTGGACAATACTATTATTGTATCACAAATACACACGATAAAGGAGCCACCCTTTAATTCTTAGGGGAGGGGCGGATGGAGTTTTTTATTCGGACAAATTTATTTTTAATTTCACTTTCAATCATTCAGACTTTCACACTCTGCCTGAAGCAAAATATTTCTTTCCATTTGTGTGTAGAGACAAATAAAGTTATTTATTTAACTTCCTTAAAACGTTCCTGTCTACAAATTTAGATGCCAAATCAGGCCTAGTATTGATTTTGAGGTGCGCTATGCTGCACACATTTAAGGGTCAGTCAATCAAAATTGCTTTAATGGCCAATTTTGCCAGCCATGTCACTGGTAGGCTATAGTCAGGGACAGCCTAACCTGAAATTGTCCAGGGATGAACCCATAAAACCCACCAACTATAAATAGTCTATAAATCTCTGTTAATAAATAATAAAGCCTAACAATGTAGACTAGTCTAACATTAATTAAATATCCCGTGCTGGAACTAAAGCTCTTAATTTGTTATGACTGTACAGTTCACAATCATTTCACCAGTGTGACATTGGCATACCCTAGCCCTAATAGAAATGTCAAACAAGTATAATATAATCTAAGGCCTCCTTTGAAGCGGTTCTCCCATCTGAACAACTCTCTCATTATATTTTAACATGTGACGTAGATTTTAACATGTGACGTAGATTTGAATAAATTGCTAGCAATACCATCGTGAAACATAAAAATGATAACATGTTAGTTAAAACCGATAAATGCAATGTATCTAACAACAGCGTCAAAAGGAACTTGAAGATAAATACATACAAAGGTAATATCTAAATAAAATAGGGAAGTTCTTTATATTTACGTTATATATATGTTCGTCATGGTTTGCAAAAATAAATATTCTTCATGAGGATCTTTCAGTTATAATTATATTTTAACAATATAGCAATTTGCAATTAAATATCAAACCTAGTGCGAAAATATAATAGCTAACAAATTTTAACAACACAGGAATGCCCATTATTGAAAAACCTTAACAATATGACTGTTATCTGAATAACGATTATAATGTCATAAACTACAATAATTATACCATCATGGGTAATTATACATATTAAAAGTACATGACAGCCGTGACTTCAGACAGCAGTGGCAAACTCAGTTCTCGGTGGAGGGGATGCATCGTTAATGTCACCTCCACCGAGACACTGGGTCCACTGAGGAGCATTCTCCGCTCCACCATCACCAGTAAAACCTCCACCGAGACACAGGGTCCACTGAGGAGCATTCTCCGCACCACCATAACCTCCAGTGAGACACTGAGGAGCATTCTCCGCGACACCATAACCTCCACTGAGACACTGGGTCCACTGAGGATCATTCTCTGTGCCACCATCACAAGTAAAAGAGATTACACGGCAATAGTGGCCAGTGATTCTCGCATGTAAGTACTTACACTTACATGTAAGTACACACCTAGCTGTGCCATCCGATCTCTTCGAGAATGTGACGCGAAGCCATGCAACCTCTGTGCTGCCACCTGCGACAAAAATCACAGCCAAACCACCTTCCTCTATAACCTGCCAAGCTGCACAACGCACAAAAATCATCTCCTTTTCCTTCTTCCATCACTTCTTCCTCTCTATCGTCTCATAATCATCTTCGCTAACATCGCCATTTAGTCTTATTATCAGCTGTTGAGCCACCGGTGCCTGTTAATAATTCCAATATCTATAAAAAAAATAGCATTTTGTATAATTATTCGGTATAAATTATATGACATACACATAACATTGCAAAGGATTTACGCTATTCTAATTTACAAAAACGGGTGAGTAATAAACAAGTATGCTACTGTGTCGTACATAAATTATCACCAACTACATACTTTTTTAGTCGGGGGGGGGGGGGAGGGTTAATAAGCAGACTGCAAAGCGAACCTCCAGAATTTACAAATAACATGTACTAACATGTACTATCATGTTGAAAAAACAATGAATGCAGAATATTGATAATAGAAAACTTATTTTTATGCCTCCGCCGTAAAGAACGCCTGCTGTACGCCGCCAGCTTTGGCTACTACGCCAACATGGTCCAACAGATTGAACTCATAATTTATACAAACGTTCAAACCCTCCGGCAAAAGTTTTTTACCAAAGGTCAAGGTCATAGGTCAAGGTCAAAGATTCAAAAAAATGTTTTGTTAACGCGATAACTTGGAAAATTAATATTGCAACTCTCCAATTTTTTATGTGAAGCTACTCATGAGTATGACCTGATTATTTTTTACAATTCAGTGGTGCTTTGAAACTTTGTATATATATAGGTCAGGAGGAGAGGAGAGTAGGCGTATATGGGCCTCATATGATAGCGGAGGCATACAATTGACGCATATGCGCCAAATTTCCCTTCTAGTTTTATAATGTATAAATATTATGGCAAATTATATTGATAATGGGAAACTTATTTATTTATAATGTATAAATATTAAGGAAAATAATATATTTATTTATTTACATTCTTGCATTGATATAATTACAAGAAAACACAGTTGTGTCGCATCAATCAGCATAAACGCTTATTTGCATACATGAACAACTTATCTCCTTTACTTGCTGTACTAAAACTGTCACTGATGTTAAGCAAACACATCCTACCAATTACCAGACATCGACTCAATGCTGGACAGTTGTCAACCTGAATGTGCGATGCTCGACTAGCAGTCTTACTAAAAAATGATATATCCTGTTGTATATCCTGTATGAGGCTTAAGACTCCATTCAGTTATTTAAGAGCAATCTGTTTATTTGCATTAAAAATAGTACATGTCTACTTAATTGTGTCTTCCTTCGTGCCTCTTCAAAGAGCTTTTCCACCTCTGTCAGGGTGCATGTGGTGTTTCTGCTTGCCACGGAATTCTAAACCAAAAAATATACATTAGTTTACAACTAATATGGCATGTGTGTTTATATATTGCTTTACATCTCTCTCTGCCTTAAGTGCATACTATACCCTGCTCATGGGTACGACTAACTTAATTTATATGTTGTGCTTACAAAATTATATGATGTACATGTCAGTATAATAAAGTAAATGATGATGATCTTATCGAATGACTTATCGAATGAAGTGTTATTTCTAGTGCACTCTACCATAGACAGAAATGCACACTGCACTAAAAATATCGGGTATCACTGTATAGGCCAGCATCATGAGATATCCGACCAAACATGGTTTCAAACACAGTAGCTCTGAGTTTCCACCCACAACCCCACCGAATCAGCCATTAGTGCCAGTTTTATATATCAAAGTATAAAAATACCTTCATATAAGCCCACAATAACTATTGGATTGAGCTGGCCGTGGTAGGGAGGCAGCCTGACCACTTCACGTGCCATCTCAGCTATTTTGTAGGACTTTTCCACATGCATTGCCTTGCATTTTTTATCTTTTAACATGATATCATCCACTGGTGTACTTGTAAAAAATTAACAATACAAGTACTTCATAATGATATGTTGACATACCTATTTCGAACAATATATCTACATGCATTTTAACAAATCCAAAATGGCTGCAAGCGAATATTTTGAAAAAAAAAATTTAACTGATAATTCAATAGTCAAGTGTGATATGACATTACTGTAGACGTCAGATTCAGATGTATGAAGATGGTCCCTTTCAGTGCGGGGACCGTCTTTATATGTCAAAATATGTGGATTCCCTTCCAACAGGGTAGTACGACCTGTTCTGATCCGCTAAGTCGACTCCTCCATGTATTTGTTGTAGGAGATCACACTATGTGGACATGTAACTTGCATCTATTGAACAGTCTCACCTGGCATCAAAAGGGTTTGAATTCCTTTGCGATTTGAACGGAATGTTCACCAAGTGTATGTTCTATGTTCATGAAGATGCTCCATCAGTTTTACAGACGAGAAATAATTATCGAGGAATAGATGATGTCTCAGATATCGAAAAGGCTCTGAGAGCTTTATTATAACATCATAGCATTATCCAAAGGTAGTTGTATTTTGCCTCCTCCCAGGATACACATCAAATGCAGATACATATCCATTATGGGAATCGGCCAAGGTCCAGACTTTGAAGCCCCATTTGGTGGGCTTAGCCGGCAGTGGCACATATTGTTTCAAAGCATTCCTGACCTCGAATGCCACGTCTATTGCTAGTTCTCTGTGAGGCTTGTACCTTGCTCTAAATGTTCTCGACAACATGTCAATCAAACTTCTCACTTTGAATAATAGATCGTTCTGTGCTACTTGAGCTACGTTATTGACGAGATGGAAATATTGGCTAATTTAAATCCCCATTAATTAGTAGACACTGCAATCTTTCATTGGAAATAATAATATATTGATAAGCAAGATTGTGGTGCCTCAGCCACAATAGAGCTGATTCTACTTTCTTGGCGCCAGACAATACATTCTTTATGTTATTTTTTCTATTTTTATTTTTTATACCATTTATTACACTAGGGAGACGGGGAAATATTTGAGCCGCTTCATTTATTTTTTTGAGGAAAAGTGACACAATGCCCAGATGTTCCCCATGTTTCAAGAGATGAACATTGATGCAGGGAGAAATTCTGCTTATTAGGTCTAGTTGTTGTTCTACAACAGTTAATTGATTCAGCTCCTCAGGTACTTTACCTGGATCATACTATTTAAATATGGGAACAAGTTAACATGAGTCTTCTTTTTAGAGCATCTTTGGCAAATTGTTTGTTTATTTATCATTTCAATCATGTGACATTTATTGCAAATGTTACAAGTCACGAAACCATAGGACAGCTGTTGTAACTCACAGGGGCGGATTTAGTGCATAGTTTTGTCAAATTTGTCAGACACACCAGGTGCTGGTGAAGGAATTCCTGCTAATGGAAATGAGATATTGTTTTTTTTTTATATTTCTATCATTTATCAATCTTTCTTTCTTTCTTTGAGTAGTTGTGATCAAGTTTGTTTGTGCTAGTGGGTGTATACATTATGCGAGAAGAAATATTGTCTTCAACATCATCAGTGTGCTGTATATAATTGTGATCTATCAGTGTAGTAGTAGTAGTAAATCATTGCTTTACGTCACTCTTCGGCACAAAAGGTCTTTTAAGTGACATTATAATACGATAAAAACGTTGAAGTCAGTTGATGAGATGAATGATGTACAGATGATGATGTGAGGGTGGGGGTGATAGGGCATGGTGGGTTATTGAGAGCGTTTTCCTTCGCTCGCCCGATAAGGGGTTCTGGGCATGTCTAGGGGATATACCCCCAGACATGCCCAGACGGTCGGAGACTTGAGTTTCGCTGTACAATTTAATGATGAAACTCTGTGGCATTTCGCGCAGCTCCGCTATCCTCGGGTTGCATAGTCCCCAGAGTAACAATAGGAAGGATCACTCCCTCTGGGTAACTCCATTCATCCCACGTGAGAGACCTAATGTCAAACCCGCTATTGCCGGTTATTTAAGGCTACCACGGCCTACATCAGCGCCAGCACTGATGCGGGTGCTGCATTGGCTCCGCTGTTGAGCGGAGGAACCAGGGTACGCCACTGGCAATCCGCCCGAAGATTATAGCCAGATACGAGGAGGCTGCAGCTGCCCTTGGATGATTGCTGTAGACTAGTGCTTCCGTACAATGCCGTACACAGCATCCAACAGACGGGACAGATCCCTAATGACCCTCCCCAGATGGGGGCAAAAAGTACTACTACTAGCAATCATCCCAGTCTATCAGTGTGTGAGGATGAATATTTGCGATATCCATCCATTGAAGAATGCTCGTGCTACAGTGTCTGCCTGGATGTCCGGTATTGGTATGGCCGCCGGGTAAAACGATCCACACAAGTAAGCAAGTAGCGCTAACCCTGGGAAACACTGAGTGGGCCCCCTATGTCCACATGTACTTGGTCGAATCGTGAATCTGGTAATCTAAACTGGGTCAGGGGCGGTCAAATGTGGCGACCAATCTTCGCCTTCTGACACTCCAAGCAAATGCGACACCAGGCGGTAATAGTGCTGTTCATTTTAGGCCACACAAACCTCGTCAAATGTTTTATTTAGCATAGGAAGGATATCCTTTAATTGTCATTATAAGTAATGTTTCTCTTTGTAGGCCTATTGTTTTTTAGCTCCCGCCGTCACCGTAGGGGAGACGGAGGGAGCTATGGATTCTACCTCCGGTTTTTTTTGCCTCTTCTTTTGCCTATAACTTTGTAAGAAAATAAGCTAGGATAACAATTTTTAGTATGTGGGTTACTTCCAGGTGGCTAATGGACAGGTTAAAATATTTTTAATCTGAATTCAATACGCAAGGTTGCAGAGGAGAAAATGATGATGTTACGGCGTTGGGCCGTCCGTAAACAATTCGTTTCCGGAGCATATCTCTGAAAGTACTTGTCCGATTGTCTTCAAATTTTACACACAACACCCCTAGGGGGTCTAGTTGTGCCTTTTGGGGTATTTGAACTTTGACCTACTTCTGGTTCAGAACTATGACCTATTTAGACGTTTTAAAGCGCACTTCGTTTCCGGAGCAGATCTCGAAAAGTACTGGGCCGATGACAGTCATATTGCACATACATGTTCTCTAAGGTCCCTAGTTGTGCCTTTTCAGGTTTTTGGACCTTGACCTTGAAGTTGACCCAGCACTTTGACCTAATTTATAACATCGGTAAATCCGACTGAAAGATTTTGCGGAATATCATGAAAACCGCTCAAGATAGCTACACCATTACTATAAAACAAATTGTAAGGTTTCAGGAGAGGATGCATCTTGAAAAATTTGAAGTTGATAAAATTCAAAATGGCCGCCTATCTGCCATTATTCACCTCGACAGGCCTGATATTGTGGAATATCATGAAAACCCTCAAGATATCTACACCATTACTATAAAACAAATTGTAAGGCTTCAGGAGAGGATGCATTTTGAAAAAATTCAACTCGTCCAAGTTTAAAATGACCGCCAATCGGCCATTATTCACTTTCACATGGCCGTTATTTGGTAAACCGTGCTAGATGGCTAGACCATTACTATCAAACAAAATGTGTGATTTTAGGAGAGGATGCATCTTGAAAAAATTTGACTCGATAAAATTCAAAATGGCCGCTTATCGGCCATTATTCACTTTCACATGCCCGTTATTTGGTCAACCGTGCTAGATGGCTAGACCATTACTGTAAAACGAAATGTGAGATTTCAGATGAGGATGCATCTTGAAAAAATTTGACTTGATCAAATTTAAAATGGCCGCCTTTTCGGCCATTATTCATTTTCACATGGCTGATATTTGGTAAACCGTGCTAGATGGCTAGACCATTACCTGATTACTATAAAACAAAGTGTGAGTTTTCGGGGGAGGATGCACCCTGAAAATTTTTAACTTACGAATTCAAAATGGCCGACAATCAGCATTATTTACCTCGATAGGCCTGATATCAGGTAAACCGTGCTAGATAGCTAGACCATTACTATAAAACAAAATGTGATGTTTCGAGAGAGGATGCCTTTTAAAAACTTTCGACTCAATCGAATTCAAAATGGCCGCCTATCGGCCACTATTTACTTTCACATTGCTGATATTTGGTAAACCGTGTTAGATAGCTGGACCATTACTATAAAACAAAATGTGAGATTACAAGAGAGGATGCATCTTGAAAAAAATTGACTCGATCAAATTCAAAAAGGCCACCTATCGGCCATTATTCACTTTCACATAGCCGGTTTTTGGTAACCGTACTAGATGGCTAGACCATTATTATAAAACAAAATGTGAGATTTCAGGAGAGGATGCATCTTGAAAAATTTTGACTTGATCAAATTTAAAATGGCCTTCTATCGGCCATTATTCACTTTCACATGGGCGATATTTGGTAAACCGTGCTAGATGGCTAGACCATTACTATAGAATGAAATGTGAGATTTCAGCTGAGGATGCATCTTGGAAAATTTTGACTTGATCAAATTCAAAATGGCCGCCTTTAGGCCATTATTCACTTTCACATGGCCGATATTTGGTAAACCGTGCTAGATAGCTAGACGATTACTATAGAATGAAATGTGAGATTTCAGCTGAGGATGCATCTTGAAAAATTCTGACTCGATCAAATTCAAAATGGCCTCCTATCGGCCCTTATTTACTTTAACATGCCCAATATTTTGAAAACTGTGTTAGATGTTAGTCCATTACTATAAAACAAAATTTGAGGTTTCGGGGGAGGATGCACCCTAAGTTTTTAACTGATTTATATCGAATTCAAAATGACCGTAAATCGGCTACTAGTTAACTCGATTGGCCTGATATCGGGTAAACCGTGCCAGATAGTTAGACCATTACTGGGATACTGATTAGGATCATTAATTTCAATGGAGGTTTGCAATCTCTGACAGACTGTCTAGTTCTTATCTTACTCTTAGACTGGGCTTCTTAGACCTAGTTGTCTTGCGTCTTGATTTTTGACCTAGACTAGGACTACATTAATAACCCTATACAAAATTGCTTAAATCAAATTCTAATTCGGAGCGGGAGCTCCTGGACTTATGTAGTCTTGTTACCATTTTTTTCCTCACAATAAACCTGGTCTTGCCTTTGTGGACACGCTATTATTTCTTCTCTTTGTCGTCTAATTTTTCTGGCCTACATTTGTTTCTGAAAATTAACGCCTACTTCCTGTGAATATCTGTTCTTTACTTTGTTTATTGTTTCATAATTCGATGAATCAGGTGGTAAATACCATCATATCAAAATTTAGGGACCTAATGTTATCAGTGTTCAATGCGGTAATACAATATTATGACATATTATGTATCACATGTTAAAAGATCAGTGATATAATTTTGGCTTCTTAATATGACCATATGATGTTAACATGTACATAGACTAAAACTGCATTTTTTTTAATTTTTGTGCTGAGCACTTACCAGTTAGGCTAGATATAGAGACGAAATTCACGTATTTCTTAGTTGAAAAATGAACACAGATTTAAATTCAAAAAGTCTCTGAAAGGAATTTATAATTTGTTTAATTCGTCGTTGGCTGTAGTTGACATGCCGACGATTCAATATGGATGCCGAAACAGGTGGTTGGAAATCTCCCAAGTCACCGTGGAAAAATATGGCCGTTAATTTATGTGAATGCCAATTCATTCATAAAGGCGGAAAATATAAGTGGCTCTACATTCTATAAAAATTGCATGAGTCGGTATATAAATTCAGCCATTCTGGATCGGAATCGTACGTGCTGGAAACATTTGGAGAACAAATCTTGGCGGTCGTGTCGAATGAAAACCGCATTACCCTAATAAGGTGTTAAAAGGTGCTAAAATGTCAATATATTATGCTCCCAGTCGCCAACAGTGGCATAACTAGGAAAATATTTTTTGAAATTCAATATAATTTTTGAGGAGTTAGACTATTTCGTCTTACGTGAAATTGTCTAGAAAATTAAAATTGTGCGAAATCCGCCATCTTAAAAAATATCAAGACCACGTGCGTTTCTGCAAAATTAAATGAATTTTTCGCTGTTTTTAGCAAAACACAAAAAACCTCTCTTCCTGCAATTTTCTAGCTAACCTAATGGCATTTATCGTACATGAGACCCAAAATCCTTACATACCTTCATAAAATGATGCTTCATTCTATGGTCCCCTACAAATTAAAAAAAAGTATCCTTCATCCAATATTGGCTGAACGAATTTTCTGAAATAGTCTGGCGTTGAAGAATTCTGATCAGTGAACTATCAGAATTGTCAGAGCAGAAGGTTGCGTATCGATCAATCGTCGGGTCACCATTGTTAAGCTGGATGGTTTGGAGAAATGCCATTGTTCTCAACCTAAGTTCTTAGTGTCCTGCCCCTAAGCAGGGATGGAAAAATGGAAGTTAAAACAGAGATAATTCTTTCTTTCTTTATTCATGATGTTCCAAACAGTGTCAGATTGCGGAGTGCTACTTGTGGCCTGGCCCTATAGGCTGGCAAAAGTGTGAGGTAGACTTGAACGTCCGTCCCTGCTGAGCAGTCGAGTTGGATGGCAGATAATGGCGCGATTTTCCGCGTGGTACAGGCCGAACTGAAACAGCAGAAGCTTGTCAGCTTCTGATTTTGGCCGGCCCAAAATCGGCCAAAGCAAATTCGGTCTGCAATTGCCGTCACCACAGATCCACCATTGAATCAACATCATGTCCATAATTCTGCGTATGTGTCATTTTCAATATACATACGCAATATTACAGACTTAAAATTCTGCATATGTGGATAACAGACAATTCACATTTATGCCGTGTCACTAATTCTGCCTATGTGTCATATTTAATACACATACGCAATATTGCGGACAATATCCTCCACATTTTAAGTACACATACGCTTAATTACCGACAATGTGTCTGACCAAAAAAAAATACATGCACAATACTTCCTACATGTGTACACATACGCAGAGTTTCACAAATGCTTAAACCTAAATCCTATCGTAAATAACCTTTTTTTTTATTTTGTAAGTTTTACCATCAGGTAGAGCAGATGCCAATGCATTAAAAAGTCATTGTCGCCAGAGTGAAACATGGGTATTATTACCTGAACAATGACGATATATGTTGTGGTACTTTTCTTTGGACCTCAGGCATAGTCTGCAGATTTTTCGAACAAATGGTGCATCGTCGCCTCTAGCTGGGGCTTGTAACCTGGAGGTACGAGGTTTGAATCCCGGTCGGTTCGGATATTTGTCATCGTGGTTGTGCATATACAGTGCTCCTGTTCAAAGGTATGGAGTGTACAGTGCTGCCTCTGGCTTCCTTCTGTCGCGATATTGCCATGATTGTGCAGAAAGCGACGTAAAGCAATAATCATATATATTCTAGCTGTGCAGCTTGGAGCATTCAACAGCCGGGCTATTAGATCACGTTCACATAAGTCGTATGTAGTGTGACGCCGTTGCTTGATGATGAATGTCATGTCATGTGGGGAGGTGGTTGACGGGGAATGGCAGTCTCTTTATGGGAGGGGGTGAGAGGAGGTCAGGATAAAATCAGTCCTTTTTATTCCATGTTTAACCCTCACGCTATTGCACTACAATTTCAAATTCTCACATACCTGTAGCTATCAAATTGGGTTGTGTATGCAGTCTCTGATTCGGCGATCACCCATAACTTGGGTCCCTATTGCTTGTTGGGCATTTTCTGCTCCGAATAATGCCTGCCTTTGAAGCCAACCAAGGACTCGTCCACAGCGACATCACCGGTGGGGGTGTAGTAATGGATGAAAGTATCATTGAGGTGGATAATCAATTGTGAAATCTTGAATAGCCGGTGGTAATTTGGGTCAGGTCATCGCGGGGTAGGCAGGTGTTGTTGTCCCGTATATAAAATAAACGTAAAATAAGCTGGTATATCTCTTCAGCGGCATGTCAGAACCGTAGGCAGGCGTTTGGGTAGGCTGTAACGTAAAAGGAGTGTTGATCGATCAGTTTGTTTGGCTCCAGTAATCCTCTATCACTGTTTTTTTTAACATTCACATTGTCAGGGCCCAGAAGGTGCGCAGCTGTCATAGCTTGTCCGCCAAATCCCACTGCGGCCAATCCCAGTCATGACATTGAGAATGGCGCTACCAAATTGTGTAGACAGTTCTGTCTTTCAGTTCTACTGTTTCTACCTTCTATACAGAATCGGGCTGATTCACAGTATATCTTTTTTGGATGTCAGGCAGTTTTCAAAGAAATGGCGCATCGTTGCCTCTAGCTGTACAGCCTGGCGAATTCAACAGCCCGAAATCTCGATCACGTTTACATAGGGCAAGATAGAATTATTTCCTGGTGTCTGAATGGAGTCTGATTATTAAGTGGAACTGTCTCTAATGAGGTCATTAAACACTAACCCAAGTCTTAATAGGCCTACATTATTCTTCACCACAAATTTGTTTTATTTTAGCCAACTTTCCCATGTGTAGCATTAATTGTTCGATTAGTAGAAAAGAATTCGGACTGACAAAACAATGGTCACAGACAGTCAATTCAATGTTAAATTAGAGGGGGCGAAGCTGTACAAGAGTTTGTATGCTGGGGTGCCAATAGTAGCCCATACAAAATGTATTCCCCGTCTGCGATTGCCGGAAAAAACCTTCAAAGTTAATAACAGAGGCTTAAGTGATGGTAGCTCATTGGCTTTCCTCTGGTCTTCAGCCTTCAGACTATTTTTTGACCGTATATTTTATATGGTTCTAGATCAAATAAAATTTCACTGAAAATTCCAATTAATTTAAAAAATTGTGATGGATGCTCACAACCCTTACGCTGCTAAATCGTTTTAAACTATTTTTTTCATTTATTTAAATCTGGAATTGATATTGCAATTTCCAGCTTCAAATGACGAAAAATATGATCAAAAAAGAACATCCCAATTTTATTTATTATAAGTAACTGAACATATACCTCAAAATATTTAACGAATTTAAGTGGCATTTCAGTTCAAACTTGCTTGGAAACAACTGATCAATTGGCGCTTTCAGGGTTAAACAAATTATTCAGTTTGGGAGATGTCTATTCATCTTAAAAATATTTTCAAATGTTCAGAAAAATAATACCAGGACAATTCAGTTAATTTAAATTAACGCAGAAAATGAATAACAGAAACTGATAAATAAATTAATGTGCATACTGTAAATCAAAATAAAGTTAAGAGACTGATAGTTTTTTTTGGCTGAACAAATGTGTATAAAAAACAAGTGACTAATCATTATGCATAGAAAGTGTTAATTCTATGGTCATTTTAATTGATTTTATTGGTAATGACTACATTGGTTTTTGTACCTTTGAATTTGTTTTGACAGACAGTGGTTGTATTTTGGGTGGATGCAGGGCCCGTTCGGTGCTAATCATACGGATACATTCAATTGCAGCTTCAATGGCCTCAGATTCAAGTCGAGCCACAGTCTTACTTTCCCACTCCAGATGTGATACACAGCTCTATTTTTTTTCCAAAAATTGATGATGCTTGTCCATATGGAAATACATGTCGACAAGCCTCCGCAACAATGCCTTTGATATCCTGCAACGAATGTCATTGGTGTGGGCTCTAGTTGAGAGACATGGATAGTTGAGAGACATTGGTTTGTAGCTGCTTCACTTGTATGGCGAAACAGCCTGCAATGAGTTCACCGACATTGATTACATGGTATCAGCAGCACGCAGCTTGCTGTATTTCACCTTGGGAATCTATTCACCATCATACAATACCCTGGCACTGCGTCCCAAGGTGGACTGTATGATGGTAGTATGGCTACAATTACTGGGTAAACTCGGTAAGACTTTATTTTAGAAAGTATTGGATCTGCGTATGTATGAAATGATCTCTAAGGAGCAGAAAGTAGCCTTTTTATTGCTCATTAGCTTTTTGCCAAGAAGATGAAGTGCTGCAATGGAGATGAAGACAGAATCTGGATGGAAGCAAAAAATATTATGGTGTATTACACCTTTCGTAAAGAAACATGTCAAAGAATTAAAACTGATGGATACATTTATCTTGTGTCGTAGTAAAATAGAATAATGCAAGCAACAAAAAAAAATATGTGTAAGAATTAAGAAAGCCCAATAACATTATAGTTACACACACAACATGCATAATAAACAATCTGTTATATAATTAACAATTCAGTTTATTACAGTCGTGTACACCAGCTTTTTCAAGATAGCGATCACTCACTCAATTCTGTCGTTTTAGTAATAAACATAAATATGAAAATTGAAGAAAAAACAAATCATTTTCTATGGCGATTATCAATGATTACAAATGTCGTTGAAATGATCAATACTGATCTCACAGATTCCATGCAAGAATTTTACTCCCTTGAGTTCATCACCCTGAGGCAATAGAATGCTCACTGTGATCTCAAACAGGTGATTTCACAAGCTTGAGAAATATGTGTGGGAGGTTATGAAACTGATTATTGTCACACATATTAGTGGTGTGTGATATAATTGTGATGTCAATTGCAAGATTGATCAAATATGTGAGTGTTGTCTGAGATCATCATCCATATGATTATTGCTATATGATATCTCACAAGTGAGTGATGATTGAGATCACTGTAATGTCAGATAGGTGATTTCACAAGTTTGAGTTATGTATGTGATTTGTGGTATGTTATAAAAATGATTTTTGTCACACATATTAGTGGTATGTGACATCACTGTGATGTCTTGGAAATTATACCACAAAGGTGAGTGACGTGTGATATCACAGTGATGTCATGCAAGTTTTACCGTACAAGTGAGTGTTTTCTGAGATCAATGAGGTCATACCTGTCATACTATTGTCACAAGTGTGAGTGGTTTCTGAGATGATTGTTATGTCATGTCGGCGATATCTTAAAAGTGAGTGATGATTGAGATAAATAATAATATCTTTTCAACACATATGTGCTTAGCATTACACACATACCCCACATTGTACATTATGAGATTACAACTCATAGTACCAATCAAAATATAGCAAAGTACATACAGTTGTGAATGACCTCTTTTTCACCCCTTGAGGCCAACCTAGCATTGCTAAAGCCTCCCCTGGTAAGGTGGATATTAAATAACAGGTATTTTTTATGGGGTATTTGTAAATACTAATTATTTTATATATATAACATCTTATCATTCTAGTAGGTGGTGTGCAATGACAAGACTCTTTTGGGCTGCAGCCATGTGTTGATTTTGATTATAATTTTGCGGATTAGGCATGCACCGTGGAAGCTCTTGATCCTCCAAAACTTCTTCCAGGTCATCAGAATTGATGATACATATATTGTGCAATACACAGGCTGTCAAAATTGTCTGCACAATTATTTCGATTTTTTTCTGATTGATGTTGTGTAACCGAGCAAATCTGCCTTTTAGCAAACCAAATGCACGATCCACAGTAACCCGCATAGATCAGTGACCCTGTTGCAGTTCTTGTGTGTGTCTGTGAGGTGACCATCATCTCTGAAAGGAGACAATAAAAACGTAAGGTTCAGATACGCTGAATCGCCAAGCATATGACCATCACCACAAAGATCTGCAACGTTCTGCCCAAATGGCGAATTACGGGAGACCCTAGCATCATGTACTTTCCCCGGCCATTCTGTATAAACATCTGTAAAACGCATATTTTCCCAAACTACTCCTTGTAGTACCACAGAGTAGTAGTCCTTCCTGTAGTTTTGTAATAATCGTAACCCCTCTCACTAGGCTGTGAGATTTGGATATGAATGCCATAAATGAAGCATATCAATCCTGGAAATTGCATCTTCATCTACCCAGTTGTTTGCTACAGGCAGAATCCTGGATATCACACATATGTGCTATGAGTACAGAGCCCCCATCCTCCCTGGCCAACTCAGACAGCCCAGACGATTTGATCTGAGTGTGACCTCCACACTACAGTCAGTGAACCGGTGATGTCATAATGAATATTCATGTTGTTCGCACTCCTCCCGTTTGTACAGCTGTAAGGCACACCTGTTGTAAAGGTCAGACCACTGTCAGACCTGTTGGGGCAATATGGGAAATTGTTGAACCTCAGAGTGAATACTCTTTATCTCCTGTTGCTCGGCTGCAGATGGCCAAACTACTATATTGCGTAGCAGATATTCCTGGACAAATCCCAACAGAGTATGCACAGCAACACAGGCTGTGCTCTCGCTCATCCGAAAACGGTCAGCAATGGAGCTGTATTTGTCGAGGCTTGCCATGAACCACAGCAGCACTAGCACTCTGTCTTCAAGAGGCTTTTGAGGGGGATCCACCTGATGAAATTCTTGTGGTGATCCCTTTGATGTTACCCACTCTGCACGTTTGCTATATCCAGCCAAGTAAACAGTCTGTCTGCTTACGCTGAAGAACGTTTTAAACTCATCTAAATGAAAATTCCTGGTTATCATTTCCACATAGCCTTGCTGTCAATGACGTTGTCTCCGCCTGCAAAAATAATTTAGTTATTAACATTAAATCAGAAACAGTTCATTATCACAATTACGCTGCTATGTCTAGATGTAACAGAAAAAATCAATTGAACTTCAAGTGTGTCCTAAACTCATCCAAGTGAAACTGGCTTGTTATCATATACACATAACCTTGTTGTCTACATGGCGTAGTCTGCGTCGGTAAGATACCAATTATACAGTTATTCGCCCCTTTTACTCAAGAATGGCCGAGTAAATAACAGGTGTGTATCTCAGAATTATTTTAGTTTTATTGAAAAACCTGTAGAATAAGTACTGAAATCTGGTAATAATACAATTATTATTTATCATAAAATTACACTTTCACTAAATTCCATCTATTATAACCAAAGAAGATGGCCATATAGTTAAATATGAAAAAAATATTATAAATCTTACAAAAAACGTAAACAATTCCACCTAAAACTGCTCAAAAATGCAAACCTCCGTCGAGTGCCATTCGATGCACCAATTTATTTTGAGATACTGATTTTGTTTGAATGGGAGAAAGATCGATTGTCCATGACTTATAGATTGAAATCGAATGTTGAGCAAAACTAATGCTATACTGTGCACAGTTACCACCTAATTGCTGTACGGTTCTTGACACTCCTTCTGAGGGATCTTAATGGCTTACCTGCTGACTTGTTTGAATATCCCCTTCCACATTCTCCTTAGTGCCCGTGGCACTCATCTTCACTTTGCCATGTGATTTGCGGCACGCAATCCCATGGCCTCACGTTATACTGTCATCTGCCCTGATACAAATATCTTCGGACCAATCACATTGGTAAGCAACGTAAACAAATCGTCTGACCCCGGGTGTGACTGTCTCGGAAATCTGTGCCGGCATTGTGAGTGGTCACCGCTGACATCATTCACAGGCACTAATGAATATTCATGTTAAGATAACCCCACTCTAATATACAGTTCCCGTACACACTAGTTGTCCAGGCTTGAGCTATGCTCTGTGTGTATTAAGACTGGACTGGTGCAGATGGTGGCACTCTGCTCTTCTTCTTCACGATGGTTTCAGGAGCTTGAATGCCTAGAAAATAGACAGAAAAATAATTTACAGTGATATACATTAGGCCTTAAGCTACGATTCCTTACATGCATTATGCGGTACGGTACCCGGCATGTGTGATTCCTTTAATACGGAATGCGGTGATTTTTTTCTGCTGAGCCTTCGTCAAAATAATCAACCAACCAGCCAGTCAACCATCCAACCAACCAACCAACCAACTAACCAACCATCCAGTCAGTCAGTCAGTCAAATAAACAAATACCCAACCAACAAAAATCACCAACAAACCAACCAAATAACCAACCTACCAGCCATCCAACCAACCAACCAATCAAATATCCAGCCAACCAACCAACTAACTATAAAGCCAACCAGCCAAACAAATAACCAACCAACTATCCAACCAACCAAGTAACCATAGTGACCTCAAATCCTTTTTCAGCTTTAGCAAGCTTAGCCTGCGAGGATGAGAAAACCGCGACTAACGTGGTGACTTCGTTCAACAGGAAGACGCGTGCGGGGAAGGGGAAAAGAGGGGCCTCCAGGAGCCCGTCCCCTTCTGTTAGGAAAACTCCTAGGAGATCAAAGGAGGCAGAGGCCCCTGCGATTGCTATAGCTAATCTTGTTGCAGAGCCGGAGGTAGGGCGGTCGGAGACGGTGGAATCGGAAGAAGCTTCAGTTCAACCGGCTCTCCCGAGAGGGGAGGGGGAGGAAGAATTTCTTCCGGTCGTTTCGGTCTCGGAGGGTGCACGAGTAACATCGTCCACCGCCGAGTCGGGGGGATCGCCCCCTCCTCGCCGTTCTCCTGGGAGACAAGCCGATGGAGGATCCGGGGGTAGGATTATCTTTTACATATGAGGTATCCCGATCAGTCCAGGATTTATTATCCACTGATCGGGAGAATACTAAAGGTAATGAATCCCCACTTGAAATATTCCACACCCCACGCACACAACCCATTGTGCCAGTAGTCTCGACCAAGAGGAAACGGGCAATGGGTGATAGTAATGACTGCTCCATTAGGAGGAAGCTAATCCTTGGAGAGGAGTCAGGAGAGGAAACGAGTTTGGAAGGATCCTTGGAGATCCCAAGCTCAGCAGGGAGCCCAGCTCTGTCACCCATAGTGACAGAACGAGCACCTGAAGAGATCAGCAAAATTCCTAATTTAGATGGGTATAGAGATACCCTGGATGTATCAGGCCTCCTGCCTCTCGGACAAACATCACCAGAGCAGAGTCGGGTGAATCCCACAAAGTATTACTCCCTCGGAGGCACAGACCTCTTAGATCCGCAGAATTCCTTTATTTCCAGGGCTAATGGAGATTGGAACATGTCGGGATTCCCTAATGGAAGCGTCATTTTGGCACCAACTGATTCCCTGGAGAATGCTAGTGAGAAGGAGGCACCCAGCACTGCCCCAGTGTCACCAGTGAAACTGGTCACTGAGGCTAGTGAGGGGGGAATTTTCTTGATTGACCCCTTGGATAGCCATAATTCTAGCTTGGGAGTGTTATCCATCAACAGTTCGCAAGATGAACTACAGTTAGTAGGCTCTACGTCTGTGGATGGTGCACTTCCAGACACTACATCCCAACCAATAAAAGCCAGGGCGAGTACCCAAGTAAACAGGGTGCCTGAGCTGTTTGTAAAACATCAGAGTGGCTTGACTGATGCAGAAAAACGGAAACGTTGATTTTAGGTGATTCTATGGTCGGTAGAATTACCGACGTTAAGCCATACAAAAATGTTCAAATTCCCGGGGGGAGGATACATCATCTGACCCAGGTTTTGCAAAATTACAGGGGAAAGGACTGTACAAAATTAAAAAATGTCATTATAATGTTTGGACTTAATGACGTATTGCAGAGAAAAGGGACAGTTTTAAACTCTTTTATTGGTCGAGATATGCAGGACTGTCTCCTATTGGCTAAGAGGAAATTCGGTGGTGCTAAGATCCACTACACTATGTACGCACTTAAAGTCTGCAGAGTCAATGACATTTATAGGAAAGCTGTTAAGGATAATACACCTGGTGTTTCCTATATTAATAAATTAGGTCTGAGATGTGACCCGAGTGGACTAAATGATGTGATTCACTGGTGCAGTGATCATGCAACCAAAGTGGCATTATACACACTTAAGAAATGTTTAAACTAAATGACGTGAGTGAGAGCAACCAAGACAGTTTATCGATTGTCAGTAGCCTTCCCTCCTCGTCGGCTTCAGGCCTACTAAATTTATCAAAATATAAATTAAATTCAGGTTGTAAAAGTCTTTTGGCGAAAGGTATCAAATATATCCCGGCGCCAAGAGTGACCAAGAGGATTGAAGTAGAGGAGGCCTACTCAAACTTTGCGCGCCGATTGAAACTATCATTCTTTTTTCATAACAAAAAATCGAGAACTAGAGACCAGAAGTTCAGACCTAAGTCTAATTTCAATCCACCTGGCCTGATTAACCCAGTGTTGAAGCTGGAGTTGGACCATCTGGAGCGTAGCTCGGGGTCTCTAGAACTCAAAAAAGCACCGGATAATTTAGACAGAGAGGAACTTACAGCAATAGAAACTCTTAAACAGAATAAGGATATAATAATTAAACCGGCGGATAAGGACGCGGCAATTGTAGTAATGGACAAAACGGATTATGTAGGTGAAGCCGAAAGGCAACTAGCAAACCAGGTCCACTACAAACGCTTGGAGGAACCAGTTTCTCCCAAGTCGATACCAAAAATAAACGAAATTTTTAAAAGTTTGGCTAACCGCCGATTTATTGATGCAGGACAACTATCTTATTTGAAATGTCCGGAAGACCCTGCACCACGTAGAATGTATTTATTACCGAAAATACATAAAGATAGGAAAGTGTGGCCGGGAGAGGGGAAAGTCCCACCGGGCAGACCAATAATAGCGGATTGCGGTAGTGAAAGTTATGCGTCAGCCGAATATAAAGATCATTTTTTAGCACCGCTTACAAAACAACATAAATCTTATCTAAAGGAAACTAATGACTTTATTAACAAAATTGCGGAAATTAAAGCGAAGGAAGGGGCATTTATAGCCACAATAGATGTTGACAGTTTTTATACAAACATAGATAATACCAATGTGTTAGAGGCTGTCAAACAAATATTTAATAAGAATCCAGAATCGAATATTTTTGGCTGAGTGGGAGGAAAAAGCATTAGAAAAATGCGTCCTAAAACCCTCAGAGTACTGGAGGTTCCTAGATGATATTTTTATGATCTGGGAACACTCCAAGGAAGACTTTCACAAATTTGTGAAAATTTTGAATACCCATCACCCTTCGATTACTGTGAAGGCAGAGTTGAGCTCGGAATCAATGCATTTTTTAGACACAGTGGTTTACAAAGGAAACAGATTTAAGGAGGCAGGTACATTTGATACCAAAGTTTATTTTAAACCAACAGATACTTTGGAACTGTTACACAAGAAATCACATCCCCCAAACCATACTTTTAAGGGATTAATTAAGTCACAAATCCTTAGATATGTTAGAATATGTAATAACAAACAAGATAGCGTGTAGGAAACTCTTTGCAGCACTAGTTAGGAGAGGTTACTCGGAACGTTTTTTGCGAAAGATCAAAGATAAAACATTGTGTGAATTGAGAAAAAAACCGAACAAGGGATCTTCTCAAAGATGCACTACTAGGAACTGTAAATTATGTTCGACACAAGTAGTTGTAGAGAGTGGTAAGACCATGGGGGGCGTACTGGATGCTGGGAATCAAATTCCTACCACACAAAATTGTGATTCAACTAACGGTATCTACTGTATAGTTTGTTCGAAATGCAAAAAATTATATGTGGGAGAAACTGGGCTCTCCTTCAGGAAAAGGATAAACATACATCGTTCGGATGTACGGCTTAAGAAGGACACGGCAGTTGCCACACACTTCAATTCCGGGAGCTGCGGGGCGACCCATCTGAGAGTGTTGTATCTTGAAGTATTGAAGAATACAGGAGACATAACTCTAAATAAGATTGGGCGACTTGAAGCGGAAAGGAAGTGGCAATTAGCCCTGAAAACGTATTCTCCATTCAGCTTAAATACGGTACCTTCCCCTGAGGATAGTGGCGTCACCCCCTTTGTTATTACCTACTCTGCAACTGCGGTGGAGGCAGCTAAATTAGTGAAGACTTTCTTCAATAAACTTAAAGCGAAACATCCAAACATCCTTTCTAAACGGTGTGTAACAGCATTTAAAAGGGGACGAAATCTACGTGATCTCTTGGTGAGAAGTAGATTGGGGAAAGCCCCACTGGACAACCCAACGGTTACCGGATCCGACTCAAGTCAGGATCTGACTACATTAGTAAATGCATTAGATGAGCTATAATTCATATAAATTAGTATGATTGTTTTCCTTTTTATAAATCAGGCTATACTTCTGCTCGGTCAGTGCACTAGGTTGGGAACATGGAAAGGCATGCCCTTGAAGGGGTGACGAAAGTCAGACCCTTTAGGGTATGATGAGAGTACGGTTGACAGGTTGATAGCGGGTTTTATGGGGAACCAGATACTGGAACCCTTACTCGTCCCAAACCATGGACCCTAACTCTCACCCTGACCACAAAACCAACCAAATAACCAACCAACCAGCCATCCGACCAACCAATCAAATATCCAGCCAACCAACCAACTAACTATAAAGCCAACCAGCCAAACAAATAACCAACCAACTATCCAACCAGCCAAGTAACCAACCAACCAACTATCCAGCCAACCAAGTAACCAACCACTTCTTTTTCGCTTCATGTTGTCTGCTTTTCGTACTGTCGTTTTTAGGCTAAGCTCTTTTTTAGCTCTCGTCTTTTTGTTCTGACATAACAAAACAAAACTCTTGTATGTACCTCTATTTGAATTTTGGTCTCATCAGTGAAGACGACATCTTGGAATTGGTCTTTGTCCCTCAGACACCTCATAGCTAACTGAAGTCTCTGTCTTGGTTTTTTTTCAATATCAGCTAGTAGTAACGTGTTCCTGTGTACTTCCAGGAACCATGGATCTTCTTCTGAAAAGATGTCCACGTCGAAGCATTGCCGATCGGGTGCACATGTTCCAGAAGAAGATTCATGGTTCTGCCAGACACACATGTAGCACCGGCTCTGTTTCAACTCCTAAAATAGAACGACTTTTTTGACGATCCTTGAGACTGAGGTGACTTTCCTTGGGATTAAATGGTTGATAAACTGTAGAGTAGATGGGCGTGATTTTAGCACACTAGCTATTGCTGTATCCTCTTCTCCAATGTCATCCATGTGCTGAAATATAATATGTGCTGTGCCATGTAGTGTTCGTCCATCTTTAATAAGTTTACTCTTGGAAGTCAAGATTATTTAATGCAAAACTGCTTAAAACGACCAGGCTTTAGATTAGTTGGTATGGAGACACCATTCTGTTCATCAACTGACTTTGTAATAGTTGCAATGTACATTTTGCCATAGTTGCAATGTAGCTTTGGGCATCTTGGTAGTTGATGCAATTGCCAAATCTGTTTAAAAGCGTTACATTCGTCTTGCTTCTAGTCTCTTCGAGAAAATGCAGTGCTGTACCAATATGTTTTGCAGTTGGGATACATCCGACTGAATGAGAAATATCTTGAGCTAGGTTGAGGATGTGTTGATACTGCTTTTGCCTGACGTGACCCCAATTTCTACTTCGTGCCTTCCATTTCAATGTAAACAAACAGACCCATTCGATCAACATGCCACAAAAAATATAAGACATTTTAATAAATGTGCATCCGACATATCAGCAATTATTATTACCATCACTGCAAGCATGAATTCTGCCAGTAGCAGCGGTAGATTCAGTGAAACAGTGGAACCTACCGCTGCTACTGTCAGAATGCAGGCACGTTGACTTTATGCTAGTCAAATCAGCATGACGCAATTCATTATAAAGTCAACTCATCCTCTTGGAGAATGATAAATATAATCTTTACAACATACCATGACAGGAAAACAATGTACATAGAAAATATCAGCGGTTCTGTTACAATAAATTTGTTTTAACAACTGTATAACACAAAAAACCCACAAAAATGGGTTGATTTTACAGCTAATGTAGCTCTAACTCATCTAGAAAGCTGTTGTAGATGTACTAACATATTTAATCGTGTCATCACTTGTGTTTTGCGATATGAAAAATATATATTTTCAGCCCGAACCACCCACAGTCACCCCCCCCCCCCCTACATCTTAACGAAACTAACTTTTTTTGGAGCCCTGGGATATACTGAACACGAAATCGAATGTTAACATTACAAATATAGGAATGCAAACCCTATTTTGACGACTTTATAGAGGTACCCTAAATATGTTATTAACAACGTCGCGCAGTATTAAATAAGAGGGTAGGGTTACTTAAATGTATGTAATTTCTGTTCTAGTAAACCGATCTGCAACTGCTATATACCATATTAACGGTATTTAAATTCCGCTTCTTATGGTATATAAATCACGAAAAATCATACAAAAGTGATCTTATCCACTGAGGTAGTGATCACAGCCACTTTCAAAGTTATCTCAGCCACTACAAAAGTGATCTTGGTCACTGAATAAGTGATCACAGCCACTTTGAAAGTGATCTCAGCCTCTACAAAAGTGCTCTTGGCCTCTAACAATCCTTTATTAACCCCTAAAAAGTGATATCGGCCACTACAAAAGTGATCTTGATCCCTCAAGAAAGCACCAGAGCCACATTAAAAATCATCCCAGCCACCATATAGGTGATCTAGACCACAAACAAACTGATCTTATCCACTAAAAGTGATCACAGCCACTTTCAAAATTGTCTCAGCCGCTACAAAACTGATCTTGGCCACAAACAAACTGATCTTGTCCACCGAAGAAGTGATCGCAAACACTTTAAAAGTTATCTCAGTCACTACAAATGTGACCTTGGCCACTGAAGAAGTTATCACAGCAACTTTGTAGTGGCCGAGATAGCGTTTAAAGTGGTTGTGATCACTTTTGTTGTTGTTTAGATCAGTTTTAATGTGGCTGTGATCACGTATTCAGTGAACAAGATCACATTATGGTGGCTTAGATAACCTTATCAGTGGCTGACACCAGTTTTAATAGTGGCCAAGATCACCTTTGTAATGGCTGAGATAACTTTTAAAGTGTCTATATTCACTTTATCAATGGCTAAGATCACTTTTAAAGTGACTGTGGTCCCTTCTTCAGTGGTCAAGATCACTTTGTAGTGGCTGAGATAACTTTTAAAGTGGTTGTGATCACTTTTTCAGTGATCTAGATCCTTTTTGTAGTTGCTTATATAAGTTTTAAAGTGGCTGTGATCACTTCTTTGGTGACCAAGATCACTTTATAGTGGCTTAGATGACTTTTAACAGTAGCTGACACCAGTTTTTTTGGCCCAGGTCACCTTGTAATGGCTGAAATAACCTTTAAAGTGGCTGTGATCACTTCCTCAGTAGCCAAGATAACTTTTGTAGTGGCTGAGACAACTTTGAAAGTGGCTGGGATCACTTTTTCAGTGGATAAGATCAGTTTGTTTGTGGCCTAGATCACCTTTATGATGGTCGGGATGATTTTTAATGTGGCTGTGGTGCTTTCTTGAGGGGTCAAGATCACTTTTGTATTGACCGAGATCACTTTTTAGGGGTTGATAAAGATTGTTAGTGGCCAAGATCAGTTTTGTAGTGGCTGAGATAACTTTCAAAGTGGCTGTGATCACTTCCTCAGTGGACAAGATCATTTTTTTAGTGGATAAGATAACCTTTACAGTTGCAGTGATCACTTCTTCAGTGGCCAAGATCACTACCATAGTGGCTGAGATAACTTTGAAAGTGGTTGTAATCACTTCTTCGGTGGTTAAGATCACTTTTGTAGTTGTTAAAATAACTTTCAAAGTGGCTGTGGTCACTTCTTCAGTGGCCAAGATAACTTTTGTAGTGGCTGAGATCATTTTAAAGTGGCTGTGATCACTTCTTCGGTGGTCAAGATCACTTTTGAAAAAGTAATAACAAAGACTTATACCATATAAAGTTACTATGAGCGATAAGTCCTGCTTGTATTCACTAAAAAAAAACACGTTGCAAATTGTTCAAATGGAGGGATAAAATATAAACTTAGTGCTTTGTTGTACATTTCGTAGTTAGCAGAAATGAAATATTATGAATCTATGTTAAAGCCCTTGACAGTGACTTTCAAAGATGTTGGTATATTTTTGTCGATATATAAACTTTTTTTCTAATGGACGGCGGCCATTTTGTATTTTTGTCATTTCTCATATAATATAAGGTTTTTAATCAATATAGGCCTAGCTCTAATTTTGCTTGATGTCCATTATTTTGATGCAGAGTCAAGTGAAAAAATCAATTGTTACAGGCAAAATGCACAAAATTGCTTATTTTTTTTAGAAAACAGATGGCGGCCATTTCGTATTTTCCATATAATGTAAGGTTTTTATTTAATATAGCTCTAATTTTGCTTGATGTCCATTATTTCGATGCAGAGTCACGTGAAAAAAATCAATTGTTACAGGCAAAGTGCACCAAATTACCTATTTTTTTAGAAAACAGATGGCGGCCATTTTGTATTTTGTCTGTTTTCATATAATATAAGTTTTTTGTTAATATAGCTCTAATCTTGATTGATGTCCATTATTTCGATGCGAAGTCAAGTAAAAAATCAATTGTTACAGGCAAAATGCACAAAATTACATATTCTTAAAAAAACAGATGGCGGCCATCTTGTATTTGTCTCTCACTAAAATTGTGTGAAATTTAAAAACACACATAACTTCCAGGCTTATTTATAAGCATATCTGGATTGAAAAACCGCGGCCTAAATGTGGATACATAAAAAAAACATTGATGAAATGGTGTTTTCAAGCGGGAGTTTTTTGTCGTGGATTTCGCTGATTTTTCAATTTAAATTATGTTTAGGCATACATGAATCGATCAATATTTAATATATTGCAATTATATACCATAAGTAGCAGAATTCAAATACCGTTAATATGGTATATAGCAGTTGCAGATCGGTTTACTAGAACAGAAATAACGTACATTCAAGTAACCCTACCCCCTTAATTGAAACTGCGCGACATTGTTTATAACATATTTAGGGTACCTCTATAAAGTCGTCAAAATAGAGTTTGCATTCTCATATTTTCAATGTTACCATTCGATTTCGTGTTCAATAAATCCCAGGGCTCCAAAAAAACTTAGTTTCGTTGAGATGTGGGGGGGGGGGGGGGTGCATGGTAGCCATATCTAGCCCATGGCCTATAGCCCCCTGTTTGACTTCAGTCCTGTTAATCACAGAACTTGAAAAGTTCATCGAGAGAATTTTGTCTGCATCGCTGTCTGGTGATGGTGGGAGTGATGGTGATGAGGGGAATGATGATGATGATGGAGTTGGTGATGGGATAGGTGAAGGGACTGCTGACATCATTACATCACTGGTGATTTATTCTGTTTGTTCTTTGCGTGTAGTAGAGTAGCTGTGGTCCAGCTGAATGTCTCGACTGCACGACTGCAAAAGTAGAAACTGAATTTATTATGTCACCATTTAAATGTAGAAACTGTGTTTTTTATCCCCTGCGTGACTGATTTCTTTAATTTTGCACACACGCACATCTCTTACGGGTATTGACGTGCCCTTCATGCGCCGCCGAACGCAGTCTTTTGCTACTACACCTCCATAGGGAACAGATTGAAATAATAATTTATACAAACATTCAACCCATCCTAGCAATTTTTTTACCCAAGTTCATGGTCATAGGTCAAGTTCATGGTCATAGGTCAAAGATTCAAATAAAATCCTTGTTAACTCGATAACTTGAAAGATAATTCTCGGATCACTCCATTTTTTTACGAGAAGTTACCCATGAGTATGGAGATGCCCTGATTAGATTTGCAGCTTCCCACAGATAATCTAAATGGCCGCCAGCTAACAGCGATTTTTTTCTCTCTCAATGGGACTGGCTCAGGCTAAAATCATAAAAAAATCGGTGATTTTATTTTTGCTTATTAATATGTAAGGGACGCACCATTTGATATCTGGGGGGGGGGGGCTAGAGTTTTTGTTGCTTGCAAACTTTTTTTTTTACCTCTGAGAGAAAAAAATATTTTTTTTTGCGATTAACTTCAGACAATTTTTTTTTTATGTTACTTCGAAGAATGTATGCTTTTTCTATTACGTACGTTACCATTTGGTGTTTTTTCTGGTCAACATATTTTTCATCAATTTCGACAACAAACTTTTTTTTCTACCCACATTTTCAACAAACTTTTTTTTCTGACTTTTGTGGCGACAAACTATTTTTTTCAATTTTCTTTAGCCCCCCCCCCCCCCCCCCCCTCCCAGATATCAAATGGTGCGTCCCTAAACACGTCCATAGACTAGAACTGCAAACGTTTTTTAATTTGTGTGCTGCGCATTTTCCAGTTAGGCTAGATTATAGAGACGAAATTCCCGTATTTCTTATTTTCACATGGTTGACATTTATTATGATTTCTTCGCTGTTAAAGTCGATGTCCAGAGTCAAACCTTGACTTTTTTAACACTCGTCTTGGGCACTGCGAATTCTTTCGATATCTCTAATTGAAGGGGCATTCCATCTAGTCAAGCAGATGTGAAAGGAACTATAAACGCCCAAATCGATAATTTGGTGGACACCCGGCGTTATTGGCACCTTCACATCAATGTAGGGGGTAGCGACAGGGGCCACATTTATTGTTTATTCTTCTTTGGTGGTAGACACCAATCTCTCTGATGATCACCTGGCATCGAAACATTATCCTCTTCTTTGCGATCATCATAATATTTTTCAGTCCATGGTTTTTGGAGAGTTATCAAAATCAAATTGCAGAAAATTTTGTAAGGCCAATTTTTGATAACCCAGTCAATTACTATACATGTATCACATTCACCACAGCACAATCTTTTTAGTCAAGGTTTTATTAGCTTTCTGGCTTTGTTTGAGGATTCATATTACAGTTAAGCTCTATAATATCTTTGTCAAGATCCTCACTAAGTGTTCCAGAGGCGTGCACAGCTTGCTGTCAAGGGGGGGGGGAGTCGAGAGGTAGACTTTAGAAAAATATGGGGGTTCTAGGGGCTTGCCCCCGGAATCCATGTATTGTTTTAAGTTTGTCTTGAGGCTCCAACACTCCGACCTGAGCGAAAGTCAGACTAAGATCATTCAGCGTATTGTGATATATCCTAGTCACCAGTAGTGCCCCTGTTAAACTTGCTATACCAGCTGTAAGGCCCTGCTTGTGGATCTCATTTAGGTTGGAGCCTGCAATCCATTTGGCGTCAAATCCCATAAGTCACTCCACTGGAGCTTAGTGCCTTTGCCAACTTGAATGTCGCTAATCACATCCATTTCTCGTGCAATTCTGCTTACAGTTGTTCTACTAGGCGTGTTAGTCATGCATTTGCCTGTCAGTTCTTCAACTTGTTAAAGGGACTGGCCCAGGCTAAAATCATAAAAAAATCGGTGATTTTATTTCGGGTTCTTAATATGACCATATGATGTAAGCATGTTCCCCTGTGTACATAGACTAGAACTGCAAATTTTGATAATTTTTGTGCTGCGCGTTCACCAGCTAGGCTAGATATAGAGACGAAATTCCCGATTTCTAATTATTGACAACCATGTCAAAAATAGGAAATGCGGGAATTTCGTCTCTATATCTAGGCTTACTGGTGAATGCGCAGCACACAAATTATCAAAATTTGCAGTTCTAGTCTATGTACATGTTTACATCATATGGTCATATTAAGAACCCGAAATAAAATCACCGATTTTTTGATGATTTTGGCCTGGGCCAGTCCCTTTAACTGGAGTTTGGTTTGCCAAACGATGAAAAAGACACTTTCTAATGCTACTCCCCGTTCTTTACAGTTATTGACACGATAAGAAAATCTGACAAGTATTATTTTTCCATTGTTTCAAGTGCATACCCTTTTAGCTATCATCATATAGAAGTCATCTTTCATCTAAATGGGACGATTGAGTATCAATCATTGACGACTGCAGTGTTGCGATCTGTCCTTGGGAGTGATCGTTCATCTTACCACTGGTGGATCTTACACATACGCAAAACAGAGTTAGATTAGTAATTAACACAGAAATAACAAAAAAACTATGTGATATCATAATAATAGCATAAATCATAATAAAAGCAATTTAATCAAGTTTAATGTAAAATGTAAAAAAAAACACTTAAAACATCTGAACCTGTAAAATTCACGTAAATAAATTAAATGATGAATAAATATTGAATAACAACAACCATTTATATATATAATTATGTATCATTGCAATTGTAAAAAATAAATAAATAACAAATTATCAATATAATACAAATGAAAAAGTAGAAAATACACTTATTTAATTGTAAAACATGATCAAATAACTTATAAATGCAATTCACAAAAAAGGTGCACTGTCTAGAAAATGTCTTTCGACTTAGCCTTGATGTTGTAGCACTCATCATGCACCCACAGCCGATCGCATCCCTGTGTGATGCAGCCGAGCCAGAGCTTGTCACCCTTCCCTGTTTTATTTTTACAAACGCGACACAAGCGTGCTTGTTCAGCTGTACCCAACAACTTAGATATGGGAGACATAGGAGCTGTTTAGGGGAGAGCTATTTGGGGGAGCATTGGCTTTTATTTTTTTCTTGCAAATGAGCGACATCTCGGATCAGCATCAGTGCCTAGCAAGATTGTTTTGGATTGTTTTTATATTGCGTACACCCTTGGGTGGTGTAGATGTGCCTTTTGATGGTTATGACCTTGTTGCCATTATTGAATTTCTTTGCATCCACTTATTGCGAGCAGATACTGATCAGAAACTGTTTACTGCATTTTTTGTATATTCCACACACACACACCATATATGAATTAATATATTAACATGATTCATATATAACTCATACCATAATATACATACATTGCAGGCCCAGAACTGGTCGTCGTATATGATAATGCATGCAATCTGCATGACTATTGTTTTAATAGTGACCCAGTTTTTTTATGCACACCAGATTCACGACAGATCGTTTCCACTGGAAAAATCATGGGGGTATGCAAAATCACCAATTGGTCTCACATTTTTATTGGATGCACATTCTCTTAAAATAAGGTTTTTTTTATCTGATGTAAGCACTCAATATTAACAAATAAAGTAACAACTGAAATACCAGACATTATTGTAATGAATAACATTCACAATTTACAATCTATTATTGTTGAACAAGCAAAAAAGTGATTAAAATGGTCTAAGTATCATTTCTTACGAAGCCACTTGATCTTTAAATAAGTAATACCAGCTTCCCGTATACACCATCGAGATATACCTCGATGCATAGTAGTAATTATGCAAGTGAATTTTATAATAGGAAGTGATTTTCTTCAAATGCCTGTTATGGGGAAATTTTGTACTCTCTCCATTACATGTCTATATAATGCTGGTAGTGCCTTTTTAATTCACATTGAAATCATTCTGCAAAGACATAAATGAGAATATAATTACTTTAAGCGCTTTTTCATGCTCATTTGTAATTCTTTTATTTTTGTATGCAAAAAAAAGATACACATAAGTGATTAATGTTACATGACATTGCGAAAATAATCATTCATGAAAAGCCAACACTTAATTTTGGTTACAGCTCTATGTTCAGAAGGTCCTATGTTCAGAAGGTTCTATGTTCAGAAGGTCCTTTGTTCAGAAGGTCCTATGTTCAGAAGGTTCTATGTTCAGAAGGTCCTTTGTTCAGAAGGTTCTATGTTCAAAAATATTTGTTCAGAAGGTCCTATGTTTAGAAAGTACGGGTGACTATTTGTCAGTTCCAACTGGGCACACGACGTTGAATCAACGTCAATGACGTTGATTTAATGTCGCAAAAACGTTGTGTACCCAGTGAGTTTCCGAGCTTAAAATTAATGACGTTTGATCAAATTTGATGGACTCGTTAAATTGTATTTATGACAGTTATAATTATTTTCCATAGGAGGTACGTTGTTCGAAATACCATATGAAAACGAGTGATATCTATGTATAAATATCAATTATTTTTATCTTATGTAGTCTATGGAATTATATTCTCTGTTGAATGTAAAGTCTAAGTGCATTGAGTGTGGTGGTAGGTAAATATGCATTATATCACAACCTTCACAAGTGAATAAATTGATGGTCATCGTGACCGGTTATGTACTCATATAATATACATTTCAGAAACATGTTGAGTGTATTGTGCAAAGAAGAAAAATAATTGTAGTTAAAAATCAAGGTCATATAGATGTCTCGGTCATGTAATTGTAAATTGCTGCTGTACGTCCCTTTTGATAAGTAGACTAACAATCATTTAAGTGACATTTCAATACGATAAAAAACAGTGCAGGTAATTGATGAGATGAATGACATACAGAATGATGCTGATGTGAGCGTGGAGTGATAGGGCATGGTGGGTTATTGAGAGTATTTTCATTGAAAAATATTGAATATATCGCCCTCTATAAACCCATTAGCTTCGCCTCATAATTTCATTACATCAAATGGTCTAACTTCTAACCTTGTACAACTTTTCAAAGTAGTCGCCCCATGGCTAGATAATTGTCTGTGCAAAATGTCATGAAATTACCCCCAGACGGTCTACTTTGGTTTTGCTATGCAATGTAATGCTGACATACCTTGGCTTTTCATATAGCTCCGATATCCTCGGGTCGGATAGTCCCCAGATTAACAATACGAGCCTAACAGAGGGTAACTCCATTCTAGCCACAGTGGCTGAAATAGGTTGACCCCATACAAAATCGTGGGTTGGTCATATCTAAGAAAATAGTTTTTTTTCGAATCAGTAACATTTTAGCTACGATGTCGCATGCACAGTTCATTTTCCTCACAGTCATTAAAAAGTTGTGAACATTTTTCAGACCTTTGGGCCGAGATCACTCTCAGTCACCGCCATGTTGAAAAACGTTCATTTTTTGGGTAAAACGAATCAATCTAAGGCTAACTCCATCCATCCCACGCAAAACATTAGTATTTATTTATTTATTATATTGACATGCATATACAAACACAACATAAACATACATATCATGGTCATTAACAGTATAATATGCCGGGCCAATTTGGCCTACAATGTCACTTTATACACGAATATAGCAAAAGAAAAAGGTATACAGTGTGCCGAGGAGGCAAACATTACAGAAAGAAACAGGTCTTTCTCTTTGACCACGCCTTACACAAAAAAATCAGTGTTTCTCTCCAATATTTGGTGATCAAAAAAGTAAATTTTTGTTCTAAATTAAAATTAATGAAATCGGCGTTATTACGCATAATATTGTTTATATAGTCAACTCTTATATCGGAAAAAACATCACATTTTAACAAGAAATGATATTCGTCTTCGCCAGATGAGCAAATTGAACAGACACGCTCTTCCAGTTTCAGAGAGCGTGTCTGTCCAGTTGTCTCATCTCTAACTCTCTGTCTACGGCCTGTTTCTACTCTCAAAGGTGAAATTCCACAACAAAATTGAGCAAAAATACTTCTATGAGGTTTAGGTAGTAAAGTGGAAACGTAATTTGGTATAGCAATAGGGTGATATATTTCCTCAATTTTGGTTTATTTGAAATGTCTCGCTTCCACTCTTCCTCCATTAATAAAAAAGTTTTATGTTTTACATTTGAAATATCACACGCGACAAAGTTTTCAAATACGTTTTCGGGTAACCTTAGGTGTTGAATAATTGAATTTACGTCGTACGACCAATTGCGCTTTCCTGTCACCGAAAATAATGCGTCAGACTGAAAAATATGTTTTGTTAATCTATGATTGTCCATATTTACTAAACGGTTCCAAAATCTAATAACATGTATATAATGACGATATTTAGTTTTTAGCCAGCCCATTTCACCATACAATGCGGGTAGTGGGGTAAGATTATGTACACCTAAGTAATATCGCATGGCTCGCTCTGTTATTTTATCACACATATTTATATTAGAATTCCACCAAATTTCACAGGCATAATCTTGAACAGGTACTACAAAAGAATCAAACAGATGGCAATATGTATTATATCCCACATCAGAGTATTGTTTACACTTGGACACAATTCCACCAAAAGCTCTAGAAGCAGCATCAGAGCGTGCTTTAATACAGTCTCTAAAATTTAAATTTTCGTCAAAATTTACACCTAAGTAATTATAAGTTTTCACTATCTCAAGGTCCATATCCCCATATGAAAATTTAAACAAAGAAACAGGCTTCCTTGAATTCCTAAAATGTACAACTTTGGTTTTATCAGAATTTACAAACATTTTCCATTTATTACACCATTTATAAACATGTTCTATTAAGCGTTGCAAATCTTCTTCGTTTTCTGCAAAAAGTACGATATCATCTGCATAAAACAAAGTACATACAATTTTACCATTTATATCTGTGCCGATGTTGAGATTTTCAAGTTCTACTGCGAGTTCATTTATAAATAACGAAAATAAACTTGGTGACAAAGTATCCCCTTGTCTGACACCTGATGATATTTCAAACCAATCAGTATTACAGTTATAAATTTTTACACATGATACATTATTTCGGTATAATGTTTTAATTGTTCTAAAAAAATTTCCATCAACACCATATTGTAACAATCTTAAAAATAGTAAATCTCTATTCACCCAATCAAATGCTTTACTCATATCAATGAAACAAGTAAAAGTGGGTTTATTATTTCAAGTCTGTTTTTTATAATACTAGATAAGGAGAAAATATGA
The DNA here is from genome assembly GCA_964017125.1 of Flabesymbios commensalis. Taxonomy (NCBI): domain Eukaryota; kingdom Metazoa; phylum Annelida; class Polychaeta; order Terebellida; family Flabelligeridae; genus Flabesymbios; species Flabesymbios commensalis. Next base: position 70,979,942 of record OZ024915.1, read on the forward strand.
TCGAGGCATGAACGACCCTTTCTAAACATTAGGACAGAACTAACCGGTAGCGCATGTTTTTCGTTAATTACTCAGTCAATTATCAAGCGATTTTCATGAAATTTTGTAAACGTAAAATTATATGCCTTATTTCAAAAGTTAGATGAGTTGACATGTACTAAATTTAAATTATGACGCCCCTCTATCAACCCATTACGCTAGTTCTGGAATTCTAATACATGTCGAATGGTGTAGGGCCTAACTAAATTGTTACCGGTGTTAGGATTTAACTTGAAAATGGCCTGTGCAAAATTTCAGATAAATCGGTTCAGAATCGTTGAGAAGTAGACGTAAAACATGCGCTACAGATTTACCAAAATAATTGTGGCCCATGGTAGGCATATAGGTAAAACAAGGCTCTAATTGGTCAACCCAACAATACAACGGGGATATGCAGGGGATTACAGACACCCCCCGCCCGCCCCCCCCCCCCCCGGAATAGACTAAAATGAAAAAAACAAAAAATGAAAGAAGTGTCAATGGCGCCGTATATAACTCATCTTTGTAATTGCAGGTGGTTTTGGTTTGAACTTTTTACATGTCTAGGCTATAGGACAAGTTCACACTGCACCAGATTTAGACGGATTTGAATTCAGATATAGGCCTAATGTAGATCTGGTAATATTCGCGAGGTTTTAATTAAATTTAATTATTTATAATTATTTTTATAATAGCACTACTAAAGAAAATTCTCGAATTATAAACTTCGTGAAAAGTCCCAAATCAGTAACTCGCGAAAATTACCAGATGTACAGTAGTGTCATATTCCTGAATTGCGGGGACTATCCTTCTGTGATCACTCCTGGTTTGTGGCTGTTCACTATGTGTGATCACTCCTGGTTTGTGGCTCTTCACTATGTTGATTGAAGGGTTACAGTCCGCTTTTCCGAAGGTCCATTTTTCCGAAGGTTTATTGTTTCGAAGGTTCATTGTTCCGAAGGTTCATTGTTCCGAAAAAAAGGTTTATTGTGCCGAAGGTTTATTGTTCCGAAGGGTCATTTATCCGAGATAAGGGTTCCTTGCTCGGAAGGTTCATTGTTTCGAAGGTTCATTGTTCCGAAATAGAGGTTCATTGTTCCGAAGGGTCATTCATCCGAAATAGGGGTTCACTGCTCCGAAGGTTTATTATTCCGAAGGTTCAGTATTCCGAAATCTCACATCTCTCAGACAGGAAAATGTAAATTTGCTATGACAAAATGAGATGATTAGGGCTTTTGGCCGAGCCACTTTTGTGCACCCTGGCAGTCTTGAGGTCGAGCACGCTACCTCTCGGTCACGGATGTTCCCTCCAATATTTAGTTTTACGAATGGATGGAGAAGAAACATTTTTCTATGACAATAGAAATATTATGATAGCCGTTTAGTCTCCTGCATTGAGAAACCTCTATGGAGGGGGGAGGGGGGTCAATATAAGTGTAAATATTATGATTAGCGGCAAGCGACGACGTATCCCCTTTAAACTTAGTCAACAAGTAAATATTCGTGTCCATGACAATATTCAAACTCATCCTGAGTGATGGTAGTGATATACCAAGATAATGTGTACCACCGACCTACCGAGTGGACCTAATAAAACAGTTTAAACGATTATTTTGACGTTTCACTATGTTTGTAGAATTAACAAACAACATATATTCGATATAATTCGTGAATTTTATAAAGGTAAAAATACATTGACTCGTGCAGTCTTGCAATGGGAAATAGGGAGAAAGTTTGTTGTTTTAATAACAGTCACTTACAAATAATTCACATGTCACCGATAGAATAAATTCACATATATGGTAACACAAATTATCATATTATTACCTTTATTTTGCTTAATATTTTTTTGTTTAATGTTGATTTAGGAAAAAACAAAATTCTTACGTGACGTTTCAAGCCGTCTTGGACGTACATCTGTACGTAATCACGTTAGCATGTAAGCCCTACTTCACATAATAGGGTCTAATAATAATATGATATATTTATATGTCGCACATATCCAGCTCATCATATGCCTACAGGCTACATGGCGACTTACATCATATTATCCCTGGTCATCGGACCTGTTAGACCTAATTAATGTACCATTTCAACTCCCCGGGGAGCATACATCCCAGTGATGAAGCACGTGGGGGCACAACATTGACACATAAATGTCCCAGTGTGGAGAGAAGAGAAATATAACATTTCTCTCAAAATTCTGCACCAAGCGAGCCTTTAACTCTCAAGGCAGGCATGCAGCGACTAATTGCAAAGTTCTACGCTTTATCCATTGCATCACGTCCCACACTTCCCTAGAACAGTTTGTTCTGGGGAAACCCAAGATTGGCGCTATTTGTGCAATTCAAACCATAAATTGCAAATCACTACGATTTTGTGGAAATGTTCAAGAGTGAAGAGTTAAACAATTTATCTCCAATGTACGTGGTGTAGTGAAAAAAAAATTAGTGAAGAAATAAATACACATAAAAACAAAACATTTATGTCTTCAAGCTAGTTAAAACGATGCCCTCTTTAGCACAGTGCTGCAAATTCCAAAACAGAAAATGGTAGGTTTTTTTGCCGTTTTTTTTTTGTATGGCCGTCTTAGTAGTTGATACACCCTACATGTAGGCCTGAAAACAGCCTACATTGTTCTGTTCCTTTAATATTGTTATTGGTCCCCAAAATAGCCTGCTTAGAGCCCCACATATCTAGTCAATTTGTACTGGGGTTGTAACGCCGAGTCCCAGGCCACTGCTCCCCCTATAAAATTGTAATTGGACCGCCCACGACCTTTATGCAGATCTCAAAACATTAAAGAATTTCGCAGATTAAAAACCAATAAACAACATTATTTTCCAATTAAATTCATTCATTTTCGGAATATTGAACCTTGTTTTCGGAACAATGAACCTTAATTTTGGAGTAACGAACCTTCGGAGCAATGAACCTTCGGAACAGCGGACCTTCGGAACAACGGACCTTCGGAACATTGGACCTTCGGAACAACGGACCTTCGGAACAATGGACCTTCGGAAAAGCGAGCGGTCCCCGATTGAAGTCCCATGGATAGCGATTTTGGCAAATTGTGGACTGACAGACGACGGACAACGCACCATGAGATAAGGTCATCTGACCTTTGACCGAATGAGCTCAAATTAAAGCCTGTGATTTGTTATCTTGCATTGTAATTTAACTGAAACTAAAAGTTTTTTCCTACATAAAACAAAGAATTTTCTGAATATAGAACGTTCTGAATATATCTGAATATAGGACCTTCTGAACATAGAACCATCTGAATATAGGACCTTTTGAACAATGTTTTTCTGAACATAGGACCTTCTGAATATAGGACCTTCTGAACATAGAACCTTCTGAACATAGGACCTTCTGAATATAGAACCTTTTGAACAAATATTTTCTGAACATAGAACCTTCTGAACATAGAACCTTCTGAACATAGGGCAGTCACCGGTATGGTTAGACCTAAAATTGCTACCTTCCTGCCTTAATATCCATGCCATGGTACATCAGATTGCAAGCTAGGCGGATCCAGGGGCCACACTCATAGCCATATGAGAAAATATTTTTGGTGGGGAATTCCTATTGAAGTAAAAATAAAATGAATCGGGCTTTAGGCCACCTTTGTGCACATATAGGCTAAACTGGGCCAGGAGAACCTCCTGAGGATGGTGAGATGATTGAGATGACACTGTCCTCCAGACACAGGATTCGAAATTCGAACCCTGGCGGTCTGAGGCCGAGCACGCTACCTCTCGGTCACGGAGGCTCCCCACAATACTAACTTTCACACGTGGATGGGGAAGAAACAATTTTGTTTCTTTCAAACCGCCGAGACCGGGAACCGAACCCCGGACTCTGGCGTGAAGGGCAGCGGTGCTAACCACTACCCTAGGGCCCCCGCCCTCCTATTGAAGTATTCTGCCCCTTCCACCGACCCCTACCACCCGTACGAACAACCAACCCCCTTGCCGTAAGGTGTAATTAACTTCTCTAATGGCTCTGCCACAGTGTCTTGACCGGTAGCCACGGGGTGCATAATTTTTTTGGATAAAGGCTTAGTATAATATAGATCTATATCAGGGTCTATATAGGCCTACTGTAAATCTGATAATTTTTGCATGTTTAGATTTTTGTGATTTTGGTGACTTTTCGTGAAGTCTAGAATTCCGAATTATCAATATAGATAATAGTAGCGCTATACTATATAATTTGCGCGAGATTCTCAGCGAATTTGTCCTCGCGAAATTCACGAAAATTAAAACATCGTGAATATTATCTAGACTAGACCTATAGGGGGCATATATGTTAAAAAATTCAAAATTTATTTTCTTTGTTCATTTTGTGTCCTTTCTCTCTCATTAGGCCTAGCGGCAATAATTTTTTTAATTTTTTGGTTTAACATGTTTAATGAAATTTTTAATAGTGTTTCAATTCAGATATACCCCTATACGGTACATGTATTTATAATCATTAAATTAAATTGGCGGGTCACATATAATATGCATGTGATGATGTGGAGAGAGAGAGAGCTATATTAAATATTTAATAAAAAATATTTTAATAGTGTATATTTCTATGCTTAGTGATAAAATAATTTCATTTCTGAATTTCTATTCTCATGGATGTAATTTGCAGCTGGAAAATGTGTTTGCAATTGGGGGGGGGGGGTCACTCAATTTGGGTTAGCCGTGGTGGATCCAGGATCTGAAGAAAAAGGGGCATAAAATGGGTTGTTAAAGCCAATTTTCAAATCTTTACACATGTTGAACTAAAGTTGGCAACTAAAATTTAACAAACCTACTACTGGCATGGCCAATAATATTCAAATTAGATTTAGGATTTTTCTAAGGTGGTCACCCTGGAAACTTAAATTTAGGTATTTTCACATGGAATAACCCCATAACATTTTGCTACATATTTAATACTGAGCAAATTTTTCCCTGATGTGAATCCATGCCTGGTGAGGTGTGCATCCACATGCAGGGGGAGTATCCAGAATCCCCCCTCCTGTAATATCAGTTGGTATTCTAGAATAAATTACAGTACCTGTACATCCCTTTATTGCATTTTTTATAATTGATGGCATTTATGATCAGATTAAAATCATGGTAGTCTATAATTTGAATGTCATGGATCTCAAAACATTTATAATGCAGACCCACTATTGATCACAATTTTTTTTATAACATCATTTTGTGCACATTTTGCAATAGAACAACTCATGTTCTATGTAATATATGTGAGTCTGATGTTTTAGAATGAAAACAACAACATTTCAAAAATAAATATATTTTTGGGTGATGGTTGCTATAAATTATTCATTGCATTAAACATTTTTTTTATCATGATCCTCATAATTTTACACTAAAATTCTATTGTTTCAGGTACTGGAATGAGTCATTCTGGATCAATGCATTATATATTTGAAGTGAAGTTGCCTGCTGACCCAGGAGTAAGCTGATGAAGAAGAATGAAAATAATCAAAATTAGGTAACTTAAGGTATAACTAAGCAACATTCATTCATTATAATTTATTATAATAATCCCTCAGATTACAAAGGAGATGGACACTTTATATTCATAATATTATAGTAGTCTTTAATGATCAGATAGTGTAGGTCTACATGATTGTGGGTTTCTGTTTCAAAGCAGGGCGGTGGACATTTATTAGAATGTGGGTTTTTTTTAGAATAATAATACAGTACATCAAATCCATGATTCCATGTGGATAAAGTATTATACATGTTTGAGAGGTTGGTGTGCACATATCTAATTACTTATATGTAGATTAAATACATATTTTGAGAAATTTATGGTGGGTAAGTATAATTAATAGACCTTTATCAGTGTTTATGTCAGGTACAAATAGTGAGATATAATGTAAACTTTGGATTTGTAACTTAACATCAAAATTAACAGCAAATTTTAAACCAGGTGTGCAGGTATAATTTTAGAGGATTTTAAATCTGATTTCCCATTTATATTTTGTATATCACCTTTTTTCTACACTGAAATTTTTTGTATAACATTTTGCCTGACCAGCTGCATCAATCATATTAACCTTACTTAGCCTTTTCTGCTCTATTTGATTTCCAATTTTATCGGTCTATGACCATTATAATTTGTTTAATTTTGACTTCTAAATGGACAGTCCCCGCACTGTCAGCAGGGCTCGAAATAAGGCCATTTCTCCAGTCCGGTAGTGCAAAAATATGTGCAGGAATGGCAAGATTTGTCATTAGCCATTGCCATGAACTGGCAAATTTAAGGCCATCCTGGGACAAAGGCCATTTCTAGGAATGACCATTTTTACAAAGGAATGGCAGTTTCCTGGACTTGCCAGTCCTGTGGATTGGTCCTGTGGATTTGCCTGCCATCAACGTTTAATTCCACCCCTGCTCAGGGTTAAGAGCAATATACATTTGCGAACCACATCAAATATTTTTAATTAGATACTGAAACTTTTAGCACACATGACTTATTTTTGTGTTGAGGCGCTGTGATCGGCTTAGTGCAGCTGGATACAAGCGTCTAAAGAAATACAATAATAATTATAATAATAAATTCAGGGTCATAAAAAATGATATATATTTCTTTTCTTAACCCTTGTCCTGCTAAATTGTTTGATCCCATTTTTCATTCACTTGAAGCTGGAATTGCTAATGCACATCCCAGCTTCATATGCCTATTTATGAAAAATAATCATCTGTAAAGTAATTATATGATTAACCATGTCAACTAAGTATCTATTACAAACTGTTTTATCAATTTTGTTAGATTTTATTTGGTCTGAATCTACAGGAAAACATTATATATATATATATATATATATATATATATATATATATATATATATATATATATATATATAGCAGCACAAGGGTTCATCTACTGAGCTGGTAGGTCTATTAGACAGGGCTGACAGCAACAACACAAGCCATGCATGGTAACAACAGCCATCCATACCAATGTAAAATTTGTGTCATATGGTTAACATGGTTAAAGCAGCCCCTTGGGATCACATCAATTTTCGTTTTTAGTTTTGTAGTGAAGTAGTGTATCCCCCAGATCATGATTTTATTTTTTTCGGAGTTTTTAGATTTTTAAAAATATTTCTTATTAAAGCAGCCCCTTGGGATGACATCAATTTTGGTTTTACTTCCGCACTGAAGTAGTGTATCTCACGGATCATGTTTTTATTTTTTTCAGAATTTTTATATTTTTCAAATATTTTTAATCAACATTTCTATGAAACCAGAAGAAACCCAAACAAACTATTTGTATACCTGAAGGACGATTGAATGTTTTCACAGCATTGGGCGACATGCTGATGGCATCGGCCCAGCATTGGGTAGACAATCAGTGCTGCAGGTGTGTCCTGACTATGAGACACCAATTACCCCCCAATTAGCGGCGACTGCTCTGATCTTACCGTCTGATACGTGGGAATATGTGATGGAAAGTGCTTAATATTGCTGACTTGTTTTGTTAGCTCCCGCTGTCACCGTAGGTGAGCAGGGGAGCTATGGATTCTACCTCTGTTTTTTTTTGGCCTCTTCTTTTGCCTATAACTTTGTGAGAAAATAAGCTAGGATAACAATTTTTGGTATGTGGGTTACTTCCAGGTGGCTAATGGACGGGTTAAAATATTTTTAATCTGAATTCAATACGCAAGGTTTCAGAGGAGAAAATGATGATGTGACGGCGTTGGGCCGTCCGTAAACAATTCGTTTCCGGAGCATATCTCTGAAAGTACTTGTCCGATTGTCTTCAAATTTTACACACAACACCCCTAGGGGGTCTAGTTGTGCCTTTTGGGGTATTTGAACTTTGACCTACTTCTGGTTCAGAACTATGACCTATTTAGACGTTTTGACGCGCACTTCGTTTCCGGAGCAGATCTCGAAAAGTACTGGGCCGATGACAGTCATATTGCACATACATGTTCTCTAAGGTCCCTAGCTGTGCCTTTTCAGGTTTTTGGACCTTGACCTGGAAGTTGACCCAGCACTTTGACCTAATTTATAACATCGGTAAATCCGACTGAAAGATTTTGCGGAATATCATGAAAACCGCTCAAGATAGCTACACCATGACTATAAAACAAATTGTGAGGTTCCAGGAGAGGATGCATCTTGAAAAATTTCAAGTCGATAAAATCAAAAATGGCCGCCTATCGGCCATTATTCACCTCGACAGGCCTGATATTGCGGAATATCATGAACACCGCTCAAGATAGCTACACCATTAATAACAAATAAATTGTAAGGTTTCAGGAGAGAATGCATCTTGAAAAATTTCAAGTTGATAAAATTCAAAATGGCCGCCTATCGGCCACTATTCACCTCGACAGGCCTGATATTGTGGAATATCATGAAAACTGCTGAAGATATCTACACCATTACTATAAAACAAATTGTAAGGTTTCAGGAGAGGATGCATTTTGAAAAAATTCATTTTGTCCAAGTTCAAAATGGCCGCCAATCGGCCATTATTCACTTTCACATGGCCGTTATTTGGTAAACCGTGCTAGATGGCTAGACCATTACTATAAAACAAAATGTGTGATTTCAGGAGAGGATGCATCTTGAAAAAATTTGACTCGATAAAATTCAAAATGGCCGCTTATCGGCCATTATTCACTTTCACATGGCCGATATTTGGTCAACCGTGCTAGATGGCTGGACCATTACTATAAATCGAAATGTGAGATTTTAGATGAGGATGCATCTTGAAAAAGTTTGACTTGATCAAATTTAAAATGGCCGCCTTTTCGGCCATTATTCATTTTCACATGGCTGATATTTGGTAAACCGTGCTAGATGGCTAGACCATTACCTGATTACTATAAAACAAAGTGTGAGTTTTCGGGGGAGGATGCACCCTGAAAATGTTTAACTTACGAATTCAAAATGGCCGACAATCAGCATTATTTACCTCGATAGGCCTGATATCAGGTAAACCGTGCTAGATAGCTAGACCATTACTATAAAACAAAATGTGACGTTTCGAGAGAGGATGCCTTTCAAAAACTTTCGACTCAATCGAATTCAAAATGGCCGCCAATCGGCCATTATTCACTTTCACATGGCCGTTATTTGGTAAACCGTGCTAGATGGCTAGACCATTACTATAAAACAAAATGTGTGATTTCAGGAGAGGATGCATCTTGAAAAAAAATGACTAGATCAAATTCAAAATGGCCGCCTATCGGCCATTATTCACTTTCACATAGCCGTTTTTTGGTAAACCGTGCTAGATGGCTAGACCATTACTTTTAGAATGAAATGTGAGATTTCAGCTGAGGATGCATCTTGGAAAATTTCGACTTGATCAAATTCAAAATGGCCGCCTTTAGGCCATTATTCACTTCCACATGGCCGATATTTGGTAAACCGTGCTAGATAGCTAGACGATTACTATAGAATGAAATGTGAGATTTCAGCTGAGGATGCATCTTGAAAAATTCTGACTCGATCAAATTCAAAATTTGAGGTTTCGGGGGAGGATGCATCCTAAGTTTTTGACTAATTTATATCGAACTCAAAATGACCGTAAATCAGCTATTAGGGATACTGATTAGGATCATTAATTTCAATGGAGGTTTGCAATCTCTGACATACTGTCTAGTTCTATCTTACTCTTAGACTGGGCTTCTTAGACCTAGTTGTCTTGCGTCTTGTTGACCTAGCTTAAGACAACATTAAAAACCCTACACAAAATTGCTTAAATCAAACTCTAATTCGTCGCGGGAGCTCCTGGACTTATGTAGTCTTGTTTACATGGCAATATACGACCTGGGAATACAACTATTTCGCTCTTTTTCGGTGCTTTAAAATTGTTTTTTGACTTTTTCGTATTTTTAGCTAAGATCAGTAGGCTATATAGCTTCATATAAATTAAATTTTCAAAATTGACAACATTGAAAATGTCTTATCCCAAGGGGTCCCTTTAATATTTCTATGAAACCGCGTAAAACCCAAACAAACTTTTTGTATACCTAAACACATGCTGAAGGACGATTGAATGTTCCTACAGCACTGGGCCATATGTTGATGCCGTCGGCCCAGTGTTGGGCAGACAATCAGTGTTGCAGATGTATCACCTCATGTCCTGACTATAAGACACCAATCAGACACCAATTAGCGGCGATTGCTTTGATCTCCTCCGCCAAGACGTGGGAATACGTGGTGTGAAGTGCTGTATATTGCTGACTTGTTTTGTTTACATGTCAATATACGAGCTGGAAACATAACTATCTCACTCTTTTTCGGTGCTTTAAAATTGTTTTTTTGACTTTTTTGTATTTTTAGTTCAGATTAGTAGGCTATATAGCTTCATATAAGTTAAATTTTCAAAATTGACAACATTGAAAATGTCTCATCCCAAGGGGTCCCTTTAATATTATTCTGTTATTGTTTTTATTGGTATTGTGTAATAAATACACTTAAAATAAATAACTCCTATGGCATTATATATTATGTACTGAATGTGATACAAAATCTAAAATGTAATACATTTGGAAAGAAAAAACTGTATCAATTGTTCACATACATTTATATCTGCTTTTATATTCTTACAGATATTGGCCTACTTATGTGTTTGTATAATCCACATTGATACAACATTGAAACTGAATTGGATCATCGTTACAGTACGTTATATATACAGAAAAACGGGATATCTTGTTAGTTTCCGGTTAGCCCCCCCCCCCCCCATTTATAATTCATGAAATAATATTTTCAAGTGTAGTGTTTGTATATAATCATCAACTATTGTTGACTGGCCCATTACAGTCTGTTGTAAGAAAAATAGATAGACTATGTAAATATAAATCAATTTCATTGTGTTTTTGTCATTTATTTCATTGCTATGGAATATATGTAGGCCTACTGATATGACAAATAAATAAGATGCAGCTGTTGTTATTTTGTCACTTTTTTCTTTTATGGCATATTTATTATTGTAATGAAAATATATTTCCTTCACAAAAATATACTGTTTTTTTACCCTTCGGCTCTGAATAGGGTATTGTCATCCCCTTTGTACGTTGCCGCTGGCACCTTTGGCTACTACGCCAACACTGACCAACCGATTGAATTCACAATTTAAACAAAAATTCAACCCCTCCGGCATTTTTTTTTTACTCAAGGTGAAGAGCAAAGTCAAGGTCAAAGAATAAAAAAAATCTTGTTAACGCGATAACTTGAAAAATAATTCTTTAGATATCTTTAATTGTTTATGTGAAGTTACCCATGAGTATATAGACACTGATAAATGACCTGATTAGATTTTCTTTTCCACCAATAAGCAAAATGGCCGCCAGTTCTCGACTAATTTAAAAAAAAAATTCCCTTGAAACCTGGTATAGGTAGGTTTCCGGGGTCTGCGAGTCTTTTGGCATTGTCCGTTTTCATTGTTTTACCGAAAAAGAAGCTATGGCGCCCATGTTGGTTTTATTAATTTTCAAATTACTTGTTTACCCGATTAATACTTGAAAAATAATTATTTTATCTCTCCAATTTTTTATGTGAGTTTACCTATGAGTAGGCCTATGGACATGCCCTGATTAGATTTGTGCACAGCACTAAATAGCCGCCAGCTGGCGACTTTTTTTTTTTTTAATTCACAATAGTGCCTAGAAATCCAGTAGGCTTATATAGGTTTGCGGGGTCTGCAAGTCTATTGGCATTGTTCATTTTCATGTGCGACCGAAAATGAGGCTACGGCAGCCATCTTGATTTTATCAATTTTAATAAAACGTTTTCATTTTCAGTTAGTCTAAAGCGACACAATCAGAGTTAAATTAAAAATAAAGCAGTATTTTTATTTCGGAAACCATAAGATGTGTCTATGGACTAGAATTGCCGGGGTCTTTTAAATTTTTGGCTGCTGTGGCAACGTAGCAAGTGTGCCGAAAGCACCATTTATCGGTTATTCCCGTATTTCTTATTTTGGACATGCATGTCCAAAATTAAATTATGTCCTTATTTCTGACTTAACTAGTAAATGCGCAACACTAAATTTGAAAAACTTATAAAATTCTAGTCTATGGACATGTTGACATATATTATGGACATATGAAGGAGCCGAAATAAAAATACTGCTTTTTTATGATCTTAGCCTGATTGTGTCGCTTCAATCACATACTTATATATATCGCCACAAAAAAGGCGAAAGTAGTCATTTAATATTAGGCTATAGCGCATAGAAGCGACAAAAATAATAAATTTAGCACTTCACAGTTGGCCCAGTCTAGGCCTAGACTATTTGTAGTTGTAAGAAATGGATTTCCTAATAAAAAAGGAACATAACTTATAGGGCATACTAAAAGTTGATTGTGTAGGCCTACAGTGGCAGTACTATAAGGTGGGGGGGGGGGGCAGCATCCCAGTGAACACGATACATTGACCCAGTGCTCTTCCGATTTTAGGATGTCAGCCAAGCCCAGTCACTCACACTTTCACAGTTGTGAACAGAGACTGTCACTGTGTCAGAGTACGTCACTGTCACCATGCCCATAGTCACCGCATGGTCACTGAGTGAGTGGTAGGCCCGCAGCGCTGCACCTGATAGTATTTAGTGGGCCTAGTAGGACTAGACTATATGATATATCAATTTAATTATAGGCCTAGACCAGAGTAGACTATACTGTTGACATTAGGCCCTACATCATCATCATTATGTAGGCCCTTAATATGAGTATGACGGACCGTGCCTGGAACTTCTGCATGTTCTGACTCAAAAACTGTCAGTGTCCCCGAACGACACGGCACAACTATTTTTCTGTGCTCAAATCAAAGAATTGTCCACGATTATTCACGTCGATAGTAGGTTTATTAGAATCACCAACATATCAGCTAAATTTGTGTATTTTCAGTTCATTTTCTGCTACGTCTTTCAAATGTTATGGATATTTTTGGGACTTGGGTGTGGTGATTGCGCTCAGTCAGCGCCATGCTGGAAAATGTTGTTTCTCACATTAAAACGAGGCTACCATTCCACTACCCACACTTCACAGTGCCGACAGTCCACGGCTACTGTCAGTTACAATAGGCCCTCAGTTAGGCTACTTGATTGATAACTCTATTTTTTCGTGTTCTAAAGTGAAATTTTGAGTTGCATTAGTTTCTTAAAATGTCTGTATTATACAATATCGGTTTTATTTTATCGAAACATGCACCAAAAATAAGTTATACACTAAAGACTACAGAATCGGTGGGTGAAAGTCTCTGTGTTATGTAAGAGTTGGGTCAACACATGCCCCAAGTAATATGGCCTCGCCCAGGTACCGCGTGAATCAGCCTCGTGTCCAATCCAGTGTATATACAGGTCAGTGGTTTTACTACTGCTACTCTGGACTAGTCCGAATTAGGTAGTCACCACACTTCCCCAACTGGGTCGCCCAAGGTCAATAACATCACCTGAGGGGATATGGTCCACCGATTCGTATCATAGATAAAATCATTTAACTCTGTGGGACAAATGTTCTCGATATTTTCAGCTACTTTTTCACAGCCTGGTCCACTTCAGCAATAGGTTCGGTTGAAACAAATTATTCACGTGGGACATATATTATTGTAAGAGTTGTGGTGTTCTCTGCATTCGAAGTTGAAGCAATTGGATCAAGAACCGGGTGTCGTGTTTCAGTAGTTGTAGATGGCTAAAGGCCTTCTCCCGAATAGCTGAGATCAGTTGGAAAAAATCCACTGGCGCTAAAACCACTTCTAACGTTTTGGGGTGTCACCCTCTGCCCTCACGCAGCAGCAAAGATACCAGGCCAAGTCTGGTGATTGATGATGTTATTTGGCCCCTCATTCAGAAAACACTGTACATAGTCTATTGTAGCACTCTTTTAGCGGCCCGTTCACTGTACGGTCGACTGGCTGGAGCCAATGGGTGGTGTGGAGAGGAAGAGCAAGTATATGTATGTCTTCTTTCCTGGCACATTCCAGGAGACCTATTACCTCATGGCTGAAATGGCTATCCAGAATGAGGACGCTCTGGACCACAATGTCTCAAGAAAACGTTGCGAAATCATTCTTCGCCCAGAGCATCCTCCATGTAGCCATTCTCCTGATAAGTCCAAACAGTCTGTGTTCCAAGAAAGAAGACAGTGCGGGGTCTTTCTTGGATGATTAGCATGAGTGACATAGCCACCCCTGCAGCCTTCACACAAATGCTGCAGGTTAGCGACTCCCTGGAGTAGCCAACTCGGTAAGGCACATTTTTGTCGCCCTTTCTGGCACAGACTTTGGTAGATACATGCTCAAGACTGAACTTTTTTTCATCCAGATTCTCTGGGGATGGTCATTGGTGAGGGTCTTTTGAAGTAATGCGTGCAGACTTGTGAAATACTTTTGAACACGTTCCTTGGAGCCTGGAATGTGTGGTTCTCTCCAGCATCTGTATGACAACCTCGGGGTGCCGCCTTTTCAGGCCTGAAAACCAGTCTTTACCAGGTTGTCCATTTTGAAGGGTGTTTCGAGGTGCATTTTCCTGACCACACGCCCTGTTTATATTTGCACCTCGACGACTACAACAATTTATAATAAAAAAAACGTTGAATGTAATTTCGTATGATTTCCTTCATGTCCGTTGCATTTTTTATGCTTCAGTTCCCAGTAAACACAAAAAAGACCTTCGACGTTGGTCCAATATTGTATAAAAGTTACACAAATGTTTTGTGCTTAATACTGGGTAGGCCCTATTACCTCTTGGGCTAATGCGATATTATTCAAGGCTCAGATATATTTTTAAAATACCATCCGGCAACTTATCAGGACAAAGGTCAAATTGCACCTGTTAACAGCCGGGACAGGACAGACCAGTAGGCTAAACTGGACGTTGACCCAGCGTAACAAATTTATATCAACCACATGGAGACCAAATGGATTTTTTTTAAATTAAAATCCTTATAAATGGTTAGCTAGCCTACCCACTACACATAAAACATTTGTATAACATCTGTACAATGTTGGACCAACGTCGAAGACCAGTGTTGTAGCCTACAAATGCTATGAAAATGTTTTGTTTGCTGGGTATGTCTGCTTCATTTGAATAGGCCTACTATGGTATGGATCTACGGACATTAGAAAGTTTAACTCTTTGAGTGCGGGGATCTGCTAACCTGCACAATACAAGGCTGGCCTTACCACCCTCTGTAGACCTGTCATGCAGATACTCTTTCTAACACGGTGTCATGCGTGATACTCTTTCTAACATGGTGTCCTGCTTTCTAATGAGCCGTCAACAAGCGCATAGAAATTCACAGTTCTCGCATATTTACATTATGCTAAAAGTGTTCAATTTTGTTATTAGATATTTTAGAAATAGCTGTTGTACCACCTTGCAAACACATGTACGAATTGAAATCGTTTTATTGTTTTCATAAGGTGGAATAGGCGCCAATAAGTGCATATGACGGGTAGTAGTGTAACAGTGTATTATATTATTTTATTATATTATAGGGCCTACCACAATATGTTGTAATAAACATAGGCCTATAATAATTTCATTATTAGCACTGTTTGCCATGAAGAAGCGTTTTAGTGGCCGTAACTGACAGACAGATTTTCATTTTTCAGATTTAATTTGTGTTGTTGAACTGTACGATTTTAACAAGTAGGCCCCTAATTCATCTGAAAAATAGACAATTGGTCTGTCGCTTGCATTCCCAGCAGCCACAACACATTAAAACAATGTTGATGTATTGTTTGGCCAGCTGTGCATACGGTGGCTCAACATTAAGACAGCATTGGTTCAATCAAGGAACCATGAGTATCATATCTTGAAACACTGTGCTACGCATGTTTATTTTAGTCAGAGGAAACTTAATTAGACCAACACACTATAGTAGATTCGCTTATCTGAATATATTCAGGCAGCAATACGCGCCTCGTACATTCAGATTTACGAATCCCAATGGATGTCAATAAAAGTGACATACTGTGAAAAGTATGTTGCCAAGATTGCAAACACACATTTGTCTATAGAAACTGGCAAGTTAGATTAGAATATGATTGACAGGTATGTTGTCAGAGGGGGGGGGGTGTGATCACACAATAGTCTATAGAAAATGTCTACACGGGGATTAGAATATGATAGACAGGTATATTGTTTGGCGGCGTATTCAAAGACCCAGCCTATAGATAATGACAACAAGGGACATAGAATAATATGTCTGACAGGTATGTTGCTAGGGAGCGTGGTTAAAGAAGTAGTATATAGAAAATAGCTACAAGTGATGTCAGAATATGATTTGGGGGGGGGGGGGTGTGGTCAAAGGCGTACCCTAACAGACTATACGAAGACCCGATATCGATTCAATGTTGGGCCCCCGTCTACAACGTTGGCCCAACATTGAACCAAGAACAGGTTCATGTATTCTACAATCTGGGAGTCTAGACACTTAGAGCAAGTATGATTGACAGGTATGTTGTTAGGGGGCGTGGTTGAAGACGTAGTCCATATTCATAGGTATGTTGCTGAGGGAAGGGGGGGGGGGACGTGATCACACACGTATTGTCTACATAACCATTTGACAGTAAAATTAAACTATGATTGACAGGTATGGTCCAGACATAATCTGAACAAGATGGCGGCCAGTAAAATTAGCATATGATTGACAGGTATGTTGCTATAGGCGTGAATACAGGCATCCTCAGTGCAGTGTGTTGTACATGATCTGATATTTTCCTTACGTTTATCATCAAACGCTCCACAGCAATCAACACCACGAGAGTAGATAGGACTACATGCACGGGCCACTGACAGCAAGGTACCTGAAACAGTAAACCAAGTTCATCTACAATCAATACCACGAGAGTAGATAGGACTACATGCACGGGCCACTGACAGCAGGGTACCTGAAACAGTAAACCAAGTTCATCTACAATCAGTACCACGAGAGTAGATAGGACTACATGCACGGGCTACTGACAGCAGGGTACCTGAAACAGTAAACCAAGTTCATCTACAATCAATACCACGAGAGTAGATAGGACTACATGCACGGGCCACTGACAGCAGGGTACCTGAAACAGTAAACCAAGTTCATCTACAATCAACCCCACGAGAGTAGATAGGACTACATGCACGGGCCACTGACAGCAGGGTACCTGAAACAGTAAACCAAGTTCATCTACAATCAACCCCACGAGAGTAGATAGGACTACAAGCACGGGCCACTGACAGCAAGGTACCTGAAACAGTAAACCAAGATCATTTACAACCAACACAAGAGGATATGCAAACGGTGTTCATTTGAGTGCGGTATTGGAAAATACAGCACTCGTCCAAGAAATCAGGTCTTATTCCTTGGACATGTGCTGTATTTTCCCATACTGAATAAACACCGTTTGTATTTTCTCACACGATTGTTCAAAACTTTCAACAGCGCAAATAAGTGTACAGTTGACCGCCATGACAGACGACCATAAGACGTGCCGACGCTCAGTTAATAGCATTCACCGCTCACCTGCTATGCAGCATGCATACAACATGTAGGACAGCGGAGTGCGGTATTGGCTGATCCCGCTATACGTCTCATAGTGGAAACACTACCAGTGAGTGTGAGAGTAGATAGTAAATGAATGAATGAATGAATTATTGAATTAATGAATTAATAAATAAATTGATTAATTAATAATTAATTAATTAATGAGTGAATGAATCAATTAATTAATTAATTAATTAAATCATTTCTTCATTCATACATTAATTAATTTATTAAATATTTAATTAATTAATTTTTTTAATAATTCATTCATTTACTCATTCATTCATTTATTCAATGAATTAATTTATTAATTAATTAATTAATTAGTTAATCAATTAATTAATTAATGCAATAATTCATTAAATCATTCATTCATCCATTCATTTAACCGTAAATTTATTAATTCATTAATCCATTCATTCATTCGATAATTAATTATCGAATTAATTAATTCATTAATCAAATAATTAATTAATTCGTAAGTCATAACTCATTAGGTTATTAATTAATTAATTATTGAAATAATCATTTAATTAATTAATTATTATTGTAATAAATAATTCATTCGTAATTCATAAATCATTGATTAATTAATAAACAAAATAATTAATTATTTAATTTTTTAATTCATTCATCCATTCACACATTCATTAATTAATTAACCACCAAAGATACTGCTACCTGGAGATTACAGAGCAGTGACGTAACGACTGTGTATGGTTGGTCCATCGTTTACAACGCTGGCCCAGCATTAACCGAATATTGGTACCCTTTTCTAGTGTTTGCCGCGTATAATGAAGGTGGACGTTGACATTATAGTTATATTTCATGTTGGCCAACTGGCTGCGATGATGTCCCAACAATAAAACAACATAGGAACAACGTTTATTCCAAGTGCCAGTTTTTCGAGAATTTCACACTTATTTAAAAAGACTCGTAATGCTGATAACCATGGATTGTGGAGTGGCTTGGGGAGTTTATTATAGGGACTTATTTCACCGATTTATTTACCATGCTCAATCACATGCCAAACAGAGTGTACAATAATTGGTCATTATTCAACCTGAAAACGTCACAAATCCAAATGGCTGCATTCTCTCAAAAGTAAACACAACTGTAGCCCTCTAATCCTGACATATGCCCTGTCTATCATAATATATAATGGGCACTAATATTTAAGTGTACAGGTTAGTAAAACACAGACTTTAATGCATAAAGAAATAGTTTAATAAAATGAAATATGGTAATGCTAAGAAAGTGATGTGGTATAATGGTTAGAATGTTTCTCCACTCAGTGCTGTGACCTTGTTCCCATGTTCTGTCCTTGGGCAGGGCACTTTACCCTCAGATGCTTCACTTGACTCAGGTGTAAGTGATATATGAGTACCTCGTAGGATAGATATTGCGATGTGTACGATAAGTTAATTGCGCCGAAATGGCTGCAGGACTGCCTGCTCTCTGGGGAGTTGAAATGGCACACGGATGAACAGGTTCAATGACCAGGGTGCATGTATGTAATACGTCTCTGCTCTACACTGTGATTGGGGGCATGTATGTAATACGTCACTCCTCTACACAGTGATTGGGGTACGCAATCACCGTAACTCATACCAGTATTCCGTGAATAGGATTCTGCATTGCAGACACAGTAATTGATCGAGTAGCGTGATGACGCATTTTGAAAGGTTTACAGAGAGGGGATGCCCCCATATTAAACGAAAGGCAGGCTGTCTGTGGCGGCTGCCAGCAAATGCTTAGTAGGGCCTGCTATCACATTGTGTGTGTGCTATTATGTATCACCCCATGTCAGTGCTGAATTCCTCCTGTGACCCACCTCTGGTGAACTGTCTGCTCATTGGTCGTTGATGCTTTAAAAAAACATGACTTCACAAATTAAATCCACAATAATAAGGAATCAAACCTGACGCCGTTTTGCCACTTACCTGCTCCACAGTGAAATACAACACATAAAATACACAAAACACAACATCTACTTCACATCACAAAACATATAATTTATATTTTATTCGTACTTGTAGTACAGAAACAACAACACATACTATACATGATTATCATGGGACACATTATTATCAGCCCTGTCCCGGCATTATCTAGGGCGTTATTAGTGGACCAGGCATCAGTTGATCCGGTATATGTTCAGTCAAGTGGCAGTGGCGGGACTCGAACTCACAACCTCCTACTACAATATTAGAGGCGCGAGCTCTAACCACTGCACCACCCCTTAACTTGCTAAGCACGACTTTTGTCGTTTTTCAGCAGTTTTATTACCCGATTAAATCACTGTTATGGGGAATGAAATGTCTGTTTAAACATCAATATTTGCAAATATGAGTAATTTTCACCCACATGAAATTGTGCATCGCGGTAGCGAGAAACAACTTAACCCTTTCAGGCCTGAATTTACCTTTGTCATCTTCATCCACTACAAGCCGCGAATTGCTGTCGCAATTCTCGACTTGTAGTGGATGAAGATGACTTGAAGTGGGTGAGAAATTGAAGAAAATTGCCATGTATTGGTAAACTAGTTTCATGGACATTTTCATTCCAAAACCCCTATAGTTGTAGGAAAATTAAGTCTGTTTTCAGGGATGTAAAATGATGCTTTAATGCATCATGAGGGCTTAAAGGGGTAAAGTGAGTGAAAATTTAACTTATTTAAATTTGCGCTTTAATTGTTAAGATCATCAGAGTATCAAAAAGAACTAGTTGTACATTTCCATGTATGGTAATTTTATCACAGGAGAAACTTAGAAGGTGTCGATTTCACCAATTACCTACTTCACCCTAAACAGAAAGAGTGGATTACTGTTTGTCTCAAATTCACAATCCTGGGGACGCGTGTTCCGGGATAATCGTGAAATATAGCCCTTTCACTGCTGGGATCTGCTTAATACGTCAAAATCTGACCTCTGCAGATGTCAGATGCTGGCGTATAAAGACGCTCCCCGCACTGATAGAATTAAAATATTGATAATGGCCGCAAACCCACAACATTCAAATGAACCGGAAAGAACTAAGCCATTTATGATGATTTGCATTGAAAAACCTAGGGTCTCCAAGTTTTAAACAAAAATAATTCAGCATTGTAAGTTAAGCTAATAGCTAATTCCATCCACATTGACACATTTATGCAGGATCGCTTCAAACCCCCCCCCCCCCCCCCTGGAACACGCATCGTTAAATATGCATGTCCAAATAAGAAATACGAGAATTTCGTCCTCAAATCTCGCTTAACTGGTAAATGCGCACCACAAAAAATTTTAAAAACTTTTGCAGCTCTAGTCTATGGACATGTTTACATCATATGGTCATATTAAGAAGCCAAAATATATATACTGATTTTTTTATGATTCTAGCTCGATTGTGTCGTTTTAAATGCTGCTTGGCTTTCATTTAGCCTTCTGAACCCTCAGAATGCCTCGAAGCATCAAAATCGTCCCTAAAAAATGACTTAGGATCCTACACCAAACGGTTTTCATAATGCTTTTTTTCAAGAAACTCTTCCAATAATAAATGGCAAATTTATTTAATTCGCGAATTCATCTTCATCCACTACAAGTCGAGAATTGCAACAGCAATTCACAGCGTGTAGTGGATGCATATTTCTATAGTCAACTCAGACGTGGAAGGGTTAAGACGAATCTGAATATTACCCTGATGATGTGGATCACATAGCTTTAACCTCTAAAGCGCTGAAATATTTTTGTACAAACCATATAAAACCAAAGTTTTTTTTCAATTTTAAATCATCATAATGTCAGCTCTTTTTGATTCATTTAAATACCTATTTTATGGGTCTACGGTCAATATAAATATGTTTACTTTTACAGTGCGGGTAGCAGCTTTAATCTTCAGAAACTGGCGTCTACAGACGTCAGGTTCTGTCGACTAAAGTCGATCCCTGCGCTCTAAGGGTTAAAGAAGGTAAGCATGACATAAGAGGAAAGAGCTGTGACTTGGGAAAGCAGATCACAACAGATATAAAAAGCTGCCCAATGTCAGTTTCCAATTTATACAGCTATCCCGTTAACAAACGATGCAGAAAATATCCCCATAAATCACATGGCTTATCATGGACACAGACTCCCCTGTAAAAACAACATTGAGCCAATGTTAGTTTTTTGCTGGCCCACCGTCTACGACGCTTGCCCAACATTAAACAAGCATTGGTTCAACGTCTTGTGGGCCTCACAGACCCTAGACGGTGTTGTTATCTGCTGTTGATCTTTGGCTCCCTGGGGGGTCGTTATACAGATACCGCCATGATTCGCTGCAGTGTGTGGTAATGTAAATGACACTAGATCTGGGTAGCTCTAGTTGAAAAAAATGTTTAACCAACGTAAAACTGAACCAGTTTCCCATAGGCCTGATTGATTAAAACGGTGATTTCCACAAAGCAATCTTCTCAGATTCCTAATCGTCCACTACATTACGTGGGCTATGCATGCTATTTTAAGTTAGTGTCGTGTATTTAAGCTTCACCCACAGTCGATCTGAAATCTCAAGAGCCTTATAAAGTGATACGTTAAAGCTATACATTCGCGTAAAATGTTTGGATTCAATATTACACACGAAGCTATAATGGGGGCCCCATTATAGCTTCCTTATGGGGCCTATTATTATGTTGTGAGCCAGATGGGTTGTGAAGAACATTAAATTTACAAAGTCTTACACCTAAAAAATAAATAAACATGAATAATAATTTGAATACATTCCTTCACGAAGTAAGCTGGACGATCTTACTGTGCTGATTTATTTTTTATTCTGGCTTAATTTCTGATATTTTTAATATATATGATCCAATACAGCATCATTCTCCATGAAATATTGTTGTTGTTTTTTCGTATATTCTAGATCAGCACCATTTACAATAAATATATCTCTCCTATGCATAAGCTTGTAAATTCATAAAAAAACATCACTATCTTGGTGGATAATAATAGGTGAATAGGTGAATAAAATGACAACTACTAGAAAATAAGTCAAATTAGTCAGCTTGAAATATCGCCATCTTAAAATGGGACAAGTCGTTTTAATATGGGGGATATTTACCACACCTTTTTTATTATATTGTATAAATTACAGGTGAAGAAAGTGTTTTTTTATCCAGCTCTTAACATTATGACATTATAGCTTCAGGTGTAATATTGGACCCAAACATTTTACGCAAATGTACAGCATTAAATAATTGTCAAATACATTAAGTTATGTCTTCTTGAGTGGATGAAAATTACTCATACTTTATTTTTAAACTCATTTTATTCACAATAAATGCGATATGATTATCTAATAAAAATGACTATGGTCTTTCTTAAATTATTGCTCTTAATATTTTAATTTTCATTCATTTGAAGTGCGCACAATAAGGATGATGAGTTTCTACCCCTTTTATTCCGTTAGTATCTGACTGTACAAACAAGTCGTTATTACGGCACATTTATATTCATGCAATAAATCGTCACCCTGATATTATACTGTCGTATCTAACATTTTTTTCAAAAGTGTTTTTATGTTTGATTTGAAGTATTTAGGGGCATACGCATCTTGTATTAAATTTGTGAATTTTACTTCTGGATATAAGTAGGTCAAATCACACTAATACATAGTCGTATCTGCAAGTGATTTGCTAATCTTTAAAAAAGTAAGATATTATAGAGTCGTATGTGCACATACAACAAAATTGGAAAAAATATAAATCTTATAGTGTTGTATCTGGTAGATACGTCAGTATAGAGCAATTCTACACTGACACTGTTTAAAACCGGCTGTGATAATATTACTATATAACAACTGCGATAAAATGAATCAGCAGCACTGTTAACATTCCTATGTTGTTGTTTAATGAAGTTGATGTATGTGGTAGATACGACTCCATAATTGCAATGTTTTGTTTATAATGTGTTGTATCTACAGATATCAGCCTTCTGTGCTCACCATAATCATGGCAAACTAGACTAGTCAAGTGTTCACAGGACAGTCATATTAATTTGACTTCAGTTTCAAAATAATCACAAAACATGAATATATAGATTCTTCCTCTGTCACACCCTTTAAATCTTAGACGATCGAAGGCTGTTTTGTATAGTCAGCTATTATTTTGCTTAAAAATTGATGCAACCTCACTTGACTCACTTAATCTGTTATTAAATGAGACAAAACAAATCTTTTTCTGTGATATATACTTAGCTAAATCATGAGGCACTGAACATGCGTGTGTATTATGTGTTGTTGTACCTTGCTTGCTGAATCCTTCTTAGACTTCTGATCTTTTTCTTCACTAGTAACACCCTATACTGCATGATTTAACCCTACCAGCCTTACTTTAAATAACAACTGTAACAATTTCAACAGCTGCAGACTAACATCAACCTCGCTTGTCAATTAGAACATTTTTATTGCATCACAAATGGGGAAATTCATATAGAAAGAAAACATTCAAGGAGGGGGGGGAGGGGGTTGGGCAAAACCGCACAAAATCTGTACTATAATAAAATAAGTTCCTTCCTTCGTTGTACGCTCGCCCTCACAAAATATATGCCTCCCACACAGCTTATATATTAAATCTAAGAACGTCCTCTGATTTTTTTTTTGTGTCATAATTTGGCCTTTATATATTCGATAATGGGTGAAGCAGTCGAGATTATGAGAAATAAAGACCGAGGGCGCAACCCGAGGTTTTTATTTGTCATAATGTCGAACTGCTGAACTCACTATCGGATATAGTCATTCTCCCGACGGTTCAAAGAAACCCCCCTCTACCAACACCCCAACCATTTACGGCTGGTGTCTGGCGCCATCAGACAGTAGACAATAAACAATAGACACTTTTTTCATACTATTTTATGAAAAAAGTTAAATAAATGTTATCAACGTTGTTTTAAACTTGGCCAATAACATAAACGTTGACCCATACTTAAAACAACATTGTTCCAAAGTAAAATTGATGTTTCATAATTATGACACACCACAATCAAAATCCGCAGTACGGGGGTCATTTGCAATGGACAGCGTCTCAGAGCTGGACGTGTTGCTCTCCCAAGCAATTGTCGTTGCAGAAAATAAGAACGAAATGAAGAATATTTCTCAATTACCATTATTTATACAACCGGGTGACAACGAATTTATTTCCCAGGAGATTCTCAGGTTTTGAAAAAAAAAGATAAGAAATACAGGGTTTGTATTTTTTCCGTTTTAAGACTTTAATTATTGTTTAATGGATGAGCATAGGCTTCTATTTTGAATTGTTGTGTTTCTCTCAGTGCAACATTTCCACATGTACACCCACATTAACAGCCACTGACACGAATACATTAAATAACAGTTGGGTATCAGAAAATGGGCATTGAAATTGTTCCAGAAATGTCTACTGAAATAATTTTCAAATGCATTTAAAGGAAGGATAACCAATATAAAAAGAATGATGATATCTGGTATAGGCCTAAGTGATTATGATCTGGAAGCAAATATTTGCGTCCAAGAATACTGCGCTATAGGGTACCGAAGAAATAGGCCCTAATGGTGAAAGCAACAAAACATAGCTTAATAATTTTATGTAGATCTAAGCGAAGATTTTGAGAATTTGGAAATTAATTTTGAATGTCGTGTTATCAGTGGTTATTTGTAATTCTTCCTTCATAAATTATTGTCCTATTAATAAAAAATATATCTTTTTGCAACAAACACGATATGTTGAGCCAATGTTGTTTTATTGTTGGGTCAGCGTCGCAGACAATGGGCCAACATTAAAGCGGCATTGGCTCAACGTCTAGTGCTTGTTGGGTCATAACATAATTACACATTATATTTTCAGTTCTTCCCAGCAAAGAAGGTACATTGACCCAATGTTGTTTGGATGTTGGTCCACTGTCTGCGACATTGGCCCAACATTCAACCATTTCTGGTTCAACGGCTCTTGTTTACTGGGTTTTGTTTTCTAAAGTATTTTAAGTGACTTACAATGTATGCTATAATTATATATTATAACTATTTGAAATGACGTATAATTATATATTATATGAAAAGCTTATAATTATAAGGAAAACTATGTGTGAACGCTCGGCGATTTTTTGTTGGTCTAATGTTTACACCGTTGGGCCCATAATTTATACAACGTTGTGTGAACGTCATTTTTACTATATGGAGAGGGGTATCCAACCCAACCTGCAGAGACAATGGGTATACTACGACGTCACAGACGGAGGCCGCGGCAGAATGTCTGCCAGTGTTTCTGAGTTGACCTCAGATGCACTCTACTTTATTAAGTCTAAATTCTTAGCTGTGGAAAAGGTCTTGGCCAAGAGCTCCGAGGGTTTTGATTGACTTTTTAAGGCTAGATAATCCCGACTGTTAACATTAGAAAAAAGGAGGGGGCAGTGACTATTCATGGCTCATCGCTATTTTTATGTAATGATGTGCCCCTGTCTAATTGCCCTGCTCGATTCGCACCGATCTTAAAATAGTTCCCTGCTTCGGAACGCTATGAATTGATAGCAGTAGAGTTGCTCCTAACGCCTAAAATTTTATCAATATATCATTGTGCTTCCACATTATTTTACTCCTAGCTACGCCCCTGCCAGTGTTTAATTATACTCACGCAGTCGGCGACGTATTTATTTCCACAAAAAATATCTATATCGGATGGAACACATAAGTCTTTACCTTAGAATCTATATTTCTATTTCCCGTGGTCAAAAACCTGCCTGCTTATAGTGAAATCAATATTGTCCAGCTTAGTTGTCTGGAGGTGTGGCGGCTCCTCCTAGAAACGCATTAAAATTTATTTTTCATCTAACATTAATTTTAAATTAAACAATGGTGATCTGATAAATAAAATACTTGCTCGGCAAAAAACATATTGCGAAACCAAAAGCTAATCAATAGGTTAATGTGGCTTCCGGGTGTTTTGGCTAACAACATGTCATCAACAGCCCTCATGGACAGCCATCATCTCTATCATAAAAGGAAGCTGGAAACTTACATTCTAAGTGTTTATGATCTTGACACTATTGATTTACACTGCTGTGTGTGGCATGAAGCAATTACACAGAGAGAATAAAAAAGCAAGTTGTGTGATTCAATAATTACAGAAACAGTCTGGTAAAGAAAAAATAGAGTGTATCTTTTATCACACAGGTAACTGCTGCAATGCACCGATTTAAAATGGATACAATTGTACACTGCGTTCTAGAATATGGATACACAAACAAAATGAAAACCGATTTGTCCACAGTACCATTTGGAAGAGAGGCAGACACATGTATATAATATCTGAGCAATGCTATTCATGTGTATGATTTGCCCCGCACAATGAGTTGAATCCTTCAAGCTGACTTCGAATGTGACTAATGAAATAAATTACTCCAATAAGAAGTAATTTAAAACTTCTAAGCTGACTTCAGCCATTTAATTACAGTATCATGCTAATTGTGAGTTGATCTGTGATGACTGAAGTAGGCTTCATCATTATGCTGACTATAGAGTTAAACAGGGATTGTTGCTGCATCGCTGCGCAAACTGACTTTCACCCTAAAGAGATTACAATATTCTGTAGTTATTTTTGAAAAATACGTCCTTCTAATATTTTTGAAAACTGATATCTTTTCCCGCTTAGTTCAGGTAGTAAAAGTCATTTGATGTTCAATGACCCTTGTTAGGAAATTGTTGTTGTTACATTATTGATTTAGATACTTATGAAAGAGCCTGAGTGGTAATCCCAGTTTATAATTTGTTTAATGTTCTGTGAAACATGTAAACTGTCAAGTAACTTTACTAATTGAATAAAACAAACCATAATATGAATTGCGGAATGCCAATTATAAACCGAAATAAAATCAGAATAAATTGTAACAACAAGTGACATTCATACCTAAAACATTGTTGACAATGTCACCATAAGTATATTATTTTACTTCCATTATTTCTCAAATAATGTAAATAAGAACAATAAACATGATAAAGGTATCGAAACACAGATTAGATGTAAAACATTATTCATTATTGTATTTCTGTTGAGATACAACACAAACTTAATGCAAATTATATATTACAAGGTCGTATGTGCCACTTACAACAGTGTAATTTTGACTACCGATACATTTGTAATTATCACCATGTTTTTCCTACATTTTATTCTTATGGGATTGTCAGTTATTTGGGAAAAAATAATTTAAAAATCGGATGCTCTAATTCCTATAGTTGTATCTGCACATACAACTATGTACTATTTTAATTTTCCAATTTTACCTCTAATTATTTATTTCTATAGCGTTGTATCTGCCACATACAACTGTCTAATTTAATGATTTTTTTTATGACGAATTAGGGCGAAAAACAATGCAAACTTACTAATTGCTTATAATAATGTAATATGTGAAACGTTTTGAGTCATTTAACAGTTTTGCTTCTAGAAGTTGTATCTGCAGATACAACTCTATAATACCGACACTTTCACACATTTGACATTTTTGTCAACATTATACAGTCGTATGTGGTACATACATCGTTTCACTACTTTTTGTACAGTGTACAATTTTAATGTATGTTTGGCAGCTAAACATTACTGGGAAGTTATTAAAACGTGAAATCAATTAATTCTGAAAAAAATCCTACTTATATATTACACTGTCGTATGTGCACATACAACACTGTAATATTATGTATTATCATACACTGGCCATATTTTATAATATTATAAGGTCGTATCTGTTTTAAATGCTTGTTGCTATGCAACGCTAAGGTCTGCTGCATAGTCTTCACATTGAACAAACGTCTATTTCGTATGTCTACAAAGGTTTTTTAAGACAATGCTGAAATATTACTACTTTTTTTATTATTCAGTTTTTTTCGATTATCTCGGAATAATGAAAACTGTAGATACGACAGTATAATATCAGGGTGACGAAATATCCCCTCAAGCCTATATTAGAGACGGCAAACTGGCGAAAGATGGATACATCATATACGCTCATAACAAAAGCAAGAAATCAATTCAGTGGATCTGTGAGCAGCTATTACGCCGGGTGGATCGTGAACTCATGGGAAGGGGTACGTAATCAATATGGTAATAATTATAAATCAAAATAATATGTTCTGAGCCTTCAATTTATATTTTACAAAATTATGTAGGCTAAATGTTTTCTGTGAATGTCTGTATCCTCGCAATATACCATGCACTAAGTCCCCTCGGATATGATGGCTCCTTCTGCCGCTTTGCCTAGTGACAAATACACACAACACTTCATATCCAAGAAAACGATATAACATGTTTTGTTATATTTAATAGGATATGGTAATATCATAACATTATTCATTTCATGGATTGTCAATGAGTTTGCTTGCACACATACTTTGTCCATTGAAATTTAAATAAGATTGGCTAATGAGCACGTTGCCAGGGGGCGTGGTTACAAATAGTATCTACAAATATTTGCATATAATAAAACAATAATTATTGTCACTCATAGGCTACATTATTATTTACAGACATTATTTACAAATGACTGTCAATGAGAATATAATTGACATTAATGTTGCCAGTGGCGTGGTCACAGACGTACAAAGTTCAAAATGGCAGCCATTTAGATTAGCATATGATTGACAGGTATGTTGCTAAGGACGTTGTCACAGACATACTCTGTTTGAATTGCCGATCAGTGATATTATAATACGATTGACAGGTATGTTGCTAGGGGGTTGGTCACAGTCTTATTCTCTTCATAATGTTTGCCATCAGGATTATCATAATTATGGTTGACAGGTATGTTGCTAAGGGTTTGGTTGCAGGCATACTTTGTTCATAATGGCTGTCAGTAAGATTAGCATATGATTGGCAGGTATGTTGCTAGGGGCGTGGTTGCAGGCATCCTCGGTGCAGTGTGTTGTACATGATCTGATATTCTCCTTACGTTTATCATCAAACGCTTCACGACAATCAACACCGCGAGAGAAGATAGGACTACATGCTCGGGCCATTGACAGCAGGGTACCTGAAACAGTAAACCAAGATCATTTACAATCAACGCCACAAGAGTAGATAGATGTACGTGTAACAGTGGACCAAGATTATTTACAATCGACATGAGAATAGATAGGACTACATGTAAGGGCCACTGACAGCAGGGTACCTGAAACAGTAAACCAAAAGCATTCACAATCAACGCCACAAGAGTAGATAGATGTACGTGTAACAGTGGACCAAGATTATTTACAATCGACATGAGAATAGATAGGACTACACGCACGGGCCACTGACAGTAGCTAGGTTCCTGAAACAGAAAACCAAGATCATTCACAATCTTCACAAGAGGAGATAAGACTACATCCTCAGGCCACTGACAGAAGGGTAGGGCCTACCTGAAACAGTAAACCAAGATCATTCACAATCAGCACCACGAGAGTAGATAGGACTACACGCACGGGCAACTCTCAGCAGAGTCCATGTAACAGTAAACAATGGATAGGAGAACATTCTCATTTACCAGATGAAATACACGAGAGTAGACATGATGGATAAAAACAATATTTATATTGAAATCTGTGTTTATTCACATTGCTCATTTAATAAAATTGTTTGCCATTACGAGCATTACAATAAAAATATGTAGAAATGTGAACAGATCACTTTTATATGACCTTCACTATTGTCGTGTTGCTATAGTCAAAAGGGCAGGATATTATCATAATGGGGGATAATTCATGTAATTTAAGACAGATTAAACCATTGATCGTCGTCTTACTTAAACTCTGTGTATTAAGAATTAAATTTGATGTGACATCAATATTTATTATTTCTAAATATTATTCATAAATATTTAATGTTGTTTAATTGACGTTGTGTCTCGCTGACGCGATCCACAACTTGTGGGTGAAAAGTATTTATATTTGTCAATTCTGATGGTAAGTAATGTGAGATGTTGATATTATTAACACATTCAACCATCAAAGCATCATTGTTGCTCATATAGAGGCCTACATGAGCCATGGGAACACTTTATCTGCTAGCGATGCTTATATAGTATGCGGAATCCGACACATTTTAAATACAAACAACTTTATTGGAAAATGATACAAATTACCATATTTTAAAATTACCATATTTGAAGCTTCGGTTTGATATATTAAATTTGGGTATTTTATACAATTGTGTAATGTGTATTTACTGCAGCACTCGAAATGTCACTTACGGTTGACGTCGTATATTTTGAGGACCATACAGAAGTCAAAGTTAGTATATAGGGAACAGAATCCATTCTGGTCTAGCTGTAGACACGTGGTACAGTTGGCTGGCTCAGGCAGAATGTTCATACAATCTATGTCTGAATCTGTCACCTCTTCACTGTTACATTGTACACATTGTATGTGACTGTCAACTGAAAACAATAACATAAAGATGTAAGTCCTATGCCTGAATCTAATACTAAATAAACGTAACACATTCATCAATCGAAGCCCACCAATTGACAATCTATCAACTAAAACAATTGAAACACAAATACACAAGTTCTTTAATCAATGCGAGCTAGCAGAATATTGTAACATATAGCAAATATGTTACAGCATTCTACAATATGTTATAACTCATTGGGGAACGAATGGATCCACCAATCTATTATAACAGATGTATCTGTTAAAACAGATCGTTTGATACAGTGGGTCCCCTTTTTAAGTAGATGTATTGCCAAACTTCCCGTGTCTTAATCCCTGCTGCTTACGAAAATTAAAAAGCTAATTGACTTTCCTCGTCTGTCTCCCTCTTTAACATATATAGGAAGGATACGAGCACTCTGACCCACTCATTAAATCTTCATATGCAGATGAGCTAAACGTGAGCGAGAATGTTAGAAAAACGGGCATCATGTATTATTTTATAACAGTTTGACCAATCTAGATTATTGCGCTGATAAAAAAAAACTATGGTGTATACTCCAATTAATAAAGTCGCTGGTGCAAAACACATCCTCAGTTTTTTGCACCTATAAATAACAGTAACTGTTTACTTTACAAGTCAGCAGTTACTGTTGTTGTTATCCTTTGCAGGACAGGGCTGCATGGAACTCTGATAAAGACGGCATGAACATTAATGGCCGAATGGTGGCCTTATTTTGGTGATGCGGTCCCAACATTTAATTAATACATTGGACCAGCGCACTGTGAAGTGAAGGACAAGATTTTGTAATTTCGCGGAATCTAAAAGAAATTATCTTAACATGTGTCTGCTCCATCTAGACAAGCCTGACCCTCCCACCCACCCTCTCAGTAATACCACGTACGATGTGGATGATTAGAAGAGATAGTGTAGCACCCTATGTAATACTTCGCGTGTAGGCCTATATCTATGCAGGCTACCGTCTTTATACTTCAAAATCTGATGTATGTAGACGTCAAACTCTGACGTATAAAGACGTTTCCCGCAGTGAAAGAATTGACATAATTTTAATGGCTGTAGACCAATAACATCATCTTCCCATGCAAGGCCCGCTGCAAACGGATGCGACGTCGAGAGCAGCGGGCCTTGCGTGAGAAGATGCATAACAAAGGTATTCAAATGAAGCGGATAGAGCTAACTAAGGGATTTATAATAATTTCGACATTGAAAAAAACCCTCAGATCTTTATCATTTATACACACATATGTCAGGGTTGTAAAGGTTAAAATCAGAAAACGCTGGCCGTCACTTCAGGTGAAAGAATGGAAACAGAGGTGTCAGACTTTGACTTGTCCATCAACTATCCCCGTCTCAGGAACACTCGCCTCCGTGAAATATGTCTTGCCCAATCATTGGATGTGTTAAATAAGCGTCTGAAAACTCACTTTTTCCAGATTGTACTTTGATTGACTGATCTGATTAAAGCCGAAGCACACTGACTGACCATATTCGGTTATCACAGTGACAGGCCATATTCGGTTATTAAATGCGCCATATTAAAACTTTGAGATAATGATAGTAATAATATAAATTACATCGCGCGAAGTGGTGAAAAATCCTTTGTAATGAGGAAGATTATGAGCAAAGAATCTTTTTTTTACACTGCACCCGCACAAGCTTGAGAAACCCTTAGTAATACCATGGATGATGTATAATAATAGCAGCCGATAAAGCAGAGGCAGCCGATGTAGCAAGCCGTACAAAACTATTACATAGGGTATAATTATATTATATGTAAATTACATTACGTCTACAGTAGAAAGCGTAACGTCACATAAATAGGCATACTGTTTATAAGTATTTTTTACCTGATTGGCGTTATTGATCGCAGCAGATAAATATTACAAAATATGGGACGCGTATACGATAAATCGGCAAGTCAGTCAACCAGTCAGTCAGTAAACCAGTCAGTGAGTCAACCAGTCAGTCAATCAATCAGTCAGTCAGGCAGGCAGCCAACCAGACAGTCAGTCGACCCAGTGAGTCAACCAGTCAGTCAGTCAACCAGTCAGTCAGTCGTCCAGTCAGTCAGTCGGGTTGCTAGTCAGTCAACCAGTCAGTCGGGTTGCTATGCAGTCAACCAGTAAGTCAGTCGGGTTGCTACATGTATGCAGTCAACCAGTCAGTCAGTCAGTCGGGTTGCTATGCAGTCAAACAGTCAGTCAGTCGGGTTGTCATGTAGTCAACCAGTCAGTCAGTCGGGTTGTCATGCAGTTCATCATTCGTTTGTTTAGACAGTTTATCTTTTTTATAATGCCTGTTCACAACATTTGCCAATGTAATTACATCAACAACTTGAAGAAATGCACATTGATCATTCTGGATATAGAAGTGTCTTCTTTTACAGGGTTTGAATGTGCATGGTGACGATCATATCCTCATTTCTACCTGCAATTAAATGATAACAAATGGCGGCAGATACCCCTGGCCAACAAGAAATACAGGCAAATTATTTGCTCTCTTCTCTTCTATTAAATTATTGTACTAATCAGAATCTGTGTAACGTTATATTAGTTATATATCCTCCGTTTTGCAATATCACATTTTTCTTGCATTGGACACTGGACTGTTGTGGTGATCATAGAGTAATAAAAACACCAAAATGCCGGGCTATAACAAATCATAGAATTGTCCCGCAGCTGCCCATAGAGCTATTACCATCGCTTACTCCCCGAAAACACCACTGAGCTTTGTTGGTTTGATGTTGCATGGACCAGCGTCGTAGACGGTGGCCCAACTTCAAATCAATATAGACACAATGTCTCGTACTTACTGGATGCAGACTGGGGTGTCTCTAAACATAGAATTATCCCGCAGCTGCTTACACAGTCACCATGCTACCTTATTTACACGGCCTGCTCTGTCAAATATGCCCCACACAAATTAATCTATTGGCGCAGATATTGAGACAAATGGGTTTGACCCTCTACCACAACAAGGGCACGGACGAAACTATGGTTGTCGTGGCAAAAAATAGGAATAGATGTCATAATTTGATGCATTGCTGGACGATATGTTTGCCATATGAGATGTTAAAGATGCACTCATCTGAACGCTTCATTTTCAGCACTGTATCCCAAAAGTATGTTTGTACACTTTTTTACACTTGTTGTTTTAAATATGGTAAAAAATAACAAATATTTCTCTTGAAAATCAAGAGCGTCCCCGATAAAAAATAACGACACCAACAAAACAACGACAACAAATCGTCTTCTTGGAGTTAGAAGGTGTTAAACTGCCACTTTTTAAAGTGGCAGTTCACCACCTTCTAACTCCAAGGGGACGAAATTACGACTGTATTTCTTACAAAGAAACCCTAGATGTTGAGGCTGTGTTTGCCTAATATTGGGCCAGCGTGGCCGACGGTCGGCCAGCATTAAACCAGCATACGATCAACGATCAACGTCTAGTGTGCACAGCGAAACTGACCGTTATTTGTCTCGTGTTGACTGAGTACATTTTATTAATAATGAGCGTAGTCCTTAATTTCATGATTATATGGACTATTTTAAAGCATTTTAGCAGATAAATTTTAAATATATTAATTAACCACATGGAATAACAAGGAATAAATAGCAATTTCTTAATAAGCTACGGCCCCATGCACCAAACGCTGCGCCGTGCCGCGCTGCGCTGCGCCGCGTTGTGCTGCGCTGCGATCGTGGCCAGCTACGAGCAGTGCGGGGCGTGCAAATCCTGTTTTTTTTATGCTGATTATGTATGGAGGATGTTTTTTTACGACACGTGACTCTTCTGGCTATTGTGATTGGCCACAGAGAAACGCTGAAAAAATTCGGCGCCGTGAAAGATGAACTTCTTCCAGCTTTCATTTCGCGGCACGGGCGCAGCTTGCAGTGTAGCCCCTGCTAAAATGATAAACAGTACAGTTTATATTTTTTAAGGCGCGATTTGGTGGGGCCGTAGCTTTAGTCATTGCATTATTACCTTGTACATTTGTATATTGTACATGACCATTGCATGTTTTTACCTGGTATCAGGCTTACCATGTTATTGTCTAGTATCAGTCTTACCATTGTATAGCCTATTATCAGCCTTACCATGGCATAACGAGGTATAAGTCGGGCTAGGTGTTGATGGAGTAGCGTCTCTTAAGAGGATGTTCCTCAGTCTCTTTTATTACACGTAATTACTGAAGCTTTTCTTTGGCGCCGTCATTTTATTCATCCCGTCTTTACACCAGCTGCCTACAGCTGAACAAAGCAGCTGAGCTGGCGCAGGATGCATTGTCGGTTAAATGCTGGGCCAACGTTTCCAATACTGACACAACAATGAGTCGCATTTAAAAAAATGTTTTCAACATAGTAGTAATATTCCTCGTCCAAGAAATGCCATCCTCACCAATCCGCTCTGTACACATTTCCAGGAACAGACTAGTTTATTTTCTACAAGAAATATAGCAAACACACTGCCATGCAAAACCATTAGGCCTTTATTAATTACTTTCAAAGTAAGCAGTTACTGCCTTCTGGCTTTGTACAGAAGCACAGTGAATCGCATCCTGCAATATTCAGATGTATTCATTATAATCGCACCCTGCAGTATTCGTTATAATCACACCCTGCAGTATTCGTTATAATCGCACCCTGTTGTATTCAGATGTATTCGTTATAATTGCATCCTGCAGTATTTGTTTTAATCGCACCCTGCAGTATTCGTTATGATCGCATCCTACAGTATTCAGATGTACTCGTTATAATCGCACCCTGCAGTATTCGTTATAATCGCATCCTGCAGTATTTAGATGTATTCGTTATTATCTCACCCTGCAAAAATGAAATGAATCGGGCTTTAGGCCACCTTTGTGCACATATAGGCTAAACTGGGCCAGGAGAACCTCCTGAGGATGGTGAGATGATTGAGATGACACTGTCCTCCAGACACAGGATTCGAAATTCGAGCCCTGGCGGTCTGAGGCCGAGCACGCTACCTCTCGGTCACGGAGGCTCCCCACAATACTAACTTTCACACGTGGATGGGGAAGAAACATTTTTTGTTTCTTTGAAACCGCCGAGACCGGGAACCGAACCCCGAACTCTGGCGTGAAAGGCAGCGGTGCTAACCACTACCATAGGGCCCCCGCCCATCTCACCCTGCAGTATATTCGTTATAATCGCATCCTACAGTATTCAGATGTATTCGTTATAATTGCACCCTGCAGTATTCGTTATAATCGCATCCTGCAGTATTCAGATGTATACGTTATAATCGCATCCTGTAGTATTCAGATGTATTCATTATAATCGCATCCTGCATTATTCAGATGTATTCGCTATAATCGCACCCTGCAGTACTCGTTATAATCGCACCATGCAGTTTTCAGATGTATTCGTTATAATTGCACCCTGCAGTATTCGTTATAATCGCACCCTGCAGTATTCGTTATAATCGCACCATGCAGTATTCAGATGTATTCGTTATAATTGCACCCTGCAGTATTCGTTATAATCGCACCCTGCAGTATTCGTTATAATCGCACCATGCAGTATTCAGATGTATTCGTTATAATTGCACCCTGCAGTATTCGTTATAATCGCACCATGCAATATTCAAATGTATTCGTTATAATCGCACCCTGCAGTACTCGGTATAATCGCACCATGCAGTATTCAGATGTATTCGTTATAATCGCACCCTGCAGTATTCGTTATAATCGCACCATGCAGTATTCAGATGTATTCATTATAATCGCATCCTGCATTATTCAGATGTATTCGCTATAATCGCACCCTGCAGTACTCGTTATAATCGCACCATGCAGTTTTCAGATGTATTCGTTATAATTGCACCCTGCAGTATTCGTTATAATCGCACCCTGCAGTATTCGTTATAATCGCACCATGCAGTATTCAGATGTATTCGTTATAATTGCACCCTGCAGTATTCGTTATAATCGCACCCTGCAGTATTCGTTATAATCGCACCATGCAGTATTCAGATGTATTCGTTATAATTGCACCCTGCAGTATTCGTTATAATCGCACCATGCAATATTCAAATGTATTCGTTATAATCGCACCCTGCAGTACTCGGTATAATCGCACCATGCAGTATTCAGATGTATTCGTTATAATCGCACCCTGCAGTATTCGTTATAATCGCACCATGCAGTATTCAGATGTATTCGTTATAATCGCACCCTGCAGTATTCGTTATAATCGCACCATGCAGTATTCAGATGTATTCGTTATAATCGCACCCTGCAGTATTCGGTATAATCGCACCATGCAGTATTCAGATGTATTCGTTATAATCGCACCCTGCAGTATTTGTTATAATCGCACCATGCAGTATTCAGATGTATTCATTATAATCGCACCCTGCAGTATTCGTTATAATCGCACCATGCAGTATTCAGATGTATTCATTATAATCGCACCCTGCAGTATTTGTTATAATCGCACCATGCAGTATTCAGATGTATTCATTATAATCGCACCCTGCAGTATTCGTTATAATCGCACCATGAAGTATTTAGATGTATCCGTTATAATCGCACCCTGCAGTATTTGTTATAATCGCACCATGCAGTATTCAGATGTATTCGTTATAATCGCACCCTGCAGTATTCGTTATAATCGCATCCTGCAGTATTCAGATATATTCGTTATAATCGCATTCTGCAGTATTCGTTATAATCTCACCCTGCAGTATTCGTTATAATCGCATCCTGCAGTATTCGTTATAATCGCATCCTGCAGTATTCAGATGTATACGTTATAATCGCATCCTGTAGTATTCAGATGTATTCATTATAATCGCATCCTGCAGTATTCAGATGTATTCGTTATAATCGCACCCTGCAGTACTCGTTATAATCGCACCATGCAGTATTCAAATGTATTCGCTATAATCGCACCCTGCAGTATTCGTTATAATCGCACCATGCAGTATTCAGATGTATTCGTTATAATCGCATTCTGCAGTATTCGTTATAATCTCACCCTGCAGTATTCGTTATAATCGCATCCTGCAGTATTCGTTATAATCGCATCCTGCAGTATTCAGATGTATACGTTATAATCGCATCCTGTAGTATTCAGATGTATTCATTATAATCGCATCCTGCAGTATTCAGATGTATTCGTTATAATCGCACCCTGCAGTACTCGTTATAATCGCACCATGCAGTTTTCAGATGTATTCGTTATAATTGCACCCTGCAGTATTCGTTATAATCGCACCCTGCAGTATTCGTTATAATCGCACCATGCAGTATTCAGATGTATTCGTTATAATTGCACCCTGCAGTATTCGTTATAATCGCACCATGCAATATTCAGATGTATTCGTTATAATCGCACCCTGCAGTATTCGGTATAATCGCACCATGCAGTATTCAGATGTATTCGTTATAATCGCACCCTGCAGTATTCGTTATAATCGCACCATGCAGTATTCAGATGTATTCGTTATAATTGCACCCTGCAGTATTCGTTATAATCGCACCCTGCAGTATTCGTTATAATCGCACCATGCAGTATTCAGATGTATTCGTTATAAACGCACCCTGCAGTATTCGTTATAATCGCACCATGCAGTATTCAGATGTATTCGTTATAATCGCACCCTGCAGTATTCGGTATAATCGCACCATTCAGTATTCAGATGTATTCGTTATAATCGCACCCTGCAGTATTTGTTATAATCGCACCATGCAGTATTCAGATGTATTCATTATAATCGCACCCTGCAGTATTCGTTATAATCGCACCATGAAGTATTTAGATGTATTCGTTATAATCGCACCCTGCAGTATTCGTTATAATCGCACCATGCAGTATTCAGATGTATTCGTTATAATTGCACCCTGCAGTATTCGTTATAATCGCACCCTGCAGTATTCGTTATAATCGCACCATGCAGTATTCAGATGTATTCGTTATAAACGCACCCTGCAGTATTCGTTATAATCGCACCATGCAGTATTCAGATGTATTCGTTATAATCGCACCCTGCAGTATTCGGTATAATCGCACCATTCAGTATTCAGATGTATTCGTTATAATCGCACCCTGCAGTATTCGTTATAATCGCATCCTGCAGTATTCAGATGTATTCGTTATAATCGCATTCTGCAGTATTCGTTATAATCTCACCCTGCAGTATTCGTTATAATCGCATCCTGCAGTATTCGTTATAATCGCACCCTGCAGTATTCGTTATAATCTCACCCTGCAGTATTCGTTATAATCGCATCTTGCAGTATTCGTTATAATCGCACCCTGCAGTATTCATTATAATCGCACCCTGCAGTATTCGAGATAATCGCACCCTGCAGTATTCGTTTAATCGCACTCTGCAGTATTCGTTTTAATCGCATCCTGCAGTATTCAGATGTATTCTTTATAATCGCACCATGCAGTATTCAGATGTATTCGTTATAATCGTACCCTACAGTATTCGTTATAATCGCATCCTGCAGTATTCAGATGTATTCGTCATAATCACATCCTGAAGTATTCAGATGTATTCGTTATAATCGCACCCTGCAGTATTCGTTATAATCGCACCCTGTAGTATTCAGATGTACTCGTTATAATCGCATCCTGCAGTATTCGGATGTATTTGTCATAATCGCATCCTGCAGTATTCAGATGTATTCGTTGTAATCGCATCCTGCAGTATTCAGATATATTCGTTATAATCGCATTCTGCAGTATTCGTTATAATCTCACCCTGCAGTATTCGTTATAATCGCATCCTGCAGTATTCGTTATAATCGCATCCTGCAGTATTCAGATGTATACGTTATAATCGCATCCTGTAGTATTCAGATGTATTCATTATAATCGCATCCTGCAGTATTCAGATGTATTCGTTATAATCGCACCCTGCAGTACTCGTTATAATCGCACCATGCAGTATTCAAATGTATTCGCTATAATCGCACCCTGCAGTATTCGTTATAATCGCACCATGCAGTATTCAGATGTATTCGTTATAATCGCATTCTGCAGTATTCGTTATAATCTCACCCTGCAGTATTCGTTATAATCGCAGTATTCGTTATAATCGCATCCTGCAGTATTCGTTATAATCGCATCCTGCAGTATTCAGATGTATACGTTATAATCGCATCCTGTAGTATTCAGATGTATTCATTATAATCGCATCCTGCAGTATTCAGATGTATTCGTTATAATCGCACCCTGCAGTACTCGTTATAATCGCACCATGCAGTTTTCAGATGTATTCGTTATAATTGCACCCTGCAGTATTCGTTATAATCGCACCCTGCAGTATTCGTTATAATCGCACCATGC
This sequence comes from Flabesymbios commensalis, assembly GCA_964017125.1. NCBI lineage: Eukaryota > Metazoa > Annelida > Polychaeta > Terebellida > Flabelligeridae > Flabesymbios > Flabesymbios commensalis. The sequence goes on from OZ024915.1 coordinate 71,020,197, forward strand.
AGTATTCAGATGTATTCGTTATAATCGCACCCTGCAGTATTCGGTATAATCGCACCATTCAGTATTCAGATGTATTCGTTATAATCGCACCCTGCAGTATTCGTTATAATCGCATCCTGCAGTATTCAGATGTATTCGTTATAATCGCACCCTGCAGTATTCGAGATAATCGCACCCTGCAGTATTCGTTTAATCGCACTCTGCAGTATTCGTTTTAATCGCATCCTGCAGTATTCAGATGTATTCTTTATAATCGCACCATGCAGTATTCAGATGTATTCGTTATAATCGTACCCTACAGTATTCGTTATAATCGCATCCTGCAGTATTCAGATGTATTCGTCATAATCACATCCTGAAGTATTCAGATGTATTCGTTATAATCGCACCCTGCAGTATTCGTTATAATCGCACCCTGTAGTATTCAGATGTACTCGTTATAATCGCATCCTGCAGTATTCGGATGTATTTGTCATAATCGCATCCTGCAGTATTCAGATGTATTCGTTGTAATCGCATCCTGCAGTATTCAGATATATTCGTTATAATCGCATTCTGCAGTATTCGTTATAATCTCACCCTGCAGTATTCGTTATAATCGCATCCTGCAGTATTCGTTATAATCGCATCCTGCAGTATTCAGATGTATACGTTATAATCGCATCCTGTAGTATTCAGATGTATTCATTATAATCGCATCCTGCAGTATTCAGATGTATTCGTTATAATCGCACCCTGCAGTACTCGTTATAATCGCACCATGCAGTATTCAAATGTATTCGCTATAATCGCACCCTGCAGTATTCGTTATAATCGCACCATGCAGTATTCAGATGTATTCGTTATAATCGCATTCTGCAGTATTCGTTATAATCTCACCCTGCAGTATTCGTTATAATCGCATCCTGCAGTATTCGTTATAATCGCATCCTGCAGTATTCAGATGTATACGTTATAATCGCATCCTGTAGTATTCAGATGTATTCATTATAATCGCATCCTGCAGTATTCAGATGTATTCGTTATAATCGCACCCTGCAGTACTCGTTATAATCGCACCATGCAGTTTTCAGATGTATTCGTTATAATTGCACCCTGCAGTATTCGTTATAATCGCACCCTGCAGTATTCGTTATAATCGCACCATGCAGTATTCAGATGTATTCGTTATAATTGCACCCTGCAGTATTCGTTATAATCGCACCATGCAATATTCAGATGTATTCGTTATAATCGCACCCTGCAGTATTCGGTATAATCGCACCATGCAGTATTCAGATGTATTCGTTATAATCGCACCCTGCAGTATTCGTTATAATCGCACCATGCAGTATTCAGATGTATTCGTTATAATTGCACCCTGCAGTATTCGTTATAATCGCACCCTGCAGTATTCGTTATAATCGCACCATGCAGTATTCAGATGTATTCGTTATAAACGCACCCTGCAGTATTCGTTATAATCGCACCATGCAGTATTCAGATGTATTCGTTATAATCGCACCCTGCAGTATTCGGTATAATCGCACCATTCAGTATTCAGATGTATTCGTTATAATCGCACCCTGCAGTATTTGTTATAATCGCACCATGCAGTATTCAGATGTATTCATTATAATCGCACCCTGCAGTATTCGTTATAATCGCACCATGAAGTATTTAGATGTATTCGTTATAATCGCACCCTGCAGTATTCGTTATAATCGCACCATGCAGTATTCAGATGTATTCGTTATAATTGCACCCTGCAGTATTCGTTATAATCGCACCCTGCAGTATTCGTTATAATCGCACCATGCAGTATTCAGATGTATTCGTTATAAACGCACCCTGCAGTATTCGTTATAATCGCACCATGCAGTATTCAGATGTATTCGTTATAATCGCACCCTGCAGTATTCGGTATAATCGCACCATTCAGTATTCAGATGTATTCGTTATAATCGCACCCTGCAGTATTCGTTATAATCGCATCCTGCAGTATTCAGATGTATTCGTTATAATCGCATTCTGCAGTATTCGTTATAATCTCACACTGCAGTATTCGTTATAATCGCATCCTGCAGTATTCGTTATAATCGCACCCTGCAGTATTCGTTATAATCTCACCCTGCAGTATTCGTTATAATCGCATCTTGCAGTATTCGTTATAATCGCACCCTGCAGTATTCATTATAATCGCACCCTGCAGTATTCGAGATAATCGCACCCTGCAGTATTCGTTTAATCGCACTCTGCAGTATTCGTTTTAATCGCATCCTGCAGTATTCAGATGTATTCTTTATAATCGCACCATGCAGTATTCAGATGTATTCGTTATAATCGTACCCTACAGTATTCGTTATAATCGCATCCTGCAGTATTCAGATGTATTCGTCATAATCACATCCTGAAGTATTCAGATGTATTCGTTATAATCGCACCCTGCAGTATTCGTTATAATCGCACCCTGTAGTATTCAGATGTACTCGTTATAATCGCATCCTGCAGTATTCGGATGTATTTGTCATAATCGCATCCTGCAGTATTCAGATGTATTCGTTATAATCGCATCCTGCAGTATTCAGATGTATTCGTTATAATCATTCACTGCTGTTAGTTATTTGAAAAACAAGACCACATAAAACGTAAAAAACACTGTTTATTTAATTAATGTGAGCTCAGAATTGGCTGTCGTTCATTTCAGCATGTCCTATTCACTTTCTGACAATATAATTGCAATTACTTTTGTCATAACGTGAGCCGTGAAGCATCTTACATATAATTTTTGTAATAATAAGGACCTAATAATAATACAACATAATAATAAAGTTATTACAATTTAGATATGAAAATGAAATAACATTTTATCAAAAACCCTGAAATATATTGAAGTATGATGATGCCTTCGGATTGGACTCTTAGCTATAATACCATAAACACTGACATGAACACTTCTTCGGACACTGATAGGAATTACCGCATCACCGATCTCGTTCCTCTGAGGCGTTAGGCCCGATATAAGTAATTTATTGAAAGGATATTGAATTGAATTTGTACCGTTATGGGCATTAATTATTTTTCTTATGTTAATATACAAACAGAATGTTATAATAAATTTTTTTTTATTTATTTAAATTTGAAGCTGCGATCTTTATTACAAGGACGGAAGGTGTAATTTACACAAAGGTAAAATAAACAGCAAAATGTAAAGTTAGCACATTGTCTGAAAGGCCTGATATATGTCATACAACCTGAATATGCACTCCCTCCAGCAAAAGCTACATAAATAATTTGCAAGGATGTATTTTTGGGGGGTTTACTTCCTCAGTTGGTGTCTATCATACTTTGTTTAAAGTACATAATTTCAGTGATTATGATTCTAAAAATGTTCTGATATAACACCACAAATTAACACCAAGCTTGCATCACAGCAGGAATGTTAATTATTATGTTTGACAAAAGGAAGACAGCTGTATTTAGGCCTACTCGTTTGAGAAAAGGCAACAAGTCAAGCATCATGAGTTTCATCAACTCTGACTCATGAACGACTGAAGGTTCAATAAACTTATTCAAAAATTCTACGATGTAGGCATTGTTGCAGCTTTATTAATATACTTCTAGAAGTAGAAGTGGCTCTGGCTAATTATAGGTCTACTTATTTAAAAATGATGTTGTAGCATCAGCATGTCTCATTCACTATGGATGGCAATTCATGTTCAACTATCCCCAGCCAATATTTTCAAAGCACAGCAATAAGCTATATCCATTCACAATTAGTACTTACTAAGTACACATAATATTATTATTTTGGTGAAACAAGATTTGTTTTGAACAAACTGTCACCAAACACATTTACCTGATAATTGTTGTACTGTTCTTGGCGTTAACTGAAGACGAGAAGTAGATAAACAAAATGACGAAGCAATGCCACACATGGATTACAAGAATTTTGAGTATTCCCCAAATACAGTCTTGCATTAAAGTATCAATGATGGTAGTACCATTTTTTTATTCACATTGGATTATATAAATTATTAACATATGAGGCATGAATTTCCGTCCCAGCTTCTAGCAATATTATGTATGCATGGGAATAACTACAATACACCCTCAGCAATTCAATTTGAAACATAAGTACAGGAAGGGCAGTCATAGTTCGGCATCTTACTTTTGTTCAAGTTAACCATTTTTATCAAGCTAGATGAAAGCTTCTGGGGTTGTATTAGATCTCAACAAAAAATACACAATGCATGTGGATATATACGGGATTTTCCACAAATACAGGCCTACTGGTTGGGCGAATTTGTAATATTCACAAGTCAATCAAAACATGTTCCTTAAATATACAACAGGTTTTAAAAGACAAAGTCCCCTTTACTTTGATCGGCAGCTTGATTATATTACTAGAATAAACATCAGGTGGGATATCTACATAGCATTGCAAAGCCTACAAGATACGTGCCAGGAAACGATGGATCAGGGTTCAAGATCTGCTAAATAATTGGTCAACCATTTGAAATGTACAAAAAGCCGATTTATACAGCTCTTCTTAAATTCAATAAGTAATAATACCATATCGCATTCAAACTAACCTGCAGTATTTTTTTCATTTTGAAAAACAATGCAGCAGCTTGGCACAACATTCAACATTTCCAACGAACTGCTAAGAGAAGCTCTAGGTGCCATATATGGGCATAAACAACAGCATAAAGTCAATTAATTGAGATATTATCCATTTGGATCGCTCACAACCGATCCACCACGTCTGCCCTCATGTCAAGATGCTACATATAAACATAATTGTTATGCGTTCTAACTATCAAGCTGCAATATGGCGAGTTTACTTGACCCCGCATGGACATGGTTGGAGGGTGAAAGTAAACAGCATTTCCATACACTAGATGAATAACTCACCTGCCCTTAAACTTGTTTTGGAGTGTCTTAGCTGTAAGTGCAAAAGTTGCAAAGATAAAAGATGTGCATGCTGTCGTGATAGCCTGAACTGTATCAATGTCTGTGGATGTAAATCTCTATGTGATAAGGCGATAGAAGTTGATGCTACAAATGTGATCCAGGATTCTGATGACTATTCAGACTTTGAATAGACTCCAGTTGGATCACAAGTATAATATGTCATATTACTACGAAAAAAGTGTTATAAATGTTTATTTTTGTTTTTTAATTCGCTATCTGGGTATAAATAATTATAATTGTTATTTATCTTCCATTTAAATATAAAACTAGTCTATTAAAATATGATATGGCGAAGAAAATAAAAGAGCAAAAAAAATCATAAAAATCATTCCAGTACTGCATAAAAATACTGTAAATTGAGTACATTATATAACCCAATGTTTTGTTTATCGTTCTAAAAAATAAATTTATATATTTGCGAACAATAAAAAAAAAAAATACGATCTACATACCTCCTTCTAAATTTCAGTATAACTAAAGGAAATCAAAGTTTAAAAGTTGTCATTTTTTCAAATTATATTTCATTAAAATGCTTTATTTGTAAATTTTAATTTTTTTGTTTATTTTTGTTTCGATTTTGCATCATCTACACAGCTGTCGTAGATATATTGGTCGAGTTTTCAAAGTATTTTTGTATCCTGAATTCTTTTGCGAGACGATTTTCGCATATTAATTGTCACAAGTTATTTTTGATGCTCTGGTATTAAAAGGGTTAAAATGACATATTTTGGAAACTTTAATTTTTGGTTACTGTTCTTAAATTTAAAGCTTAGATGTCCAAGAATAAGAAAAAACCAAGAAACCTATGTCGCAGGGGGGGGGGGGTGCAGCGAATTTCTATTTTTTTGGAAACAGCCCCAGGCCTATTAGCTCTTTTCGCTACATTTGAATAGGGGCCTACCAATATTCTATGGATCTACGGCCAATATAAATATATTAGTCTTTCAGCGCGGGAATTGACTTTAACGTCTGATTCTGACGCCTTGAGACGTCAGAATCTCAATTCTAAAGTCGATTCCCGCCCCTTATACGTCAGGTTCTGACTTCTATAGATATCAGACTCCAACCCAAAGTCGGTCCCCGCACTGAAAGGGTCAATGTTTATTTCTCGGTCACAAAAGGATGCTATACAATTTTACCATAAATTGCACATTTTGATACATGTAATTTCACAACGAAGTGGTCGCAGTGACTCCACAAACTCCACGTACATTTCATAATATTGCTTCTTGTTTAAGGCCAACCATTTGATGATGTTTCGGCAATGGTGGGTAGTGAGTGAGTGAATATTGTTTTACATGCTCTCTCTAATATCACTACAGTTAAGAAACACCTATGGCATGTATGGTGTTAGTCTGGAAAGCCGAGGCAAACATACTTGACATTATTTAGTTAACATTATCGAGGCGACATGGGCATTGTTATTGGGACTGATCACTACATGTAATGATTGCAGGTTAATGATACTATCATCTAAACATGATTACTGCGTGTAATAAATTATGTAGGCTACGTCAATAATAATATCATCTAAACATGTAATGATTGTACGCCAATAATAATATAATCTAAACATGTAATGATTGTACGCCAATGATATTATAATCTAAACATGACGTGATTCTACTCCAACGAAGTCCCTGGGACTGATTACTACATGATTGTACATTGTATCAAGATAATGATACTATCATTAATAGGGTTCAAAACCATGATTCCGTGACGAACCTTCTGCAAGTAACGTTTGGCGGTTGTTTTAGGTAGCTTAAGGTATTTGTAAAAAAAAGAAGCTCCTATGCCTCTTTTAAAAAGGTGGGCGGAATTATCCAGAGCGTAAAATCCAAAATGGCCGCCATCGGTCACGGTGAAAAGCAAGAATTCACTTATTTCATTCACTGGTTACCCAGTGGAACTCATTTTTGAATGAATTTATGTAGGAAATGGATTTATTGATGTCATAGTTGTAGTATTTACAATATAAGTGTAAAATGTAAGATTTTTAAACCCATAATAGGAAAACGCGTCTGCGACGGGGTGCAATCCAATATAAACAGCTAACTTTTCATCTGGCCACCCTAACATTTAATGTAACACCTCTTTTTTTATATAATTTTGGGGTGGGGAATCGATTTCTGTGGCTATTTTTTAAATTGTGTGCTTCCTTCATGTAAAAATCAAAGATGGCCGCCATCTAGCACAAGGAAAGCCCAAAATGATTATTCTATAGCGGATCAATTTTGTGCTCTGCTATTTGAGGCTACAAAGAACAAGAAAAGTCAGTTGTAAAAAATATATTTCAACGCAAACATCATCTGATATTCAGCTACACTCATTCTCAAATAAAATAAAACTAAAAATCACAAACTACAATATCACTAGATATCCTGATATTTTAATACTGATTGCCTATAATATTCAAATGAACCATAACTACAGATTTATCAATTAAGCATAGCAATATGTGCTTAAAGACAAAAATATACCTAGAGACAAAAATATAGCTCTGATCATAATATGAACTGATAATGAACAGAGTATTTACATAATTCAAAAAGTAAAGAAAAAGTGTCATAGGAATGTTCCTAGCGTGCTACGTACGTCACAAGAATGATCTTTGTTGAAAGAATTAGCATTAGTGTGAGTCTGATTCAAATAAATCTGACTCACACTGGAAGGTGGTGGAAGTTCTGCCGGGAAAGCTACTTTGGTATAGCGAACTGGTTTGCAATGACCAGTAGGCTTAATCATTTCCCATCCATGGCCAATGGGAGAAGGATGGTTTATAAGCTCCGGACGACGCTGAATATAGGCCAAATAACACGCATAATATGTAAATTTAGGTGGGAGGCGCATTAGAGACACGTGATTAGAACATATGATTTGTCTATATATAAACATATTTATTTCAGATGGATTGCCCGAATAGCGCATTTAGCGCTAGACAAGGGGTTCTACTCATATATATAGCACTTATATACAATACGAACATGACAATACAATACAATACAATACAAATCATTAACATTAATTTATTAAACAGCAAAATGTTACTTGAGTTTTATTTCATAGAAAAAGAAAACAAAAAACTATCAAAGCACGATGTTGTTTTACAAATCACACTTTATTATTGATATAAAGGTTGATATATATTATCATATCGCCGTCTATCATATCGCCGTCTAAATCTATTGGAATTTAAAATGTAATTTTGTGCGGCTCTGAAAAGAAGACTATTTTCTTCTGATGATATATTTTTAGATCCGAAATGTAAAATTTTAATATATGCCTCTTTCTATAAAAATGGTAATGTAGTCGAATGTATGCCTAGAGTAGAAGCGATGATATTTTTAATTGCAACCAGTAGAAGAGCATAGAGGGGACAATCCAGGATATAATGAGACATTGTCTCATGTGTCTCATGCACAAGAGCATATATGAGAGGGTCGACAGAGCCGAAGAGAAAGAGATGAGCAGATAACTGTGACATTCCCAGACGCAGAAAAGTGTGTGCCAGATGGAAGCTGCTCGTAAACCGGAATAGTAATGAGGTGGTGAACGTTTATAGCCAAATTTAGCGTTTATGCATCGCTTAAAAGGATAAAGAATTCGAAGACTATAATCCAAACTGTTCCAGTGCCTAATGGACGAGAGAACAAATATTTTTTAAATAGAAAGTTCTACATCGTGACATCCTGATGTTATTAGCGCTTCCTGTGGCAGATATAGTCGAGCTAGCTATTGTTTGACAAAATTGGGACAAATACAACGGGGATAGCCCATAAACGACCTGAAGCACATAAATTAATTTATGCCCCTTCCTTCGTTTAAAAAGCGCCTAACGGTCAAGCTCTAATAAGAGTTTTTCGGAATTAGTTTGTGTGTTTTCAAATGGAATGGGTAAACGAAGAAGTCTCTAATGTGCCTCCCACCAGATAATGACAGCCTAAATTTACATATTACCATGATTATGTGTGCAAATTATATTCAACGCCATCAAGAGCTTAGAAACCATCCTTCTATACCAAAGTAGCTTTCCCGGCAGAACTTCCACCACCTTCCAGTGTAAGTCAGATTTATTTGAATCAGATTCTGACTCATATTAATGCCAATTCTTTCTACAAAGATCATTCTTGTGACGTACTTGATGCTGTTGCAAAAGTCACTGATTCATGTAACGTTTTCTATAGTCACTAAACTGTACACATGTTTAAAATAATTCTATTTGCTGTTTCTTTTTCAATGTGAGAGTGGAATACTATGGTGCTGTAAAAATTTGCACGTAACATGCTAGGAACATTCCTATGACATTTTTCTTTACTTTTTTTATTATATAAATACTCTGGTCATTATCAGTTCATATTATGAGCAGACATGTTGATCTTTAAGTATATTTTTGTGTTTAAGCATATTTTTGTTTATCATTTCGGATCAATTATTATTTTTCTTTATGTTATTTAGCTGAATAGTACACTGCCACCCGTAAACACTGCTATTCTGCAGTTGCAGTTGGGCTGACGTCACATTTCCCACCCTCTCCTTTCAGCCTATCGTAGTACGCTTGTGATTGGCCATTTTATAAGACGCTGTCCTTCTAAATGTTCTCTGGTTGTCTGGCGCATATGTGTCACTCGGTGGCTGAAAACTGGGTCGGTCAATGGTGGGGTTTTCTCGTGCACAATTTGAAATGCCTCGTTTCAGTGTGTGGTTGGCGACAGAACACTGAGAATGAGTGTAGCTGAATATCAGAAGATGTTTTCGTTGAAATTAATTTTTTACAACTTACTTTTCTTGTCTTTTTGTAGCCTCAAATAGCAGAGCACATAATTGATTCACTATGGAATGATCATTTTTGGCTTTTCCTTATGCTGGACGGCGGCCATCTTGGATTGTCAAATAAAGGAAGCACACAATTTAAAAAAATAACCCCAGAAATCGATTCCCCACCGCAAAAATATATAAAAAAGAGGTGCTACATGAAATTTTAGGTCAGCCAGATCAAAAGTTAGCTGTTTATAATGGATTGCACCCCGTCGCTGACGCGTTGTCCTATTTTAATTGTATAAATCATACATTTTTACACTTATATGTTAAATACTACTACTATGCCCTCGATAAATCCATTTCCTACATAAATGCATTTACAAATGAGTTCCACTAGGTGACCAGCGGATGAAATAAGTGAATTCTTGCTTTTCACCATGACTAATGGTGGCCATTTAGGATTTTACGCTCTGGAAAATTCCACCCGCCTTTTCAAAAGAGGCGTCGGAGCTTATTTTTTTACAAATACCTTAAGCTACCTAAAACAACTGTCAAACCTAACTTGCAGAAGGTTGGTCACGGAATCATGTAGTTTTGGACCCTACTACATCTAAATTCAAAAAGAGAATTGTGTCAGCTGATTTTTTATTTATCTATACTTTATAGCTCTAGTCTATGGACATGTTTACATCATATGATCATATTAATAAGCTAAAATAAAATCACAGATTTTTTGATGATTTTAGACCTGGGCATGTCGCTTTAAAGTATGAGAACAATTGTATTTAGCTGGGAAAATATAACATTCAGTCACGTCTTACATTTTCTTTTACTTGCCTGATGAGGCATAGACGTCAGACTCTGACGTCCAAAGTTGGTCACCTCACTGAAGGGTTAATATCGTTATTATGTATTGATTTTTGGTCAAATAAACTATTCTTCTTCTTACAGTTATCGCAAACGTAATGTTCAATAACAGTACTGTTGCATGAGTGGTGTAGTATTTGTTTGTGACTGTTTCTTTTGATCATAACGTCCAAGCGGCACGCCACTGATTGAGAATGATGAGAATGAGGTCACAGTCGAATAAAATCACGGAGACGTTTATTTTGAGAGGATACACAGAATTAGGGGAAGTCACCAGATATCCACATAGAGTGAGCAGCCACACGCATAGCCGTGTTCACGTGGGGGAATAAGGCATCATTATGTCTCATTAACCCTTTGAGTGCGGGCGACGCTTTTAAGCGCATTCATACTGTTTTTCCACAACTAAAATTTGACAGAAATTGAACAAATATGCATGTATAAATCTTGAGTAAAGCCCCCATTGTGAAATTTAGCAGGTTTAATTTTTAAGTGAGGAGGTATTTTCCTTTCATTTGAAGTTGGCAATTGCGTGAGCAATGCCAACTTCAAATGAAAGGAAAATGTTAAGTAGTAATGAAGCACTTAAAGAGTTAAGTGGAGAAGAACAAACCAGACCTCATGATCCAACGTGATAAACGACTCCAGTATCAGCTGGTTATCCCGCCATCCAGTAAAATACCGTAAACACTCGAGGGTAGAAAACTACATGACCCACACAGTTAAAGTGAATGAATTCTCATTCAATTGTGTTTTTTTATTGCAGTTGAAAAAACGAGACTTCAAGTCAGTCTTTAAAACCGGGTTTATATCGGCTTTTATCTGATACGCTACAAGAGTAGGGCGTTGTCTTCTGACTTCAGGCTTCCTTTTACGCTACACAAGTAGGGCGTTGTTTTCTGGCTTCAAGCTTCAATGTTTTTTTTTATTTTGTATCTTGCGCTACAAGAATAGAGTACGTCATTCTAGCATCTGATTCTTATTGGTAGAGTAGGGATTGCGCCACGGCTTCTCTCTAATACGCTGAAGAGTAGGGCACTGTCTTCTGGCTTCATGTTTCTCCCTCATACACTACAAGAGTGTGACGTTGTATTCTGGCTTCAGGCTTCCACCTCTTAGGCTACAAGAGTAGGGTGTTGTCTTCTAGCTTCCTTCTTCTACCTCATACGCTACAAGAGTAGGACGTTGTCTCTGGCCTCATGCTCCCTCTTACGCCACAAGAATAGGGCGTTTTCTTCCGGCGTCAGGCTTCCGCCTCTTAGGTCACAAGAGTAGGGTGTTGTCTCCTGGCTTCATGTTTCTCCCTCTTACGCTACAAGAGTAGGGTGTTGTCTTCTGCTTTCAGGCTTCCATCTCGTACACTTAAAAGAGTAGGGCGTTGTTTTCTGGTCTCATGCTTCCCCCTCTTCTGGCTTCATGCTTCTTCCTCTTACGCTACAAGAGTGGGACGTTGTCTTCTGGCTTCATGCTTCTGCCTCTTACACACAAGAGGAGGGTGTTGTCTTTTGGCTTCGGGCTTCTTCCGCTTACGCCACAAGAGTAGGGCGTTGTATTCTGGCTTCATGTCACGTGTGCAGTCTTCATTCAGTCATGCCGTTTGTGACCCGCCGTGCGAGAATGTACATCCCGGCAGCTTTGTTGATATCATTTATCAGTTTATGACGTCATTTAAAATTTAAAAATTATTTTAGATAATGAAACTGGAAGGCCATGGCTATCAAATCAACTGAAAAAAACTGTTTTGAAAATTTGGTGGTGGTCACATATCGCTTCAGAGTACAGATCTTGACGTTAACCAGACATCACTCACCTAGTCATCTCTGTGAAGCATCAAATTTAGTCAGATACGACATGATCAAATTCAAATTAATCACGGTCAATATACTGTAGATATAGTGATTTTCGTGTGTTTCTCGCATATTTCGGGTGTTTTTCACGAATTTCTGATTTTGGGACTTTTCACTTGGTTTGAAATTCGCAAATTTTCTTTCTTCTTTAGTAGCGCTATTATAATAATAATTCATGAATTCACGAAAATTAAAACCTCGCGAATATCAACAGATCTACAGTGAAGTGATTAGATCACAGTAACCCTTTGGGGTGGATTGGTGTCATGATATCATCCGCCCAGTTAACGTGATTAGATCACAGTAACCCTTTGGGGGTAGATTGGTGTCCTGATATCATCTGCCCAGTTAACGTGATTAGATCACAGTAACCCTTTGGGGTAGATTGGTATCCTGATATCATCCGCCCAGTTAACGTGATTAGATCACAGTAACCCTTTGGGGTAGATTGGTGTCATGATATCATCCGCCCAGTTAACGTGATTAGATCACACTAACCCTTTGGGGTAGATTGGTGTCCTGATATCATCCGCTCAGTTAACGTGATTAGATCACAGTAACCCTTTGGGGTAGATTGGTATCCTGATATCCTCCGCCCAGTTAACGTGATTAGATCACAGTAACCCCTTGGGGTAGATTGGTGTCCTGATATCATCCACCCAGTTAACGTGATTAGATCACAGTAACCCTTTGGGGTAGATTGGTATCCTGATATCATCCGCTCAGTTAACGTGATTAGATCACAGTAACCCTTTGGGGTAGATTGGTATCCTGATATCATCCGCCCAGTTAAGGTGATTAGATCACAGTAACCCTTTGGGGTAGATTGGTATCCTGATATCATCCGCTCAGTTAACGTGATTAGATCACAGTAACCCTTTGAGGTAGATTGGTGTCCTGATATCATCCGCCCAGTTAACGTGATTAGATCACAGTAACCCCTTGGGGTAGATTGGTGTCCTGATATCATAGGCCCAGTTAACGTGATTAGATCACAGTAACCCTTTGAGGTAGATTGGTATCCTGATATCATCCGCCCAGTTAACGTGATTAGATCACAGTAACCCTTCGGGGTAGATTGGTGTCCTGATATCATCCGCCCAGTTAACGTGATTAGATCACAGTAACCCTTTGGGGTAGATTGGTGTCCTGATATCATCCACCCAGTTAACGTGATTAGATCACAGTAACCCTTTGAGGTAGATTGGTATCCTGATATCATCCGCCCAGTTAACGTGATTAGATCACAGTAACCCTTTGGGGTAGATTGGTGTCCTGATATCATCCACCCAGTTAACGTGATTAGATCACAGTAACCCTTTGGGGTAGATTGGTGTCATGATATCATCCGCCCAGTTAACGTGATTAGATCACAGTAACCCTTTAGGGTAGATTGGTGTCATGATATCATCCGCCCAGTTGAGGTGATTAGACCACAGTAACCCTTTGGGGTAGATTGGTGTCATGATATCATCCGCCCAGTTAACGTGATTAGATCACAGTAACCCTTTGGAGTAGATTGGTATCCTGATATCATCCGCCCAGTTAGGGTGATTAGATCACAGTAACCCTTTGGAGTAGATTGGTATCCTGATATCATCCGCCCAGTTAAGGTGATTAGATCACATTAACCCTTTGGGGTAGATTGGTGTCATGATATCATCCGCCCAGTTAACGTGATTAGATCACAGTAACCCTTTAGGGTAGATTGGTATCCTGATATCATCCGCCCAGTTAACGTGATTAGATCACAGTAACCCTTTGGGGTAGATTGGTATCCTGATATCCGCCCAGTTGAGGTGATTAGATCACAGTAACCCTTTGGGGTAGATTGGTGTCATGATATCATCCGCCCAGTTAAGGTGATTAGATCACAGTAACCCTTTGGGGTAGATTGGTGTCATGATATCATCTGCCCAGTTAACGTGATTAGATCACAGTAACCCTTTGGGGTAGATTGGTATCCTGATATCATCCGCCCAGTTAACGTGATTAGATCACAGTAACCCTTTAGGGTAGATTGGTGTCATGATATCATCCGCCCAGTTGAGGTGATTAGATCACAGTAACCCTTTGGGGTAGATTGGTGTCATGATATCATCCGCCCAGTTAACGTGATTAGATCACAGTAACCCTTTGGGGTAGATTGGTGTCATGATATCATCCGCCCAGTTGAGGTGATTAGATCACAGTAACCCTTTGGGGTAGATTGGTGTCATGATATCATCCGCCCAGTTGAGGTGATTAGATCACAGTAACCCTTTAGGGTAGATTGGTGTCATGATATCATCCGCCCAGTTAACGTGATTAGATCACAGTAACCTTTTGGGGTGGATTGGTATCCTGATATCATCCGCTCAGTTAAGGTGATTAGATCACAGTAACCCTTTGGGGTAGATTGGTGTCATGATATCATCCGCCCAGTTAACGTGATTAGATCACAGTAACCCTTTGGGGTAGATTGGTGTCCTGATATCTCCCGCCCAGTTAACGTGATTAGATCACAGTAACCTTTTGGGGTAGATTGGTATCATGATATCATCCGCCCAGTTAACGTGATTAGATCACAGTAACCTTTTGGGGTAGATTGGTATCCTGATATCATCCGCCCAGTTAACGTGATTAGATCACAGTAACCCTTTGGGGTAGATTGGTGTCCTGATTAACGTGATTAGATCACAGTAACCCTTCGGGGTAGATTGGTGTCCTGACATCATCCGCCCAGTTAACGTGATTAGATCACAGTAACCCTTTGGGGTAGATTGGTATCCTGATATCATCCGCCCAGTTAGGGTGATTAGATCACAGTAACCCTTTGGGGTAGATTGGTGTCCTGATATCATCCGCCCAGGTAACGTGATTAGATCACAGTAACCCTTTGGGGTAGATTGGTGTCCTGATATCATCCGCCCAGTTAACGTGATTAGATCACAGTAACCCTTTGGGGTAGATTGGTGTCCTGATATCATCCGCCCAGTTAACGTGATTAGATCACAGTAACCCTTTGGGGTAGATTGGTGTCCTGATATCATCCGCCCAGTTAACGTGATTAGATCACAGTAATCCTTTGGGGTAGATTGGTATCCTGATATCATCCGCCCAGTTAACGTGATTAGATCACAGTAACCCTTTGGGGTAGATTGGTATTCTGATATCATCCGCCCAGTTAACGTGATTAGATCACAGTAACCCTTTGGGGTAGATTGGTGTCCTGATATCATCCGCCCAGTTAACGTGATTAGATCACAGTAACCCTTTGGGGTAGATTGGTATTCTGATATCATCCGCCCAGTTAACGTGATTAGATCACAGTAACCCTTTGGGGTAGATTGGTGTCCTGATATCATCCGCCCAGTTAACGTGATTAGATCACAGTAACCCTTTGGGGTAGATTGGTATCCTGATATCATCCGCCCAGTTTAGGTGATTAGATCACAGTAACCCTTTGGGGTAGATTGGTGTCATGATATCATCCGCCCAGTTAACGTGATTAGATCACAGTAACCCTTTGGGGTAGATTGGTATCCTGATATCATCCGCCCAGTTAAGGTGATTAGATCACAGTAACCCTTTGGGGTAGATTGGTGTCCTGATAACATCCGCCCAGTTAACGTGATTAGATCACAGTAACCCTTTGGGGTAGATTGGTATCCTGATATCCTCCACCCAGTTAAGGTGATTAGATCACAGTAACCCTTTGAGGTAGATTGGTGTCATGATATCATCCGCCCAGTTAACGTGATTAGATCACAGTTACCCTTCGGGGTAGATTGGTATCATGATATCATCCGCCCAGTTAACGTGATTAGATCACGGTAACCATTTGGGGTAGATTGGTATCCTGATATCATCCGCCCAGTTAACGTGATTAGATCACATTAACCCTTTGGGGTAGATTGGTGTCCTGATATCATCCACCCAGTTAACGTGATTAGATCACAGTAACCCTTTGAGGTAGATTGGTGTCATGATATCATCCGCCCAGTTAACGTGATTAGATCACAGTAACCCTTTGGGGTAGATTGGTATCATGATATCATCCGCCCAGTTAACGTGATTAGATCACGGTAACCATTTGGGGTAGATTGGTATCCTGATATCATCCGCCCAGTTAACGTGATTAGATCACGGTAACCATGTGGGGTAGATTGGTATCCTGATATCATCCGCCCAGTTAACGTGATTAGATCACGGTAACCATGTGGGGTAGATTGGTATCCTGATATCATCCGCCCAGTTAACGTGATTAGATCACGGTAACCATGTGGGGTAGATTGGTATCCTGATATCATCCGCCCAGTTAACGTGATTAGATCACATTAACCCTTTGGGGTAGATTGGTGTCCTGATTTCATCCGCCAAGTTAACGTGATTAGATCACAGTAACCCTTTGGGGTAGATTGGTGTCCTGATAACATCCGCCCAGTTAACGTGATTAGATCACAGTAACCCTGTGGGGTAGATTGTTGTCCTGATATCATCCGCCCAGTTAACGTGATTAGATCACATTAACCCTTTGGGGTAGATTGGTGTCCTGATTTCATCCGCCAAGTTAACGTGATTAGATCACAGTAACCCTTTGGGGTAGATTGGTGTCCTGATAACATCCGCCCAGTTAACGTGATTAGATCACAGTAACCCTGTGGGGTAGATTGGTGTCCTGATATCATCCGCCCAGTTGAGGTGATTAGATCACAGTAACCCTTTGGGGTAGATTGGTATCCTGATATCATCCGCCCAGTTAACGTGATTAGATCACAGTAACCCTTTGGGGTAGATTGGTATCCTGATATCATCCGCCCAGTTAGGGTGATTAGATCACAGTAACCCTTTGGTGTAGATTGGTATCCTGATATCATCCGCCCAGTTAACGTGATTAGATCACAGTAACCCTTTGGGATAGATTGGTGTCATGATATCATAGGCCCAGTTAACGTGATTAGATCACAGTAACCCTTTGGGGTAGATTGGTGTGCTGATATCATAGGCCCAGTTAACGTGATTAGATCACAGTAACCCTTTGGGATAGATTGGTGTCCTGATATCATAGGCCCAGTTAACGTGATTAGATCACAGTAACCCTTTGGGATAGATTGGTGTGCTGATATCATAGGCCCAGTTAACGTGATTAGATCACAGTAACCCTTTGGGGTAGATTGGTGTCATGATATCATCCGCCCAGTTAACGTGATTAGATCACAGTAACCCTTTGGGGTAGATTGGTATCCTGATATCCTCAGCCCAGTTAACGTGATTAGATCACAGTAACCCTTTGGGGTAGATTGGTGTCCTGATATCATCCGCCCAGTTAAGGTGATAAGATCACAGTAACCCTTCGGGGTAGATTGGTATCCTGATACCGTCTGCCCAGTTGAGGTGATTAGATCCCATTAACCTTTTGCGGTAGATTGGTGTCCTGATATCATCCGCTTAGTAGAAAACTAGGTTAAAACTATAAGTGGTGTGATCATCCAATTCATGCTGCTGCTCAATAGCTTAAATGTCCACGGCTCAACGGATTCGCATTGGTCGAAATCTGTCAAAAAGAGGAGGTCTGTATATCGTAATGTTGCTTCCACAAAATACGGAAGGTGCCATTATAGACATTTGGCATGTGTGTTGCTATCGATCTTTTTAAAAGCATGACCTATCATAATTGTAATATATACTTCTATTTTTAAAATCACATTTAACAGCCTCTATTGATTGTCAACCAAATATGTTCAGTTGGGAATTAAGCTGTCCGCTTATAAATACGTCCAAATCATCACTTGTTGTGAATGTCTTAGCTCAACCCTTTAGGTTCTGTCTTCTGATTTATGTACCTCGGATTATAAAATTCAATGACTAGAGCAATAAAATACATTCTATGGAAAAGAAAAGAAATACATGAGTGCTAGAACAGATAATGTGAATAGACAGACAGACAGAAATCATTTATTTTGACCGATCAATATACAAAATAACAATATTTATCAGAGATTGTATGATGATCAAGGATGATCCATGTTAAATAAATTCACGTTTGGTAAAAGAGGTAATGTAAAAAAGTACACGAGTGCTACAAGGGATGTTGTAATTAAATACAGTAGTGTCAGAAGCACACATCCATTCATTTTTTATTTTTTCGCCCACCTGAAGATGTGAATTGGAATTCAATGTGACAAATGTATGTTAAAAAAAAATATGTATTTTGTATATTTCATGTGTCAAGCACATGCAGCTACTGAGCTCAAATGCATAACGCAAGTCGTGGTAACCAAGCATGTACGACACACACCGATTTCAGTCCCATAGTAGTATAGTAGTGGTTAGTGAGGAAACGGATTAAACACTAGTATAGTAGTGGTTAGTGGGGAAATGAATTGTATATATTTAATAACATAGACAGGTTTTAATCAGAATGACTCCAATAATAACTTTACCCTTAAACCACTAAAGTAAATAATTTGAATCACCACTCACTTGAAGTTGTGTTTTGCTGCCGCGATCCACAGCTTCCCAGTGGGTGGAAATTACTCATAGTTGTTAAATTTGAGACCACACATTTGGAAATCTTGATGCTTAAGCACATATTGTATTCCCAATAACAGGTTATTACAGCGGATTGAAAACGATTATACACACAGCTTAAGGGCTAAATTAAGTGCTGCTGTCAAAGGCTAACAACAATAATAAATAGGTCCTAACCAGTTATGGCTGTTTGCCTTTTAGTTTGTAAACATGTATTTATGAGCTATATGACCAATTTATGAGATCACTGACCTTGTCTGGCTGAGATCACCAAAACTAACAGGACTGATAAACACGTGGATGACACAGACATTGTCAGCAGATGATTTAGCTGTTATAACAGCCCTGTGATAACCATTCCTGGACGAGACATAATAATCCTGATCTGTGTAAATCCAGAGAGATTATGACCGGAAGTCCTCACCACAGACTGTGTGACGTCAGATGACCGCGGGGAAGTTTGGGAAATCAGGTGGTGGTCATGTTATGTAGGTTGTTGGTGGGTTGTGTGACGTCAGATGACCGCGGGGAGGTCTGGGAAATCAGGTGGTGTAGGCTGTTGGTGGGTTGTGTCTAAAGTCCGGAGCAGTGACGTTTATGGCGCTGCTCACAAATGACACCTTATTTCAGTATCATCCTGATGGCTCTCATCAGTTAACTGTGTGAAGATTATACTGTTGCTTCTTATGCTGCTTCTGTTGTTTCTGCTGCTGCCGTTGCACTTTCTACTAATAACCTTTTCTGTCTCCAATATGTTACTTATGTTGCTCCTGTGGCTGCTATGTTTCTTTTGCTTCAGTGGTTATTCCTCCAGCTTTTGTTACAACTACTTCAGCCACTCGTCGTTTTTATTGTTCCCGTTGCTGGTTGTACTACGGAATGCTGTTTCTAAAGATGCGTTAATGATACTTTACATTCATTTTCTGCTTTTGTTGTTGCAGTTATTGCGTCCACTTCTCGCTGGCGATGTAGATAATATTCGTGTCTTCTGCTTGTTGTGGATGGTTTTGCTGCGACAGTTGTTGTTATGGAGACTTTGTCACATAGAATTGTTCCTGCTGCATCAATTGGCTGCTGATGCCTGCTGGAACTTGATGATTCCTCTTTGCTGCTCACATTGCTGCTGCTGCTACTGCTGCTGTCGCTGGTGATTCTGCAGTTGTTGGTGATGCTGCTGCTGCAGCTGCTGCCGCTGCTGCTGCTGCAGTTGTTGGTGCTGCGCTGGTGATTCTGCTGTTGATTGTGCTGTTGTTACTACTTGTTGCAGATGGCATGACAGGCTGTCAGTATCAAGGAGAATGACGGACAGTAATCGATGTAGTGTAATTTGTCATATAAAATGACTAGAGAACCCACCGATTTAAATTCTACAGTTGACAAGCCATTTGTCCAATTTTGTGTTTAGAGTTCTTCATGAGATGTTATAAAAGCCTTGTTATAAATTGACGGACAGTTTATTTGTACTGGCTAATTCCCTGTCTGATGGTATTTGGTGCTAAGTTTTCTAGCTGCTTCTTCTGTCGCTGTACGGTTCAAGACCACGTAGTGTCCCTACCTTCAACTTTTCAGCAGATATTTTACAACCAGTACTGAAAATGACTTTTTATGATTTTTAAGCCTCTTTGCACCGCCCGTATCTTTGAATAGTTTGTAGCGCTGTATCTGGGTAGACCATTATATCATGACTACTCGTCCACGCTGAGGCTCGAACTCATGTTCACAGTTATCTAAGGGGTCTTGTCAAGTTAAAAAAAAATCAAAAAATCCGAAAAACTCGGATTGGCCAGACCCCACCCACCCACACCCCTAACCATTTTTTTTTTTGGAAACATGAAAACAACACAAAAAACACACAAAAATACAGAATTCCCCCCCCCCCCCCCAAATCCGAGTTGGGGCTTGACCCACCCACCCACTTACCAAGTTTTCCACGGATTTTTGGAATTTTTTTAACTTGACAAAAACCCCTAACTGAGCAACAAATTTCACAAAACACAACTTTAGCGAAGGGTTGATTCAATTGTTCTGTGTAATGCTACATTTATCGGAAAAAAATTGACAAAGCGGAGGCCATTCAAATATGTAACGTTTACGTAGAAATGAGGTAAAAGGATTTAAACAATGTTAGAATAAAAAATGTATAATAACTCTAATAGCACTAATTATAACCAGCAATAGTATAATAATAAAACCCTACATTATTTTTCCATGCAAAGCTAAAAGGCACGTCTGAGATGAGAGTCTGTAACAATTCACCATCTAATACACTAGCACTGCTGCAAGTCACAATTGTCGCAGACGCTGGGCCAACATTAAACAAACACTGGGTAAACGGTTTCTGGCTAATACACCAGGCGGTGCTTGTTAGTTTGTCAGACGCACCCAGATGGCACCAATTACCCGTCACACTCCACAACAATTGTGACGTATTTGTTCATTTAGAGCAGCCGT
Organism: Flabesymbios commensalis; assembly: GCA_964017125.1. NCBI lineage: Eukaryota > Metazoa > Annelida > Polychaeta > Terebellida > Flabelligeridae > Flabesymbios > Flabesymbios commensalis. Next base: position 71,041,592 of record OZ024915.1, read on the forward strand.
GACAAGAGCCCACCAAGCTCTTTTGCCCATGTAGGGAAACAGGACATGGCTCGCCTCATGGGCGAATTGTCAATTTTGCGCAACTCGTCTAGATTTCTTTTCGTGTATTTGTTAGTTTGGGACACCACAACATCAGTTTACCTCACGCATTATTATATTTGGTGTGATACTTAATAATTCTCATGTATTTGTCTGTTTGGGACACCACAACATCAGTTCACCACACGCATTATTATATTTGGTGTGGTACTTAATACTTTTGCCCCATGTATCTTGTATTTAGAATAGCACTTAAACGTTTTCCTCACGTATTTCTCAATTAGAAAAAACACTTTACACGTTTTCCTCACATTTTTTTTTATTCTTACCAACAGTCCATATATTTACTTAATTATTTTTTATCTTGACTAAGACTCCATTCTCACAGATTTGCTCATTCTGTTTGGCACCATTAGCGTTTGCCTCAATTGATTGCTCATTTGGCGCATCAATTTAACCGTCTCTACAACTTCTTGGAAATTGTGTTTAGTCTTGATAACATTAAGCTTCAGAAATTAATAAAAATGGATCACACAATGTAAGCATCTTTATGTCTTGAAGAATATCTTCAGATTGAATTCTGAAAATTTGACAAACACGTGTAAAACTGAAATGTTAACAAAGTCGAATTTTCAGTTTTTAAACTCTCATTGAAATTGATAAAATTCAATTACCGTCAATTTGTTTTTAATTCCATCCCCTTGTGCTTAAAGGGACGTGTCTCTCACTTTGTAAAGGGACAGAAAAAAAACGGATACTTTTTTAGATTGCCACCAGAATTCACTAAGCCATAAAGCCATTAGGAAATTACATCCGGTTAGATCACAAAACCTATCTTCAGAATGAGGCTATAGCGAATGTCAACATTAAAGCGAGGCTTTCTCTGTAAATTGGTTTGTTCCATCGGGTTTATAGTCTTGATTTGCTGCTAGGTTTGACATGACGTTTGTTCATTTATATCACTTTTTATTAATTTTATTTGTGTCACAACAATTAGATTATATCTATCTAGGCTATCTATATTATGTTTTTATACAGGGTTAGATACCTACGTAGTACCTCATTTGATGACAAATCAAATCAATCAGTTTTCGTACTGTGTATCATTATGACCTCCCAATTGCAACATAAACTACCTCAACTGTTTTATTGTCATCAAAGTGTCCTATAGGCCTATAACATATCAAAAGTCTTGAGTGATTGGAGTGGTTGAAATTAATAAAATCGATGATGACATGCCACCCGTGTTAAAAAGGGTATGTATGGATGTATGTATATGGGCCTATTCTTATATGATGCACAGAGAAGTGGTTCATAACTTTTTTCAATCTACCAGAAACTTTGAAATGATACATGCAACATACAAGTGGTACTCATTGTATGTTTTATAAAATGTAGTACATAGTGATTCAGATATGGATACATATGTATTCAATTTTTATTTATCTTTATAACACGCATACCAAGTGACAAAGCTAGTATTTTACTGTGATATACTGTATTGAGGATGTCGTTTGTTTGTTAGGATACATATTTTGATTTGGGGGGCCTTTTTATTCAAGTATTATGGTTCTCCAAACGTATACATTAGGGACAAAACTAGTGCTTTATTTTGGTATACATTATTCAGTATATATCATGATACATAGGCCTTTAATACACATAAATACCCCAAAATACTACATTTAACAAGTTACATCTACACATCCCACAGTAGCTGTTGAGAGAGTGTAACCCCTGTTATTATGACGTTCAAGATGCATTGACACATCCCGGATTTAAACACCACATTACAAGCGATCACTCTGACGACTGAGCTATACCAGTTGCCTTATCGTCGGGTGGCGGGTTATATAAGCCATAGAACTGGTGGTAGACCATGTTATGGCCTGATTGTCATATACTGCTCAGGGCTGTCCAGTAGAGGCAGCGCTCAGCGCGAGGGATGACGCGATATTATGCACTAGCTCTTGTGTAAACCTTATAGTTCCTCTCTCTCTTCACTGTCCATGAGATACCATTACGTATTTATAACTGCGCATCCCAAGCTGACACAGGTCACCATTATCTGGCCCGGACGAGTCCATTCTCGTCCCAAGGTGACATAGGTCACCATTATCTAGCGCCATAATCAACTTCACCTTTCACCTACCTCTATCCTGCCATATTAATAACCTTGACCTTCACACCGGCCTCGCTTCCAGCTAAACATGGCCAATTTGTAAATGGCTGATTTGTCTCGGGCCAATGACCTCTCGGAGCTCAATTATGATGAACAGAGGCAGCTGAGAGAAGTGATGTCAAAAACACGATGACCTCAAAATATAGTATATTTATTTAACAATAGCCGTTGACTGAATGAATGAATGACTGGCCCAAGTGTCGTCCGTTGACTGGGGGAATAAATGGCAGGCCCAAGTGTTGTCAGTTGACTGAATGAATGAATGGCTGGCCTAAGTGTTGTCAGTTGACTGAATGAATGAATGAATGAATGACTGGCCCAAGTGTTGTCAGTTGACTGAATGAATGAATGACTGGCCCAAGTGTTGTCAGTTGACTAGATGCATGAATGACTGGCCCAAGTGTTGTCAGTTGACTAGATACATGAATGACTGGCTCAAGTGTCGTCAGTTGCCTGAATGAATGAATGACTGGCCCAAGTGTTGTCAGTTTTCAGTTTGAATAAATGACTGGCCCAAGTGTTGTCAGTTGAATGAATGAATGAATGAATGAATGAATGAATGAATGAATGAATGAATGAATGAATGAATAACTGGCCCAAGTGTTGTCAGTTGACTAGATGCATGAATGACTGGCCCAAGTGTCGTCAGTTGACTAGATGCATGAATGACTGGCCCAAGTGTTGTCAGTTGACTAGATGCATAAATGACTGTCCCAAGTGTCGTCAGTTGACTGAATGAATGAATGAATGAATGACTGGCCCAAGTGTCGTCAGTTTTCAGTTTGCATGAATGACTCGCCCAATTGTTGTCAATTGACTGAATGAATGAATGACTGGCCCAAGTGTCGTCAGTTTTCAGTTTGAATGATTGACGTTATACTCGAAGCCACAACTGAATGACGCCTGTTTATTGGTAAATTCGCACCACCTGACGAGGTACGTGAAAATACGGTCCGCCATTTTCGAATGGTCGGGGAAGAAACATTTTTATTTCTTGAATACCAGAGCGGGTGACAACTCCGGCGTTAACAAACTCACTCCATTCTACTGATCAGTTGTCAAGATAAAGGCATGAAAAAATATTTTAACTTTATCTAGACAAAAATGACATAGCGTAGCAGGGTTAGCTATCAGAATATTATGAATCATCAGGATATTATGAGTTTTATTTTGTTCAGACATGGATTTGAATTTAGGTCAAATCATACGTCTCCTAACGTATCATGTCATCCTTGTGGCAGAGAAATTTATAATGAAAACAAATGTCCAGCAAATTCATTGAATTATAAATAATTAATCTAATCCATGTATCTCGGCTGATTATGGTAATGTATGTCAAAATCAATAATAACTGTTCGCTTTTTTCAGCAAGTTACGTTTCAAAAAGTTAGGTTTTGATAAATGGCTTTACAGTCAGCTAACGTTAGTTTTTTCGGACCTTCAATTTATTAATTACTGGATATATCAACAGAAAGAACACATTCCTCCAGGAAGGCGGATGCCGACACCAATAACTAATTGGTCCTTAAATTTCCCTGAGTTTGTCTTCCTCGCTACTAATCTGCAAAACATGACTGCATTTCTTTCAGGAAAACAGTGTTAACATGTCAATCAATCACAAAAAATCTGGTAGCTGGTTCTGAAATCTGTGTTCTAGTTTTATTTATTGATTAGTCACATAGATATATACGATTTCCTTACATATCTTAACGTAAAGACACATTTATTGAGTAGTCTGTACTATAACACACGATTACGAAACAAAGCGAACTAATGTACGTAACAGTAAGTAATTAACACAAAACATTTTGAAAACAAATCGCATACAAATGCTATGAAACCTAATTTTAATATGGTCTAGAAAGAAATGTTTCTTGATGCCACAAAATCGCTTTTGAAACGTTTTTTTTATACATTTAGATTTTCCTTATCTTTAGATATTTCTTGCGAATTTCAATTTATTAATTACTGGACATTCCCCAATGAAGTTTTATGACAACACAGATAACTAATTAGTGTTAAGACTTTCTCAATTAGTGCACCCCGCCCCCTCGCATCTAATCTACAAAAAGTGTATGTCTTTATTCCAGAAAAACAGTGTTGACAATTAATCCAATCACAAAAATTCTGGTAACTGGTTGTGGAATCCGTGTTTTAGCTTCATTTGTTGATGGATATGTACAATGACCGTGTAATGTTGGTCCAACGTCTGCGACGCTGGTCCAACATTAAAACGACATAGTTTGCAACTCAAATGAATGTTTAATGCTGGGCCATGGTCTGCATCGCTGGCCCAAAATTAAACCAACATTGTCTGTTACTTAGAAGGATATAACACTCCCAACTCTAATGTGACAAAACAAATGATCCATCTCGTATGTGTAGTACATGTAGTGACTAGGGTTTACATATGGTCCATCTCGTATGTGTAGTGCATGTAGTGACTAGGGTTGTACAAATGGTCCACCTCGTATGTGTGGTGTATGTAGTGACTAGGGTTTACATATGGTCCATCTCGTATGTGTAGTGCATGTAGTGACTAGGGTTGTACAAATGGTCCACCTCGTATGTGTAGTGTATGTAGTGACTAGGGTTTACATATGGTCCATCTCGTATGTGTAGTGCATGTAGTGACTAGGGTTGTACAAATGGTCCACCTCGTATATGTAGTGTATGTAGTGACTAGGGTTGTACAAATGGTTCATCTCGTATGTGTAGTGCATGTAGTGACTAGGGTTGTACAAATGATCCATCTCGTATGTGTAGTGTATGTAGTGACTAGGTTTTACATATGGTACATCTCGTACGTGTAGTGCATGTAGTGACTGGGGTGTTACAAGTTCTCACCACCCCAAATGCCGCTCCTATTGAAATACATGTAAACTGCCTCAATTCCATGTGCCGATTTCACCCCTTTCCGACAATATCCACATATAGTGTCGCATATCTTGACAAAACCTGATCTGTCCTTATTCAAAAACAGGTCCGATATATGTTTGGTAACCAGACAGATTTTGAGCTACAGTCCATGACGTGTATAAACGTCAGAACAGCCCAAAATTAGCTCTAATTCTTACAGCCACACATCCTTTTAACCCACTGTACCCCTGGGAGATCATCATGAAACAGTTATATCCAATATCCCGCAAGACGAAAACAAAGTGTGTTTATTAAATATTCAAAAAATTATAGCCTGTTTATATATTTTTTTAATTCAACTGAGGTTAGAACAGGAGCATTAAAAATATTTTGTGTTATGATTCCTTTATTAGTAGACACCTGGCCGGATTTCGCCTTATTTAGGGTGGTGAGACCACAAATGGTCCATCTCGTATGTGTAGTGCATGTAGTGACTGGGGTTGTACAAATCGTCCACCTCGTATGTGTAGTGTATGTAGTGACTAAGGTTGTACAAATGGTCCACCTCGTATGTGTAGTGTATGTAGTGACTGGGGTTGTACAAATGGTTCACCTCGTATGTGTAGTGTATGTAGTGACTAGGGTTGTACAAATGGTCCACCTCGTATGTGTAGTGTATGTAGTGACTGGGGTTGTACAAATGGTCCTTCTCGTATGTGCAGTGTGTGTAGTGACTAGGGTTGTACAAATGGTCCATCTCGTATGAGTAGTGTATGTAGTGACTTGGGTTGTACAAATGGTCCATCTCGTATGTGTAGTGCATGTAAAGACAAGAGTTATACAAATGGTCCATCTCGTATGTGTAGTGCATGTAGTGACTAGGGTTGTACAAATGGTCCACCTCGTATGTGTAGTGTATGTAGTGACTGGGGTTGTACAAATGGTCCTTCTCGTATGTGCAGTGTGTGTAGTGACTAGGGTTGTACAAATGGTCCATCTCGTATGTGTAGTGTATGTAGTGACTGGGGTTGTACAAATGGTCCACCTCGTATGTGTAGTGCATGTAGTGACTTGGGTTGTACAAATGGTCTACCTCGTATGTGTAGTGCATGTAGTGACTAGGGTTGTACAAATGGTCCGCCTCGTATGTGTAGTGTATGTAGTGACTGGGGTTGTACAAATGGTCCATCTCGTATGTGTAGTGTATATAGTGACTAGGGTTGTACAAATGGTCCATCTCGTATGTGTAGTGTATATAGTGACTAGGGTTGTACAAATGGTCCACTTCGTATGTGTAGTGTATGTAGTGACTGGGGTTGTACAAATGGTTCACCTCGTATGTGTAGTGTATGTAGTGACTAGGGTTGTACAAATGGTCCACCTCGTATGTGTAGTGTATGTAGTGCTAGAGTTGTACAAATGATCCATCTCGTATGTGTAGTGCATGTAGTGACTAGGGTTGTACAAATGGTCCAACTCGTATGTGTAGTGTATGTAGTGACTAGGGTTGTACAAATGGTCCACCTCGTATGTGTAGTGTATGTAGTGACTGGGGTTGTACAAATGGTCCACCTCGTATGTGTAGTGCATGTAGTGACTAGGGTTGTACAAATGATCCATCTCGTATGTGTAGTGCATGTAGTGACTAGGGTTGTACAAATGGTCCACCTCGTATGTGTAGTGTATATAGTGACTAGGGTTGTACAAATGGTCCACCTCGTATGTGTAGTGTATGTAGTGACTGGGGTTGTACAAATGATCCATCTCGTATGTGTAGTGCATGTAGTGACTAGGGTTGTACAAATGGTCCACCTCGTATGTGTAGTGTATGTAGTGACTAGGGTTGTACAAATGGTCCACCTCGTATGTGTAGTGTATGTAGTGACTAGGGCTGTACAAATGGTCCGCCTCGTATGTGTAGTGTATGTAGTGACTGGGGTTGTACAAATGGTCCACCTCGTATGTGTAGTGTGTGTAGTGACTGGGGTTGTACAAATGGTCCATCTCGTATGTGTAGTGCATGTAGTGACTAGGGTTGTACAAATGGTCCATCTCGTATGTGTAGTGCATGTAGTGACTAGGGTTGTACAAATGGTCCACCTCGTATGTGTAGTGTATGTAGTGACTAGGGTTGTACAAATGGTCCACCTCGTATGTGTAGTGTATGTAGTGACTGGGGTTGTACAAATGGTCCATCTCGTATTTGTAGTGCATGTAGTGACTAGGGTTGTACAAATGGTCCACCTCGTATGTGTAGTGTATGTAGTGACTAGGGTTGTACAAATGGTCCACCTCGTATGTGTAGTGCATGTAGTGACTAGGGTTGTACAAATGGTCCATCTCGTATGTGTAGTGCATGTAGTGACTAGTGTTGTACAAATGGTCCACCTCGTATGTGTAGTGCATGTAGTGACTAGGGTTGTACAAATGGTCCACCTCGTATGTGTAGTGTATGTAGTGACTGGGGTTGTACAAATGGTCCACCTCGTATGTGTAGTGCATGTAGTGACTAGGGTTGTACAAATGGTCCATCTCGTATGTGTAGTGCATGTAGTGACTAGGGTTGTACAAATGGTCCATCTCGTATGTGCAGTGTATGTAGTGACTTGGGTTGTACAAATGGTCCATCTCGTATGTGTGGTGTATGTAGTGACTTGGGTTGTACAAATGGTCCATCTCGTATGTGTAGTGCATGTAGTGACTGGGTTTGTACAAATCGTCCGTCTCGTATGTGTAGTGTATGTGGTGACTGGGGTTGTACAAATGGTTCACCTCGTATGTGTAGTGCATGTAGTGACTAGGGTTGTACAAATGGTCCATCTCGTATGTGTAGTGTATGTAGTGACTAGGGTTGTACAAATGGTCCATCTCGTATGTGTAGTGCATGTAGTGACTAGGGTTGTACAAATGATCCACCTCGTATGTGTAGTGTATGTAGTGACTAGGGTTGTACAAATGGTCCATCTCGTATGTGCAGTGTATGTAGTGACTGGGGTTGTACAAATGGACCATCTCGTATGTGTAGTGTATGTAGTGACTAGGGTTGTACAAATGGTCCACCTCGTAGGTGTAGTGTATGTAGTGACTAGGGTTGTACAAATGGTCCATCTCGTATGTGTAGTGCATGTAGTGACTAGGGTTGTACAAATGATCCACCTCGTATGTGTAGTGTATGTAGTGACTAGGGTTGTACAAATGGTCCATCTCGTATGTGCAGTGTGTGTAGTGACTAGGGTTGTACAAATGGTCCATCTCGTATGTGTAGTGTATGTAGTGACTGGGGTTGTACAAATGGTCCATCTCGTATGTGTAGTGTATGTGGTGACTGGGGTTGTACAAATGGTTCACCTCGTATGTGTAGTGCATGTAGTGACTAGGGTTGTACAAATGGTCCATCTCGTATGTGTAGTGCATGTTGTGACTATGGTTGTACAAATGGTCCATCTCGTATGTGTAGTGCATGTAGTGACTAGGGTTGTACAAATGGTCCACCTCGTATGCGTAGTGTGTGTAGTGACTGGGGTTGTACAAATGGTCCACCTCGTATGTGTAGTGCATGTAGTGACTAGGGTTGTACAAATGGTCCACCTCGTATGTGTAGTGTATGTAGTGACTGGGGTTGTACAAATGGTCCACCTCGTATGTGTAGTGCATGTAGTGACTAGGGTTGTACAAATGGTCCATCTCGTATGTGTAGTGCATGTAGTGACTAGGGTTGTACAAATGGTCCATCTCGTATGTGCAGTGTATGTAGTGACTTGGGTTGTACAAATGGTCCATCTCGTATGTGTGGTGTATGTAGTGACTTGGGTTGTACAAATGGTCCATCTCGTATGTGTAGTGCATGTAGTGACTGGGTTTGTACAAATCGTCCGTCTCGTATGTGTAGTGTATGTGGTGACTGGGGTTGTACAAATGGTTCACCTCGTATGTGTAGTGCATGTAGTGACTAGGGTTGTACAAATGGTCCATCTCGTATGTGTAGTGTATGTAGTGACTAGGGTTGTACAAATGGTCCATCTCGTATGTGTAGTGCATGTAGTGACTAGGGTTGTACAAATGATCCACCTCGTATGTGTAGTGTATGTAGTGACTAGGGTTGTACAAATGGTCCATCTCGTATGTGCAGTGTATGTAGTGACTGGGGTTGTACAAATGGTCCATCTCGTATGTGTAGTGTATGTAGTGACTAGGGTTGTACAAATGGTCCACCTCGTAGGTGTAGTGTATGTAGTGACTAGGGTTGTACAAATGGTCCATCTCGTATGTGTAGTGCATGTAGTGACTAGGGTTGTACAAATGATCCACCTCGTATGTGTAGTGTATGTAGTGACTAGGGTTGTACAAATGGTCCATCTCGTATGTGCAGTGTGTGTAGTGACTAGGGTTGTACAAATGGTCCATCTCGTATGTGTAGTGTATGTAGTGACTGGGGTTGTACAAATGGTCCATCTCGTATGTGTAGTGTATGTGGTGACTGGGGTTGTACAAATGGTTCACCTCGTATGTGTAGTGCATGTAGTGACTAGGGTTGTACAAATGGTCCATCTCGTATGTGTAGTGCATGTTGTGACTATGGTTGTACAAATGGTCCATCTCGTATGTGTAGTGCATGTAGTGACTAGGGTTGTACAAATGGTCCACCTCGTATGCGTAGTGTGTGTAGTGACTGGGGTTGTACAAATGGTCCACCTTGTATTTGTAGTGCACGTAGTGCATGTAGCAACTAATGGTCCACCTCATATGGATGACATGGATAACATTCAGTTAGATGTTTAATTATACACAGAAATTAATTTTCTCTGCGGACTAAAAATATGAACGTCTCATTGGAAGTGAAAATCTCGAAGACGTATCATTAGCAGGGGATTAGACAGGATTTGGTCCAATTAGTGAATGTGATATTCTTATATTTATCAAGAGAAAACACATCCGAATAAATGGTAATAGCCTACTCTTATATTTTATATGATGTTTTATTTATAAACTATTGATTGACAGCTACATAGGTTTTATTCATGGCAATAGTGATAAGCACAGACAATTTTGTTTGATGGTTTATTTTACTTATTGTGATTTGTCTCGATGGAAAAGTGGTCGCACGGCTTAACGTTGGAATAAAATGTGTTGTGATTTTCGTAACAAAACACCATGCTTATATAATTAGGTAAAGTTATCAATTGCACCAAAATGTATACTAATTTAAGAATTACATATATTCGAAATTAAAATAACTAAAGATAATAAATTGTTTTATTTGCTATAAACAGTCAGAAATATTTAAAAGCGTGTCGGAAAAAAATATTTGCTATAAATAGGTTACAAACATCACATCTCATCTTTTTGTCTGGGAACCTATGACGGGAAATGTCGTCTGATCTGGGCCAGAGAATATGACATATATCAGTCACACACATCACCTGACATCATCTCACATCATCTCATTTTCTCTAATTAATTATTAGTTGTTGTCAGATTTAGTCATGTATCTGTTTGAGTTCCTCTCAGCAACAATCACGGCTTTCACGGAGTTTCTTGACAAACACAGGACGCTGAGCTGATGTTGGGTTAATGCTGGCCAACCGAATGTGACGCTGGCCCAACAAAAAACCAGCAATGTCAATGTCTCGGTTTTGCTGAGGCGCACATCCAGTTATGACTTTTCCCACACACTACTTTCACAATGCTCCTTTGTAGTGCTTTATCTGATTTTAACATCATTAATAGTGGCTGTTATTGTTGCTTGACATTTCTAACTTTCACCTTTTACTATTATTTTATTTATTTTCATTCATTAATAATTGCTGTTATTGTTGTTCTTATTATTATTATTTTTTTTTTTTGATTAATATTGGTTGTTATTGCTGGCTGACATTTCCAATATTCACCTCTTACTCTTTTTTTTTTATTCATTAATAATACTGTAGCTGTTATTAATGTTTGACTCTAGGAACATATTTGTATTTACTCTATTTTTAATCATTTATTTTTATTTACCTTGCTGCGGCAATTCTCGTCTCAAGGTAAATATAATGTCCTTGTTGTATGAAGTACAAAACCATAATATCTCAAAAGAAAACTCTTAACAGCTTTATTCTGATAGATTGTATAATTATTGTCAAAAAATATTTTTCAAAAATGTGGTGAATAAAAGTGACGATGGAGCTTAAAGGGTCAATGATTGTGTCATCTTCTCTCCACATACAAGTGACGATAGAGCTTAAAGGGTCAGTGATCGTGTCATCTCCTCTCTGCATGGAAGTGACGATAGAGCTTAAAGGGTCAGTGATTGTGTCATCTCCTCTCCACATAATGTGACGATAGAGCTTAAAGGGTTAGTGATCGTGTCATCTCCTCTCTGCATGGAAGTGACGATAGGGCTTAAAGGGTCAGTGATTGTGTCATCTCCTCTCCACATAATGTGACGATAGAGCTTAAAGGGTTAGTGATCGTGTCATCTCCTCTCTGCATGGAAGTGACGATAGGGCTTAAAGGGTCAGTGATTGTGTCATCTCCTCTCCACATAATGTGACGATAGAGCTTAAAGATTCAGTGATCGTTTCATCTCCTGTCCACATAAATAATATGACGCTAAAACGCTGAAATATTTTTGTATAAACCATGGAGAACAAAGGGTTTTTTCAATTTGAAATCATCATAAATGTATTTCCGCATCATTTGAATACCTATGCTAGGGGTCTATGCCCATTATTAATATATTAATTCTTTCAGCGCGGGTACCGTCTTTATACGTCAGAATCTGTCGTCTATTGACGTCTGTCGTCTGACGTAGGCTATAAAGATGGTACCCGCGATGAAAAGGTCAGTGATTGTGTCATCTCCTCTACAACGCTGCAATATTTTTGTATAAGCCATGGAGAGTTTTTTCAATTTGAAATCATCATAAATGTATTTCCGCTTCAATTGAATACCTATGCTAGGGGTCTATGCCCATTATAAATATATTAATTCTTTCAGCGCGGGTACCGTCTTTATACGTCAGAATCTGTCGTCTATTGACGTCAGATTCTGACGTAGGCTCTAAAGATGGTAGTCGTGTTAGCCCCTCTCCACATAACAGTGGCGTTAGAGTTTAAAGGGTGAATCATTCCCTCCACATAAAAGTGGCGTTAGAGATTAGGCCTAAAAGGTAAATGGGTCTCTCCACATAAAAGTGGCGATAGAGTTTAAAGGTTGAATGATCCTCTCCAGATTAAAGTTCCGAATAGAGCTTTAGGCCAACGGTGTTTGGACGTCCACGGGTGTTGATGGGAGCTTCTGCAGCACACACTGCGCTTTCACTGATTGGGTCATAACGCGTTATGACTTTTTTTTACAAAAGTGATCCATTCAGCCAATGTGCCAAGCGGAACAAGCATTTCTCAAGGAAAAAACAGCACATGTCGTCTGTGGAAATAAAACCCGTGTCTCTCATGGCGGAACACATCAATCAAACGACACAAAAAGCAGTTTCCATGATTCAGATATTGACTTAATGGAGTGAGTGACTTAATTATTCATTGTTTTGTTCGTTGTCACATCACGTGGGAATCCCGCTTATAACAGATAATAACCTCGTTTATTAGACGTGATATGTTGGAATATATAAAATACAATGCACAAAACAGGATATGTAGAATATATAGGTGTAAGACGAGCGAAAATAGCTATTTGGTAAAAATGTACTAAGCGATGTTATCGCCTGCGATACGATAACCTGCGATACGATAATCTGCGATGCGATAACCTGCGAAGCGATACATAAGATATAATACCATACGATATGATATAATACATTGGAATAAAATACAATACAATGTAATACGTAATGATAGGTATATGAAACAATACCATACTAAGAGATGAAAATATACAGATATAATAAAGTACGATATAATACAATACGTGACATACATTTCTAGATCATCTGAAAGCTGTAAAATCCGAGCTCAGAAGCGCGACAATTCAAGATAATCGTGTGAAAACATTGTTTCAAATTCTTGGCAATAAAAACCGATGCCATAATTTTAAAAAACTTGAGCCTAAAACCTGGGTTCATAAAATTGTTGTTAGTAATTTACTGATTCCAAATGAGAGAACAGAAAGGTTGACAAGGCTATATGTTGGGTAAATGGTGGAGAAGCGTCACAGACGGTGGCCAACTTTAACCCAACATAGAATCAATGTGTAACAAGTCACATCGTAAGATTGTGATTGTAAAAAAAACACGAAACATATATGATTAATTTTTGTCTTAGGTAATTTTCATCCACTTGAACATGTGAATCACAGCATGGAAAAACAGCTTCATGTTTGTGGAGAATTCTTGTATTTAGCATGTAATTTAGCGCCACTGACACGATAGGCACAGCACGAAAGTTGTTGTTGCCATGACAACCTATCACGTGCTGACCCTTTGCTCTCTGTGGTCTCACAAATCCGCGGCATTTTAAATCACCTCGTAACGATTCAATATTGTGGTGAGCCTCATACCACCAGGGTATACATATGCCTGGGTAGGCCCTATAGATACATGGATATACTAACAAAGGAGAGGAATCGTCATATTATATGGCCAGGAGACTATAAATTAACATAGCCCTCTCTGTCTTGGCCTCTCACGTTGATGTCACATCTTTTTGCTCCATCGATCACAATGAACCTGAAATGATGTGTCCTTCAATTTACAATGTGACACAAATCCAAAGGGTTGAAACCGTGAAATTGTAAAATAAATTTGTTTTTGTCAACTTTGGTTTGGTATTTTAGATGCATTTTAACCATTCCCAGCTAACAGGAGATATTGCTGCTTTAATGTTGGGCCACCGTCTGCGATGCTGGCCCAACATTAAAACAACATTGGCCCCATATATCCCTTGTTTGTTGTAATAGTCCCCTGTTGTCACGGGAGAAGCTTCTCCTCCTGACAGCGTCATCTTTACAAACAGCAGACGTACAACATGTGAATCGTCATCTCTACAGACAACAGACGTTGACCCAATGCTGCATTGAAGTTGACCCAACGTTGACGACGGTGGGCCAACGTTAACATTTATCCACTAAGTTATCTTACCTAAGTTTTCGTCACCGTGAAGTGAGAGAAGATTAGACCTTTTTGGTTAATTTGGGACCAATCATTTGCAAATCTGGATGTTTCAACTATCATTTCATTAAAAAAAACCTGTGATTTAATCTGTAACGTTACTGCTAATATAACATGACGTCTGTCAAAATTATCTCATCTAAATTTTCGCCACGATTCACGGCTTGAGGTTGTTATATTTAGTGTTTGATGCATGAAGAGCTCCCTGCAATCAGATTGCTACGACCACCAGGGGCGCTACTGGGCACACATATCTTCCTGGTTTTAGATGAACCTACCACCGAATCTCCACTTGGGACTCTTTCCACCAGACAGCAGTCTTACATCAGAATTAACCAGTCTGTCACCTTACCAGCTTACCCACCAGACAGCAGTCTTACATCAGAATTAACCAGTCTGTTACCTTACCAGCTTACCCACCAGACAGCAGTCTTACATCAGAATTAACCAGTCTGTTACCTTACCAGCTTACCCACCAGACAGCAGTGTTACATCAGAATTAACCAGTCTGTTGCCTTACCAGCTTACCCACCAGACAGCAGTCTTACATCAGAATTAACCAGTCTGTTACCTTATCAGCTTACCCACCAGACAGCAGTCTTACATCAGAATTAACCAGTCTGTTACCTTATCAGCTTACCCACCAGACAGCAGTCTTACATCAGAATTAACCAGTCTGTTACCTTATCAGCTTACCCATTTGGGACTCTTTCCACCAGACAGCAGTCTTACATCAGAATTAACCAGTCTGTTACCTTACCAGCTTACCCACCAGACAGCAGTCTTACATCAGAATTAACCAGTCTGTTACCTTATCAGCTTACCCACCAGACAGCAGTCTTACATCAGAATTAACCAGTCTGTTACCTTACCAGCTTACCCACCAGACAGCAGTCTTACATCAGAATTAACCAGTCTGTTACCTTACCAGCTTACCCACCAGACAGCAGTCTTACATCAGAATTAACCAGTCTGTTACCTTACCAGATTACCCACCAGACAGCAGTCTTACATCAGAATTAACCAGTCTGTTACCTTATCAGCTTACCCACCAGACAGCAGTCTTACATCAGAATTAACCAGTCTGTTACCTTACTAGCTTATCCATTTGGGACTCTTTCCACCAGACAGCAGTCTTACATCAGAATTAACCAGTCTGTTACCTTACCAGCTTACCCACCAGACAGCAGTCTTACATCAGAATTAACCAGTCTGTTACCTTATCAGCTTACCCACCAGACAGCAGTCTTACATCAGAATTAACCAGTCTGTTACCTTATCAGCTTACCCACCAGACAGCAGTCTTACATCAGAATTAACCAGTCTGTTACCTTACCAGCTTATCCATTTGGGACTCTTTCCACCAGACAGCAGTCTTACATCAGAATTAACCAGTCTGTTACCTTACCAGCTTACCTACCAGACAGCAGTCTTACATCAATATTAACCAGTCTGTTACCTTATCAGCTTACCCACCAGACAGCAGTCTTACATCAGAATTAACCAGTCTGTTACCTTATCAGCTTACCCACCAGACAGCAGTCTTACATCAGAAAAAACCTGTCTGTTACCTTATCAGCTTACCCACCAGACAGCAGTCTTACATCAGAATTAACCAGTCTGTTACCTTACCAGCTTACCCACCAGACAGCAGTCTTACATCAGAATTAACCAGTCTGTTACCTTATCAGCTTACCCACCAGACAGCAGTCTTACATCAGAATTAACCAGTCTGTTACCTTACCAGCTTACCCACCAGACAGCAGTCTTACATCAGAATTAACCAGTCTGTTACCTTACCAGCTTACCCACCAGACAGCAGTCTTACATCAGAATTAACCAGTCTGTTACCTTATCAGCTTACCCACCAGACAGCAGTCTTACATCAGAATTAACCAGTCTGTTACCTTATCAGCTTACCCACCAGACAGCAGTCTTACATCAGAATTACTCAGTCTGTTACCTTACCAGCTTACCCACCAGACAGCAGTCTTAAATCAGAATTAACCAGTCTGTTACCTTACCAGCTTACCCACCAGACAGCAGTCTTACATCAGAATTAACCAGTCTGTTACCTTATCAGCTTACCCACCAGACAGCAGTCTTACATCAGAATTAACCAGTCTGTTACCTTACTAGCTTATCCATTTGGGACTCTTTCCACCAGACAGCAGTCTTACATCAGAATTAACCAGTCTGTTACCTTACCAGCTTACCCACCAGACAGCAGTCTTACATCAGAATTAACCAGTCTGTTACCTTATCAGCTTACCCACCAGACAGCAGTCTTACATCAGAATTAACCAGTCTGTTACCTTATCAGCTTACCCACCAGACAGCAGTCTTACATCAGAATTAACCAGTCTGTTACCTTACCAGCTTACCCACCAGACAGCAGTCTTACATCAGAATTAACCAGTCTGTTACCTTATCAGCTTACCCACCAGACAGCAGTCTTACATCAGAATTAACCAGTCTGTTACCTTACTAGCTTATCCATTTGGGACTCTTTCCACCAGACAGCAGTCTTACATCAGAATTAACAAGTCTGTTACCTTACCAGCTTACCCACCAGACAGCAGTCTTACATCAGAATTAACCAGTCTGTTACCTTACCAGCTTACCCACCAGACAGCAGTCTTACATCAGAATTAACCAGTCTGTTACCTTACCAGCCTACCCACCAGACAGCAGTCTTACATCAGAATTAACCAGTCTGTCACCTTACCAGCTTACCCACCAGACAGCAGTCTTACATCAGAATTAACCAGTCTGTTACCTTATCAGCTTACCCACCAGACAGCAGTCTTACATCAGAATTAACCAGTCTGTTACCTTATCAGCTTACCCACCAGACAGCAGTCTTGCATCAGAATTAACCAGTCTGTTACCTTACCAGCTTACCCACCAGACAGCAGTCTTACATCAGAATTAACCAGTCTGTTACCTTATCAGCTTACCCACCAGACAGCAGTCTTACATCAGAATTAACCAGTCTGTTACCTTACCAGCTTATCCATTTGGGACTCTTTCCACCAGACAGCAGTCTTACATCAGAATTAACCAGTCTGTTACCTTACCAGCTTACCCACGAGACAGCAGTCTTACATCAGAATTAACCAGTCTCTTACCTTATCAGCTTACCCACCAGACAGCAGTCTTACATCAGAATTAACCAGTCTGTTACCTTACCAGCTTACCCACCAGACAGCAGTCTTACATCAGAATTAACCAGTCTGTTACCTTATCAGCTTACCCACCAGACAGCAGTCTTACATCAGAATTAACCAGTCTGTTACCTTATCAGCTTACCCACCAGACAGCAGTCTTACATCAGAATTACCAGTCTGTTACCTTACCAGCTTACCCACCAGACAGCAGTCTTACATCAGAATTAACCAGTCTGTTACCTTATCAGCTTACCCACTTGGGACTCTTTCCACCAGACAGCAGTCTCACATCAGAATTACCAGTCTGTTACCTTACCAGCTTACCCAGCAGACACGACACCTTCATTTATCTATTATATATACTTCCTGGAGACAAACATTTATGACAATAGGAAAAATTAGGTCACTTTTGTTTACTGTTTTGACCTTTTGTAAATTATTTTTTTAAAGATGGTTAAGTGTATTTTGACGATAAAATAAGATTAATGGTCTTTTATAATTGCTTAATAAGGAATAGTGATTTTTTAAACAATCTTTTTCAAGAAATACTTATCTCAGACTAATTTATCAAAAAACTTTTTATTAATAAATCGCGTAACTACACTACTAAACCAATAGCTTGCACCGTTAAACCAGCTAATTTGGGGCAAATTTATCAAAATAGAGGCAATCTACAGATGACACATTGACCACAGGCGACCATATTGCATGATTTGATACCTGCAGATGTCACTAAGATATTCATGACATTGTCCAGCCCCTTAAATTAATATTTATAATAAGTCGTGCCGTCAGTGACCCCAGGTCAGGGGTGAATTAAGTGCGATTACTCACAATCAGCACGATATTCTTAGTATTTCACTATGAGCACCAAGGTGAAATATAAGTTATCAGTGTTCACAAAACAGTATCTCAATGAGGCACAAGACTGTATATCAATGAGGCACAATACTGTATCGCACTAAGACACAAGACTGTATCTCACTGAGGCACAAGACTGCATCTCACTAAGGCACAAGACTGCATCTCACCGAGGCATAATACTGTATCTCAATGAGATACAAGACTGTATATCACTGAGGCACAAGACTGTAGCTCAATGAGGCACAGAACTGTATCTCACTCAGGCACAAGACTGTATCTCACTCAGGCACAAGACTGTATCTCACCACGGCACAAGACTGTATCTCACTGAGGCACAAGACTGTATCTCACTGAGGCACAATACTGTATCTCAATGAGATACAAGACTGCACCTCACTAAGGCAAAAAATTGCATCTCACTGAGGCACAATACTGTATCTCACTAAGGCACAAGACTGTATCTCACTGAGGCATAATACTGTATCTCAATGAGATACAAGACTGTATATCACTGAGGCACAAGACTGTAGCTCAATGGGGCACAATTATGTACCTCAATTAGGCACAAAACTGTATCTCACTCAGGCACAAGACTGTATCTCACTGAGGCACAATACTGTATCTCAATGAGATACAAGACTGTATATCACTGAGGCACAAGACTGTATCTCACTAAGGCAAAAAACTGCATCTCACTGAGGCACAATACTGTATCTCACTGAGGCACAAGACTTTATCTCAATGAGATACAAGACGGGGCCTCATCGAAGTATGAGACGGTGTCTGAATCTGGTACAAGACTCTACCTAAATGAGCTACAAGACGGTACTTGTCTGAGAAACAATACTGACGAACAATACGACATCTCACTGAGGTAAATCCAGCGCTACCCCACCTTATTACTGAAATATGGACGAAGTATATTTAAAGGGACATGCCCAGGTCTAAAATCATCAAAAAATCGGTGATTTTATTTTGGCTTATTAATATGACTATATGATGTAAATATGTCCATAGATTAGAACAGCAATTTTTTTTTAATTTTTGTGCTGCGCATTCACCAGTTAGGCTAGATATAGAGACGAAATTCATCATTCCTAATTATTGACAAACATGTCAAAAATAAGAAATACGGGAATTTCGTCTCCACATCTAACCTAACTGGTAAGTGCGCAGCACAAAAATTAAAAAAAACTTTTGCAGTTCTAATCTATGGACATGTTTACATTATATAGTCACATTATTAAGCTCAAATAAAATCACCGATTTTTTTATGATTTTAGACCTGGGCATGTCCCTTTAATATGTGCGGCTCATCAAATAATATTTCTGCCCAGGCCGTGACGATTATTGAAGCATGTATCCCGCGACAGAGGTGGTTCCAACAACAATCAAAAACAGCTCATCTGGATCAGGTGAGAACCACATATGTCACATTGGAAAAGGTGAGAACCTCCTATGTTACATTGGATCAGGTGAGAACCACCTATGTCACATTGGATAAGGTGAGAACCACCTATATCACATTGGATCAGGTAAGAACCACCTATGCCACTTTGGATCTGGTGAGAACGACCTATGTAGTAGTAGTAGTAAATCATCGTTCGGCACACATGATCTTTTAAGTGACATTGTAATACGATAAAAACGTTGTAGTCAATTGATGAGATGAATGATGCACAGATAATGATGTGAGGGTGGGGGTGATAGGGCATGGTGGGTTATTGAGAGCGTTTTCCTATCAGGAAACCTATGTCACATTGGATTAGCTGAGAATCACCTATGTGACATTGCTCTCCCAGAGAAAATTCGAAATCTATCAAAATCAAGACTTTGGAGCTCCTTTTTAAACAATTGTGTAATTTATACTTTCTGTGAGGTGTTTTTTTATAATGTCAGGTGGTAATTTATACTGAATGGTGGTAATTTATACTGTGACGTGGCAATGTATACTATGTGGTGGTAATTTATACTGCGAGGTGGTAATTTATATTGTGTAGTGGTAATTTAAAATGTAAGGTGGTAATTTATACTGTGATGTGGTAATTTATACTGTGTGGTGGTAATTTATACTGTGAGGTGGTAATTTATACTGTGTGGTGGTAATTTATACTGTGGTGTGGTAATTTATACTGTGTGGTGGTAATTTATACTGTGTGGTGGTAATTTATACTGTGAGGTGGTAATTTATACTGTGATGTGGTAATTTATACTGTGTGGTGGTAATTTATACTGTGAGGTGGTAATTTATACTGTGAGGTGGTAATTTATACGGTGAGATGGTAATTTATACTGTGAGGTGGTAATTTATACTGTGAGGTGGTAATTTATACTTTGAGGTGTTAATGTATACTGTGAGGGGGTAATTTATACTGTGTGGTGGTAATTTATACTGTGAGGTGGTAATGTATACTGTGTGGTGGTGATTTATACTGTGATGTGGTAATTTATACTGTGAGGTGGTAATGTATACTGTGTGGTGGTGATTTATACTGTGATGTGGTAATTTATACTGTGTGGTGGTAATTTATACTGTGAGGTGGTAATTTATACTGTGGGGTGGTAATTAATACTGTGTGGTTGTAATTTATACTGTGAGGTGGTAATTTATACTGTGTGGTGGTAATTAATACTGTGTGCTGGTATGAGAGGTGGTAATCCTGGCAACAATTTAAATTGTAAAACAAAATGTGGTGAATTTCCTTGGGGGCAATTAGGCCGTGTCAGAGGTCAACTGATTATGGTGTAATTATTCTAAGCTGGTGTCGGATACAGCCTCCAGTTGAAGGTCATTAGTTTCTGTGCCAGGCGGGGGGTCCTCTCCTGATGATAGCGGGAGAGAGGTTTCCAGATTTCACATGATATTCCCCTGGATCCATGTCACTAACGGAACACTTAGTCACCATATAACTATAATACAGCACTCTAGGATTGGATTGGTTGTATATTAATTCCACGCAAAGCGGGAGAGCAGCCATCTTACATGTCACTAACGGCATCTTATTCCTGGTTATTGCACCCTTTTGCCGACACCAACCCCTTAGTCCCACTACTGTTCATTGTGCCCTATTTCGCCATCGCAAAACCCTTTCAGTCCCATTCCTGTGTATTGCACCATTTAGCTTCCACCAAACCCTTTCAGTCCCAAAAATGGTCGGTATTTATAATTATGGATGCGTCGTGGGCCAGATGTATTCGTAAGAATTAGGAGACTGGCCCGCACTATGCATCAAAGCATCAGTTTGCACCTCTGAATATTGAATTTAAATTCCTACACCTAGGGGTTTTAGAACGACAATTTGCATGGAACTGATTTAATAATAACAACAATCTTTTTTTTCGGTTGCCACCCACTTCAAAGCATCTTCACCTACCGCAAGTCGAGAATTGCGTTAGCATCTCGCGGCTTGTAGTGGACGAAAATTACTATGGTAAATGTATGATAGAAATATATAATTATTTCTTTGAGCCCCGCAACGACTTTCATATGAAGTTGAAATTAGATGGGGAACGGCTCAGAGCTGCTCTGTGTGTCACAAAAAACCCACCAAAACTGAACAGTTTTTGTTCAAGCAGTCAGATGTATACACTGAAAGAGTATTATTTTTGCGACTGGTCTACATTGCGTCCTAATTTTTTGCGATTAACCTACGTTGTGACGTAAAATTGTCAGATTTATCTACATTGCGACTAAATGTTTGAGACTGATCAACATTGCGACTCAAATTTCGCAAATGTGAGCAATATTCCTTTTCTTGAATTTGTGGATTACGAGTACTTAGCGTTAGTAGTGAGACAATGGATGAATGAGGATTTAGCTCCTAGTTGATAACAATCTGTGCAAATAAGCGCATTCCCAGCAAGAAGCCCCTGATAGACTGTAACGGAGGTATCCAGACTTCCCTGTCTCCTGGGAATGACACACATTGCCCCAGAGTTATATCAAAACGCGTACTGAGAATGACATGCATTGCCCTGAGATATCTCAGAACCCGTACAGACAATGACACCCATTGCCTGAGATATCTTAGAACCCGTACAAAAAATGACACCCATTGCCCTGAGAATATCTTAGAACCCGTACTGAAAATGACACTCATTGCCCTGAGAATATCTTAGAACCCGTACTGAAAATGACACTCATTGCCCTGAGAATATCTTAGAACCCGTACTGAGAATGACACCCACTGCCCTTAGATATTTTAGAACCTGTACTGAGAATGACACCCATTGCTCTGCATTATCAGGGGACCCGTACTGAGAATGACACCCATTGCCCTGCATTATCTCGGGACCCGTACTGGAAATGATATCCATTGCCACCCCCTCCTTCGGTGTAATTGTTATATGATTTAATCAAATGACGGCTCCTGCTAACAAAAAATACAGATAACACCTAATCAGTGACGTGTTATTTTAGGAGCTGGTTAGTGGCAGGTAACGGCTGTCCAGTTTCCATAATAAATGTATTATAAATCATCAAAGACGTTGACGGTATTTTATTGTATTCAGGCAAGATACAAAAAAAACTTATTTTTTATAATACTGTCCACAGGCAGGAAACAAGTGTATGATGTGTTATAGGTTATTAGGGCAAAGCCTCACCTTGGTCTTAAAGGGTCACATTAGTCACTCTTTACATGTAGAATATGACACTTTGACATTAAGGTGACGACAAACAGCTTGGCACAAACTAATAAACAGCTGGGCATAAACTATTAAACATTTTGGCACAAACTATTAGCACAATCTCGTGAATTTTAAATACAGCACGGATAAATCAATCAACATCATCATACTATTCCGCTAGCATAAATCTCTCTGGAGACTTTATATATATCGCCCCCTTGAAATGAAAAGGTGTATTTCCCACTTTAGCAAGTGAACGATAAACCCTTTCACCGTCAGTGGACAATGTATTAGCCTTTTGCCTGACATTTACACTTTTTTGTTACGGATACCTATTGCACCGACATAGATAAATTCATTATTATGCATAATTGCTCGTAAGCGTATATATTATGTACATATACTGCAGTTATTAGATAAATTGGAAACGTCTTTTTCTTCTTCTCGGAACAGTTGACAACAAGCAATGATGTATATATATCAATAATACAACCTATTAT
Source organism: Flabesymbios commensalis (assembly GCA_964017125.1). Classification (NCBI taxonomy): domain Eukaryota; kingdom Metazoa; phylum Annelida; class Polychaeta; order Terebellida; family Flabelligeridae; genus Flabesymbios; species Flabesymbios commensalis. Next base: position 71,064,938 of record OZ024915.1, read on the forward strand.
GACTTCATAATTTTTTGTATATTAACAAGTTTTGTAAACAGTAACATTAATTCCACATCGACCAAAAAAGGTCACTAGTGCATGTATTAAAACTTAACATCGGACACTTTGAATATATATTTTTATAATCTGCTACAACCTCATTTGAGCAACATAAAACTGATGAGACATGCTCAGGTCCGCTGATTCAAAAGAGCACGCTCAGCCGTGAGATATCTATTTAGTCTGCGCAAGCCAAACGAAACGCAGCTTTTAAAAGTAGGCTCAGTTTTTAATTGAGCGATACTTGTAAATTCAGAAACCTCAGAACACACGTGCGACATGGTTGGATAAATGCTGGGCCAGCGTCTCAGACGGTGGCCCAGCATTGAGGCAGCATAGAACCATTGTCGAGGGCGAATCCAGAGGGTGGGGGGGGTCATGATCCCCCCCCCTTTTTTTAAATTGAATTACCTGAACATCGATCATAATTGCCAAAATATCAGTAGCTGACACTCAAAATATGTGCCTCAACTTGAGGCACTAACTACACTGGTAAATTTTAAGTGTCCGGCCCCCATTCATTAACTGTAAAAGCATTGATTCACACCTATTTTTTTTTAATAATTTCGTCAGATGTTCGAACAAAATTTGAATCGTACACTCCTTTTTTCAAAATTCTCCAGCAGCTTGGCACAGCTAACGGCACACGTTCAGTCAATGTGGGAATAATGTTGGGCCAGCGTCGAAGACGTTGGCCCAACATTAGCCCTGCTTCGGGTGGTCTTCTCGTGTTGAAAGGGATGCATTTTGGCTTCATATAATATATATGTACTGCACACACAAAGGCTTTATATAACCATATATATCTCGATGACATTTTCACTTGTTGAAAATAATACTATGAGAACAGTGTAATACATCCATTTAATGATGGGATAGCACACTGGGTATTAAAACCACATAACATTTTCACTTGTTGAAAATAATACTGACGACAATGTACAACAAATGTACAAACCATGTAATACAACCATTTAATGATGGGATAGACACACTGGGTAAACCACACATCGTAAAACAATAATACAGGGTCTAACATGAGCAACATTTCTTCACTTATTATGGCTTGAATAACAAAGGTATTTATATACTGTGAAGAAACCAAGTGTACACTGTGGGAAGGATATGACAGCGTAAAACAATAATATAACATGAGCAACAGTTCTGTAGGCCTACTTATTATGGCTAGAATAACAATGGTATTTATATGCCGCGAAGAAATTTTTTTTGCCATTTTTATTATTGTTTATATAATTGAAAATATTCAGCGTCTCTTAGTCATTAACTCTGGAAATCACATTATCATTATCATTGTAATTAGTTAGTTAACGCCTATATTATATGTGATGGCAGTATCAGATCGGAATTAACGGATTTGTACAAATGACCCGGCCGCTGATTGTCCTCATTCTTATTACGTTTGCCTTAAGCCGTTCAACGCGCCGATCGACTTTGGATGTCAGAATCTGACGTCTGCTGACGTCAGATTCTGACGTTTAAAGTCTGTCCGCGAACTGAAAGAGTAAAATATGTATGATGGTCGTAGACCGATAACATGGGTATTCAAATGAAGCCGAGAAAGCTAACTAAGACATTGATGATGCCTTCAAATTGAAAAAACCCTTGGTCTCTTTTTTATAAAAATATTTCAGCGCTTTAATTGTTAATCCCCACTTGACATAGAAATTTGGTGTAAATGAGAAACGTCAGTGAGACATGACATTAATGTGCGTAGAATAATAAAATATATGATTATTGAAAATGAATGAGCCATATAAGAATAAGTTCTCAGATTAAAGCTGGTAATCGCATCGACAACCCTGGCTTCAAATGAAGCTAAAATATATCCATTGAATAGACATTGTACAGATAATACTATTTTTCTGCAAAACGAGGGACACAAAACATATCTTAATCAGGAACTGTATTCATCCAGATAATAAATGAATCGAAATAGTGGATTAGTTATCCAATTACGCTGTGATAAAACAAATGCAGCGTCATCTTGCAATTTTAACAAATATATGTAACATAACAACTAGTTATTTTCCGTGCTCAAGACATATGGAAATAATAATCATGGAAATAGATATCTTCAAATGGAATAACACATATCCGGTAAAGATAATAAGTGAAATAGTGTTATTAATACGTGTGCTGCTGAACTATTTGTTCCCATTTTCCGAGTTGGAATTGCTAACGCAATGTCCAGCTTCAAATGACAAAAAATAATTATATTTATAAATAAAAAGACATCTCCAATCTTGAATAACTGGATTATCCAAGCAGCTACCAAAAACTATTTGATCAAATGTAGTGATATTTCTATTGGTCTAAAATATGCTTGAGTCCGTATGCGGCCCTAGCAGTGCACGGGTTTTAACCATTGTACTGCGTTAATATATTTCCTTAATTTGAAGCTGGAATTACTAAAACCATTTCCAACTTCAAATGACGAAAAATATTTATATTTATGGAAAATCGAGACTTATTTGATGAATTGATGACATTCCACAGACTATATTTTCCACTTTAGTTACATTTAACTTGGTTTGGAACAAGCTCTGGAACGTATTTATATGTACAAGCCTAGAAGTAGTTAAATATTAAGCTGTAATAGCACATACTTTGGCTACAAATGTTGTAAAATGTCTGACAGTGGAAACCATCTTGGGAACGAGCAAACAATACATATTAGGCTATATCAGGTGACTTTCTGTAAAACATAGAAAGACACAAATAATTATACGGAAGATAACGCTAAAATTCAAAGCATAATGACATCGTAACGTGTTACAACAACGATTCTGAGCTCAATTGTGACTTTTATAAATAAAACACATATCATAAAACACATATCATACTTTCTGTCAAACACTGGGATCAATAGCCTACACATAACTCATTACATAAGACGATAAGACGAGATTGACCACCATGAGAATAAGGATGAGGATCAAATATAAATACTATTTGATAATTATAAACTAGGGAAGACGGAATCACAACAACCTAAATGTTTGTGTAAGGAAAATTATAATATGGAATATCTGGGTAAAACGGACATGTTAACTTTTTTGGGAAGACATCATGGAATATTCAGGTAAAGAGAAAATAACAAAGGTGCTCATGCTCTTGGGAAGACAATATTGAATACTTAACAGATGAAATGCACAAGGTGGTGTTTTGGGAAGACAACGGGGGAATAGGGTATATTCGGGTGAAACACACATAATGAAAGTGGTCGTGTTTTGGGGAAGATAAATGTGGGTTTGTGTCTGCTAAATAAAGTCAGGGAAGGCGTAATAGAGAACATAGCAGACATAGTCTGGGAAGGCGAGGGACAAAGAGCATCAACATAGCAGATGAAGTGAGAAAGAACACCATTACATGTAGTCAGAGAATCTGCTAGCCTAGCACGAAGTTATCCTGCGCCTGTTTACGGTGAACTATGCTGGGCCAGCGTCGTAGACGGTAGAGCGACATAGTGACATTGTATTGAGCCTGCTGGGGTTTACTGTGACCTTGGCATAGAGTCCGAGAATCAGCTATCCCAGCACAAAGTTGTCCTGCGCCTCTTTACGGTGACCTTGGTATAAAACACGGTTCCCGGAAATCCTCTTATTATCGTCCTGCCATGCTGCTCCTATATGTTCTCCTGAAACAGAATAAACATCCAATTTGTATCCCTCGAAAATATAAAACACAGCAAACACACGATTTTATATATCACTCGAAAATATATCATTCAGAAACAATCAAACAGAACAAACACCCCACTTTATATATCATTCAATATATAAAAAAAATATCTTGGTTTGTACCAAAATATTTCAGCGCTTTAAGGGTTAAATTAAACTACAGCAACGTCCCCGAGGGGGGGGGGGGTGAACCTGCGACCAAGTCGTACGACCTGCTGGCGCCGCATGCTCATTGATCTCAGTGTAAAAACAGAGGCACCCATGCTTCCCGAACTAGTTGCATATGTAAAAAAATCTACTGATCATAATTTCAACTTAAATTATTAAATTTTAAATTAGAATTTGTAAAAATACTAGGTTCACTATATATTATTTACCCACCTGTAAGAGGGTTGAACTCCTTACGTGGTGGTTTGTGATGTGGTACCCCGGGTCCTAAGATCACACCCAGGGTGTTGTGCACGCGGTGATACTGTGTCCAGTGAGGTGCTGGCGCCACCTGGTCGGCGGGCGCTGACATCACCCTCTTCATACCCAGGCCCTCAGTTTGTGACATCTGGTTGTTAAAGGCGGGAAGGCGAAGGTCCTCAGACTGAAAAACATAGAAAGTAATCATCAGAATAAAGATCAAGAAGGTTACCAAATGCCCAGCCCTTCTGTTTGTGACATCTAGTTGTTAAAGGCGGGTAGGCGAAGGTTCTCAGACTGAAAAACATAGAAAGTAATCATCAGAATAAAGATCAAGAAGGTTACCAAATGACCCCCCCCCCCCTCTGTCTGTGTCATTTGATTGCTAGAAGCAAGTAAGCAGAGATATTCAGGCTACGAGACATAGAAAGTCATCACTAATATACACATAAAGGAGGGTGTCAAATGTCCACCACTCAGCCTGTGGCATCTAATCGTTAAAGGCAAGTAGACCAAGGTCCTGAGGCACATCCCACTAAGAATCATGAAATTAAGATTATCTTAACTTTGTCTTATTTCCATTAGAAATGTTAAGATAAATATTAACTTTTCTAATGTTAATGAGAGAGAGTAAAGATAATCTTAATCCTAATAATAGAATGTTTAGTGGGATAGGACCCTGGGGCTACAAAACCTGGTTGTGTCGCGAGGTTGACAACAAAAGTTCACGTCAACAATTCGCCCTGGATTATCTATGCACACGGTAAAAAATATCTGGTTTAGAAAACCTATTTTTAATATAATTGAGACAGTTATAGGGCTGATACAACATGTACAAGGTTGCTAGGTGCTCAGGCGCGAACGTGTCCTATTGATTTTTTATTTGAAATAATCATACATGTCTTAGTTAGCTATTTCCGTTTGATTTTAATACCTATGCTGTGGTCTACGGCCATATCACATACTTTAATTCTTTTAGTGCGAGGGTGTACTTTAGATGTCAAAATCTGATGTCCATAGACGTCAGATTCTGACATCTAAAGTCGATCCCCGCACTGTAAGGCTAATCAATTTTGTGTCTGTGTTGCTCAAAAAATAATTAAAATAAATAAATGGGGTTTTAGGCCACCTTTGTGCACATATAGGTTAAACTGGGCCAGGAAAACCAACTGATGGATGAGATGACACTGCCCTCCAGAAACAGGACTCGAATTCGAGCCCTAGCGATCTGAGGACGAACACGCTACCTCTCGATCACGGATGCTCCCCACAATATTCAATCTGGACGAGTGCGCGGAGAAGAAACATTTTGTTTCTTTGAAACTGGAATGCCAGAGCCGGGGAGGAACTCGACTTTCCAAGCAGTCAGCTTAAACCACTGCACCAGAGCCCCGTCCTGTGTCGCTAAAGGAATATCTGTTTTCACAATGAAAAATAATCAATTTCAGATTCATATATGTCAAGTGCGCCAAATCTACTAAGGAACTCTCGGGAAGGTTTTACAGCAATCATTTGCTTTGATGAGAAAAGATCCATAATGCAGACGACTCGTTTCTAAAGAGAATGTATCCTACATATAGTGAAAATGTGTTGTGCAAAGACTTGCGCATTTGAGCACATCCCCCCATTCACAAGGCGTGAATGAAAGATAAAATTGCTAATGTTAATAAAGCGGTACACACAAACCATATTTTACGCTATTTTAGGGGATGAGTATAGTGTGAACAGCATTGGACCTAGGACCGATCCTTGTGGTACACCAAATAAAAATTTGTTTTCGTAGAAGAAGAATCACTAATTTTGACTGTATTTGTTCTGTGGCTCAAAATATGATCCCAACCATTTCTGAGTTGCGTCAGTAATGTCAAAGTCATGTTTTACTTGATGAGGTATTATTGTAAGGTAACGTCTGCTGAATTCTCGATCTACAGGTGAATATACGCTTTACATGTTATTTGTACTCACCGCTGGTACGCCCTTGTATGGGAACTGGTAGGTGTAGTGTGACCGCCAAGGCTTTATATGTGGGTTCGGGCCAAGCTTTAGCTGGGAGATGTGAGCTGACGGGAAGGGCTCACGCTGCTCTCCGCTGGGTAACGTCCGACTACCTCCAAAGTTCTGTAAAACACAATATATGCAAGTTTATGAAGTCAAGCTGGAAAATAATTATACTATTACTATTATTACTATTCTTGGTTGAGACTCTTCACAGCTAGTAGTGAACTCTGTTAACCTTTAACACTAATAACGCTGAAAGGTACGCTTAATTAACCCTCTTGTACATGTTGACATGGTACGTGCAGCAGCATGCCACCCGAGTGTACGCTTAATTAACCCACTTGTACACGTTGACATGGTACGTACAGCAGCATGCCACTCGAGTGTACGTTTAATCAACCCTCTTGTACACGTTGACATGGTACGTGCAGCAGCATGCCACCCGAGTGTACGCCTAATTAACCCACTTGTACATGTTGACATGGTACGTGCATCAGCATGCCACCCGAGTGTACTGTTAATTAACCCACTTGTACACGTTGACATGGTACGTGCAGCAGCATGCCACCCGAGTGTACGCCTAATTAACCCACTTGTACATGTTGACATGGTACGTACAGCAGCATGCCACTCGAGTGTACGTTTAATTAACCCTCTGGTACACGTTGACATGGTACGTGCAGCAGCATGCCACCCGAGTGTACGCTTAATTAACCCACTTGTACATGTTGACATTGTACGTACAGCAGCATGCCACTCGAGTGTACGTTTAATTAACCCTCTGGTACACGTTGACATGGTACGTGCAGCAGCATGCCACCCGAGTGTACGCTTAATTAGCCCACTTGTACATGCTTACATGGTACGTGCACCAGCATGCCACCCGAGTGTACTGTTAATTAACCCACTTGTACACGTTGACATGGTACATACAGCAGCATACCACCCGAGTGTACGCTTAATTACCCCACTTGTACACGTTGACATGGTACGTGCACCAGCATGCCACCCGAGTGTACTGTTAATTAACCCACTTGTACACGTTGACATGGTACATACAGCAGCATGCCACCCGAGTGTACGCTTAATTAACCCACTTGTACATGTTGACATGGTACGTGCATCAGCATGCCACCCGAGTGTACTGTTAATTAACCCACTTGTACACGTTGACATGGTACATACAGCAGCATGCCACCCGAGTGTACGCTTAATTAACCCACTTGTACACGTTGACATGGTACGTGCACCAGCATGCCACCCGAGTGTACTGTTAATTAACCCACTTGCACACGTTGACATGGTACGTGCAGCAGCATGCCACCCGAGTGTACGCTTAATTAACCCACTTGTACACGTTGACTTGGTACGTGCACCAGCATGCAACCCGAGTGTACTGTTAATTAACCCATTTCCACATGTTGACATGGTACGTGCAGCAGCATGCCACCCGAGTGTACTGTTAATTAACCCACTTGTACACGTTGACATGGTACATACAGCAGCATGCCACCCGAGTGTACGCTTAATTAACCCACTTGTACACGTTGACACGGTACGTGCAGCAGCATGCCAACTCAGTGTACGCATGATTAACCCACTTGTACACGCTGACATGGTACGTACAGCAGCATGCCACCCGAGTGTACACTTAATTAAACAACTCGTAGTACACGTTCACATCACAGTAGATGAGCTTTGCTCAGTGGGTATGCAATTTAGTACTCTTTGACCTGTATTTTTCAGCCTCTTGAAATAAAGTTATTATTATACATAGGACTGCCATAATCATATTAATATAAACATAGCTACATTCTTGACCAGTACGCCAATATGATAAATCCGAATGTCATGATCATGTTAATATAACCATAGCTACATCCACGACTAGTGCGTCAATATGATACATCCAAATACTATAATCATATGAATATAAACATAGCTACATCCATGACTAGAGCGCCAATATGATACATCCAAATACCATGATCATGATAATATAAACATAGCTACATCCATGGCTAGAGCGCCAATATGATACATCCAAATACCGTAATCATATTAACATAGCTACATCCATGGCTAGTGCGCCAATATGATACATCCAAATACCGTGATCATATTAATATAAACATAGCTACATCCATGACTAGTGCGCCAATATATAGCTTTCCAACATTCCAAAAAAACATAAATAAATGAGTCAATAATCCATCTATTTTCTTTCTCATCTTTAATGGTAAAAATTTAAATCCATTTATGTAGTTTTGGTTGCTAAACGTCAAGCACATTATCATATTTTGCGAATATTTTGTTTTTCATGTCTACTACTGTTCTTATTGACAACTTGTATATTTACTGATATAATTATGACTAAGTGTTTCAATCATTATGCAATACACCAGTATGTGAAATTTTACGCAGTTTCTTGTTAAATGTCATTTATCAAGTATAATGGAAATTATTATGTTGTATTGTCTAAGTATATATTATTAAATTATTTATATTATCTATTACTATATATCCGGTATCAAATAATGTGAAGTTGATTATGTGACTTAATAAGGATATATCAGACACAAATTATATTTTATTGTATAATATAAATTTATATTGGTATAATGTATTTTTATCTTTATCAATTACAGCATACTACTATGTGACTTTTCAAAAGGATTAGTTTTGAAAATGTATATATTTATGCATATATCTATATCTGTACTATACAACACGGGTAATTTGTTCATGCTTTTTGTATATAATATATATTTTTTTTATATTGAGGGCCCCACGGTAGATGAGCTTTGCTCGGTGGGTATGCAATAGTACTTTTTGAAATGTATTATGTATTTTTCACCCTCTTGAAATAAAGTTATTATTATTATTATTATCATTATTATTATTATTATTATACATACGAATGTCATAATCATATTAATATAAACATAGCTACATCCATGACTAGTGCGCCAATATGATACATCCAAATACCATGATCATGATAACATAAACATAGCTACATCCATGGCTAGAGCGCCAATATGATACATCCAAATACCATAATCATATAAATATAAACATAGCTACATCCATGGCTAGAGCGCAAATATGATACGTCCAAATACCATAATCATATAAATATAAACATAGCTACATCCATGACTAGTGCGCCAATATGATACGTCCAAATACCATAATCATATAAATATTAACATAGCTACATCCATGACTAGAGCGCCAATATGATACATCCAAATATCATGATCATGTTAATATAAACACAGCTACATTCATGACTGGTGCGCCAATATGATACATCCGAATGACATGATCATATTAATATAAACACAGCTACATCCGTGACTAGAGCGCCATTATAATAAATCCGGCGATGATCATTTTGATATAAAAATAGCTACATCCATGATTGAGTGCGCTAATATGATACATCCAAATACCGTGATCATGTTAATTAACATAGCTACATCCATGACTAGAGCACCAAGGGTAGATTCAGGTAGAGCGATACACTAAAACCTTTTTCCAGCTATGTGCCGTTTGTTATTCAAGAGCAGCAACTGCCTACGCTTAAAACCTCAATCAGCACACATCTACTGATTATATATGTAAAAATATTACGAGTATGAATGTTTCTGTGTGCGCTGCAGCTACGAAAGTGGGACTTGTCAGTGTATCGCTCTACCTGAATGATTTCAGGTTGAGCGATACACTTGACTCAGGTTGAGCGATACACTTATGTATGTATAACTTCCAATGAGAAGACAGGCTCTATAAATACCTAGTAGCCTAAGAATTAACAACAATGGGAAGGCAATAGGCCTACATGATAAAACCAGTTTGAGTAAGGGGTGGGAGTGGAGTGAGGGGGTGAGAGTGGAATAAGGAGTGGGAGTTGAGTGAGGGGTGGGAGTGGGGGGGGGCGGTACTGGAGTGAGGGGCAGGAGTGGAGTGAGGGGCGGGAGTAGAGCAGAAGGGCGGGAGTGGAGTGAAGGGTGGGAGTGGAGTGAGGGGGCGGGAATGGAATGATGGGGCGGGAGTGGAGTGAGGGTAGAGTGAGGGGTGCGTGTAGAGTGAGGGACCAGTGTAGAATGAGGGACTGGAGTAGAGTGGGGCGTGAGGGTAGAGTGAGATGTGCGAGTTGAGTGAGGGACCAGGGTAGAGTGAGGGACCGAAGTAGAGTGAGGCGTGAGTGTAGAGTGAGGGGTGGGGGTAGAGTGAGGGTAGAGTGAGGGGCCGGAGTAGAGAGAGGCGTGAGGGTAAAGTGAGGGGCTAGGGTAGAATGAGGGGTAAGGGTAGAGTGAGGGGTGGGAGTAGAGTGACGAGTAAGGGTAGAGTGAAGGGCCGGAATATAGTGAGGGTAAATCGAGTGAGGTGAGGTGAGGGTAAATCGAGTGAGGGATGAGGTTAAAGTGAGGGGCGAGAGTAGAGTGAGTGGTGAGGGTGGAGTGAGGTGAGAAGTAAAAATGAGTGAAGGGTGGGAGAACGGTGAGGGGCCTGAGAAAAGTGAGGGGCCGGCGTAGAATGAGAAGTGAGGGTAGAGTGCGGGACCGGAGTGGAATGAGGAGTGAGGGTGAAGTGAGGGGCCAGAGTAGAGTGAGGAGTAGGGGTGGAGTGAGGGACTGGGGTAGAGTGAGGGGACGGGGTAGAATGAGAGGTGAGGGTAGGGTGAGGGACCGCAGTGGAGTGAGGGGTGAGAGTAAAGTGAGGGGTGAGGGTAGAGTGAGGGACCTGAGTAGAGTGAGGCGTGAAGTAAAGTGAGGGGCCGGAGTAGAGTTAGGGGCTAGGGTAGAGTGAAGGTAGAGTTGGGGTAGATTGAGGGGTGAGGGCAGAGTGGGGGATGAGGTAGAATGAGGGCCGGAGTAGAGTTAGGGTAAAGTGAGGGGCCAGGGTAGAGTGAGGGGCGAAGAGTAGAGCGAGGATTGAGTGATGGGCCAGAGTAGCTTGAGGCGTGAGGGTAGAGTGAGGGGTGTGATTAGAGTGAGGGGCCGGAGTAGAGTGAGGGGTGAGAGTAGAGTAAGGGATTGGGGTAGAGTGAGGTTGGAGGGTAAAGTGAGGGGCTAGGGTCGAGTGAGGGATGGAAGTAAAGTAAGGGGCCGGGGTAGAGAGAGGGTAGAGTGAGGGACGATATTATAGTTATGGGTCAGGGTAAAGTGATGGGTGAGGGTAAAGTGAGGAGCCGGACTAGAGTGAGGGGCCGGGGTAGACCGTGGCGTGAGGGTAGAGTGAGGGGCAAGAGTAGGACTAGTGAGGGTAGAGTGAGAGGTGGGAGTAGAGTGAGGGGCAGAAGTAGGGTGAGGGTTAAGAGAGGGCGCAGGAGTAAAGGGAGTAGATTGAAGAGATGGAGTAGAGTAAGGTGCCGCGGAGTAGAGTGAGGGGCCGGAGTAGGGTGAGGGTTAAGAGAGGACGCAGGAGTAAAGGGAGTAGATTGAAGGGCCGGAGTAGAGTGAGGGACCGGAGTAGAGTGAGAGGCCGGAGTAGGGTGAGGGTTAAGAGAGGACGCAGGAGTAAAGGGAGTAGATTGAAGGGCCGGAGTAGAGTGAGGGACCGGAGTAGAGTGAGAGGCCGGAGTAGGGTGAGGGTTAAGAGAGGACGCAGGAGTAAAGGGAGTAGATTGAAGGGCCGGAGTAGAGTGAGGGACCGGAGTAGAGTGAGAGGCCGGAGTAGAGTGAGGGGCTGGAGCTATTAAAGTGTATCGCTCCACCTCAATAGACCTGTATCTGTCAACCTGACACATTTAGGTAGAGCGATACAAACTTAGTTTGGAGCGTATTATTGCAAGTGTGACCTCATAAGTATTCCAATTGGTGTCACTCTATAGGGAGAGCAATACAAGTTTTTGATATAAACATTCACACTCATTTGTACCAAGGTAGCTCATAATAAAATCCTTAGCATTATTCCCTAACAAATCCTGGTGCCTGACCCATAATTAAGACAAGCTTTTGACTCAACTCAGCACAAGATGTCCAGTTTCCGTTGTGGCGGTTCAAAAACAGCTCTCTTCAGGCAAATCACGTGAGAGGGTTAGCCGCTCATACAGTAATAACTCAATTCATCAGGGCCCGGGTTCAAGAAGCGGTCTCAGTCTCAGGCTCAAATTTCGGGCTCAAACTGAGAAAATGGTCTCATTGGAGAAAGTGAGACAAACACTGGTTCAAGAAGCGGGCTCGGGCTCAATCTCACTTGAGACCGTTTTTTCAATAAGAATGAGACCAAAATTGTTGTGTTTTACTAAAAATCGGATGAATTTCCGTGTGACGGAAACGTGTTGTAATTCATGTTAATTCATGTGCCTTGTCATATCACATGATTTCGCGCAATAAATGTGATTTAAGCATTTAATCTATTTTTTTTGTATTTTATATCGTCTAGTCTAGTTATAGTAACGCTATAGACTATAAAAAATATAAAAATTCGATGTAAAAAAAATTAAGCATTGCCTGGACTTGAACCGGCTACCTTGGACTTCTAAGTCAACAAGTCTAACCATTACACCACGGCGTCATATAATTAAATGTAGGCCTACAAATGAGTGTATACAAGACAATAATGACACTTGTGGGCTGGATTATAACGTCACTGAGTGAGAGTGAGATGGTCTCATCCATCTCAAAACCACCTTGACGTGGTTTCAGTGTTTTGATCTCAGTTTGAGACCGTTCTCAAATGAGAACGTTTCTTGAACCAGCAAATGAGCTCATACTCTATCTCGGTCTCAGTTTGAGACCACTACCATGGATACTGAGACTGAGACGGCTTCTTGAACCCGGGCCCAGGTGGCACTTATACGGTTCATTGGATCTGTTTAAGCTTAGCTGTATCGCTCTACCTGAATGTATCGCTCTACCTGAATCTACCCAATATGATACATCCGAATGCCATGATCATGTTTATTAATATAAACATGGCTACATCCATGACTAGTGCGCGAATATGATACATGGGAATGCCATGATCATATTAATATAAAAACAGCTACATCCATGACTAGTGCGCCAATATGATACATCCAAATACCATGATCATATTACCATAAACACAGCTACAGCTATGGCTACAGCGCCAATATGATAAATCCGAATGTCATGATCATGTTAGTATAAACATAGCTACATCCATGACTAGAGCGCCAATATGATACATCCGAATGCCATGATTATATTATTATAAACATAGTTACATCCATGGCTAGAGCGCCAATATGATACATCCGGCGATGATCATGATAATATAAACATAGCTACACCATGACTGAGTGCGCCAATATGATACGCCCTTAGCAAGTGCTTTCTGTCGCTTTTGCTCAATCATACCAATATCGCGACAGAAGAAAGCTCGGAGACTGTGTCGAGACTGTGCCCTACTCTTATCGAATGGGTTTTTTATAGTGCACAGTACCATAGACAGCACTGCGCACTTCAGACACTTGAACAGTTTAGAGCAGGTACATCTGAATGCCGTGATCATATTAATATAGCCATATCTACATCCATGACTGAGTGCGCCAATATGATACATCCGAATGCCATGATCATGATAATGTAAACATAGCTACATCCACCATTATGATACGTCCGAATGCCATGAACATGATATAAACATAGCCACATCCATGACTAGTGCGCCAATATGATACATCCGAATGCCATGATCATATTAATATAAACATAGCTACATCCATGACTAGTTCGCCAATATGATACATCCGGCCAAGATTATGATGATATAAACTGCTACATCCTTGGCTAGAGCGCCAATATGATACAGCCGAATTATATGATCATATTAATATAAAGATATATCCAGTTCTAGGACACTGTGTATAGGATACATCCAAATCCCATATCACGATAAACATGATACGTATAGACATGATAGAGTAACACAAGATATTTACCTTTATTTACTTCACACTTGTCCTATCTGTTGAGCTGTAGTTTAGTAAATGAATGGGGTTTTACGTTACGTTTCTCGCCTAACAAGCTGACCTCATATTCACACACACCGCCCCCCCCCCCCATGCAATTCACAGAGGATTGCTTAGCAACAACACTCTCCCCCCCCCCCACAGGGGACGTTCAGTTAATTTTGACTTATTATTTGGCCAGCGTCGAAGACGGTGGGCCAACAAAAAGTCGGCGTCTCTTGTTTGTTGGGCCTAGTACTATTAGACTGTAATACTCATAAGGGAGGCTTAATCTACCAGATTGGCTATCAGTTAAATGCGCTAATCTAAAGGGCCAGGGAGGGGGGGGATCAATGCAAAAGTTGATAATTGTTGATTTATTTCAAAGTAGGCATATAATTAATGTTATATAAATTGCTGTTTTTTATTTGAAAGTAGGCATTATATGCCCCCTTTCAAATAATAATAAAAACAATTTGACCACTAATTATCCGCCTACTTTCTAATAAAAAAAATATATATAAACACTAATTATTATTATCAATTATTTGACAAAATATATTTACTGCAGCACCTCCCTCACAGATCAATGATACATAATAAGCTCTGGCTTTAACATGCTTGACTGCCTCCCAGATCAATGATCTATATAATCCCCAGCTTTAACAGCTGTCCATCAATACAACATGTACAGAAGACGACAGGAATAATCCTCGTTAACCCTCTCCTCCCTGCGCGAGCTTAACCCTTGTAATGTCAAGGCAAATGTGGGGGGGGGGGGTTACATAAAACTGTAAAATTCACTCAATGGTTATTACTAAAATTATGTATTGAGGCTCATTACTTTTGCGTTGATACACAACCAGCGTACTGCAAATCAAAGTAGTTAATTTTTGTGCTGATTTTAGATAATTTGTGCTGATTGGTACTGTAACAATTTGTGCTGTATAGTGTAACGATGTTCGCATGTAGTCCACTGTGAAACAAACAGTGAACCAATAAAAGGATAACAGTATACCCAAAAGCATTGCGCTTTTCACAAAGATGGTCAAGATAAATGCCACCTGGTGAATATAAACTAAGCACGTATCATCAAAGTGGATGACACATTTAACGTTACAGATGGATAACATATATTATGATCTATGATAACAGCCCAGTATTTATAACCAGATAGAGTAAATATAAAAATGATGAAGGGGGAGTACATGAACCCTTTTAGCCTGGCCGTCTTTATACGTCAGAATCTGACGTCTGTAGGCGTCAGATTCTGACTTGTCATGAAGAGAGTGGTAGCACCCTTCTCCTACCTATTATACATGTATATTGTTTGTTACCATACATTGCTGGTTACTAAACACTAACAGAACCATGCAGAGGAATGGCTCACACATTCTCCTGTTTACTGTTATCTTAACCCTCTCAAGCCTGAATTTACCATTGTCATCTTCATCCACTACAAGCCGCGAATTGCTGACGCAATTTTCGACTTGTAGTGGGTGAAGATGCCTTAAAGTGGGTGAAAAATTGAAGAAAATTGGCATGTATTGGTAAACCAGTTTCATGGAAATATTCATTCTAAAATCCTTGGTTGTAAGGGAAATTGAGTCAGTTTTCAGGGATGTAAAATCATGCTTTAATGCATCGTGAGGGCTTAAATGGTTAATTCAGGTGTAATCTCGTGATTGTCGGACTTACAGGAAAACTGACCTTATTTTGTATTATCCGCATGTTTGGTTTACATGAAACATATTGCACGCATTGTAGGCCTATATTACTACCACCAATTGTAAATAATTTTACCTGTTGATGTACAGTTAGTACTGAGGCTTCTGAACTTTTTTTCACATTTACATTTATCACCTAATATTAGGTTGTGTTACTCTGCAGCAAAATGGCTAAAATCAAGCTGAAATCATCAAAAATTCCGTATTTTTATTTTGGCTTCTTCATATGGCCATAAGATGTAAACATGTCCATATACTAGAATCGAGGGCTTAAAAATGTTTGTTTTTAATTCTGTACTGAAGTAGTGTATCCCACGGATCATGTTTTTATTTTTTTCAGAATTTTCATATTTTTACAAATATTTTTAATCAACATTTCTATGAATCCAGAATAGTAACCCAAACAAACTATCTGTATACCTGAAGGACGATTGAATGTTCTCACAGCATTGGGCCACATGCTGATGGCATCGGCCCAGCGTTGGGTAGACAATCAGTGCTGCAGGTGTGTTCTCCCGTGTCCTGACTATGAGACACCAATTAGCGGCGATTGGTTTGATCTTACCGTCCGATACGTGGGAATATGTGATGTAAAGTGCTGAATACCGCTGACTTGTTTTGTTTACATGGCAATATACGACCTGGAAATACAATAATTTCACTCTTTTTCGGTGCTTTAAAATTGTTTTTTGACTTTTTCGTATTTTTAGTTAAGATCAGTAGGATATATAGCTTCATATAAATAATTTTTCAAAATTGACAACATTGAAAATGCCTCATCCCAAGGGGTCCCTTTAAGTCTTTTGAATTTTGAGCTGCTGTGGCAACGTAGCAAGTGTGCCGAAAGCCCTATTTATCAGATATCCCTGTATTTCTTATTTTAAACATGCATGTTCGAAATTAAATTTTGTCCTTATTTCTCGCTTAACCTTTTAAGCCCTCACGATGCATTAAAGTATCATTTCGCATCTGAATGTGCCTAACCTGTTTAACAGTTGTAGTGTAGTCTGAGGCTAGTTGTGTGGCCAGGTTAACTATTTTACCTGTTTAACAGTTGTAGTGTAGTCCGAGGCTAGTTGTGTGGCCAGGTTGACTGTCTTACCTGTTTAACAGTTGTAGTGTAGTCTAAGGTTAGTTGTGTGTGGCCAGGTTGACTGTCTTACCTGTTTAACAGCTGTAGTGTAGTCTGAGGCTAGTTGTGTGGCCAGGTTGACTGTCTTACCTGTTTAACAGTTGTAGTGTAGTCTGAGGCTAGTTGTGTGGCCAGGTTGAGTGTCGTGCGGTGCATGTATCTTTGTCCTCGCCCGCTGTAACGTGGAGCTCTTGACGGCTGCCTCTCCTGGTATGACTGATCAGTGATCACAGGCACCAAATCAGCCTGATCTGCCAAGATAGTAGCTGCACATTTTCCTTGGCCAAATCCATTTGCCGGCCGAGGATAGGCAGGTACTGTGGCAGGTCGAGGCTCATACCGGGTTGGTAGCACTGACAACATGGCAGTTAGTCTTATTGAGGAGATGGGGTGGGGTCAGATACTCTCCATCATCTTTTGATGTGAAACTCATTCACTGTTATATCATCCTGTGAAACAAATATTATCAAGATTAACCATTTAAACCTTACAGCGTTATATCATCCTGTAAAACATACATTATGAAGATTAACCATTTAAACCTTACAGCGTTAAAAAAAACATTATCACGATTAACCATTTAAACCTTACAGCGTTATATATATCATCCTGTGAAACATACATTATCAAGATTAACCATTTAAACCTTACAGCGTTATATCATCCCGTGAAACATACATTATCAAGATTAACCATTTAAACCTTACAGCGTTATATATATCATCCTGTGAAACATACATTATGAAGATTAACCATTTAAACCTTACAGCGTTATATCATCCTGTGAAACATACATTATGAAGATTAACCATTTAAACCTTACAGCGTTATATCATCCTGTGAAACATACATTATCAAGATTAACCATTTAAACCTTACAGCGCTGAAATATTTTGGTATAAACCATGGGGACCAAATACAATTTGAAGTCATCATAAATGTCTTAGTCAGCTCTTTCTACTATATTGAATACCTTTGTTATGGGTCTATGGCCATTATCGTTTTTTTTATTATTTCAGCGCAGGGATCGTCTTTAGGACGTCAGAATCTGACGACCATAGATGTCAGATTTTGACGTCTAAAGTCAGTCCCTGTACTGAAAGGGTTAGGTCCAGTCAAGACTATTGTTGTTTTTCTAGTATATTATTTTCGATTTAAATAACAGTTTTTTAAAGTGACCCAAGTTTTAAATCTGTAAAATTGATAAAATATTAGGCTAAGACAGGCATAATTTATTTCCACCCGCATAGTTGTTGCTCAATGTAGCGAGACACAATGAAAAGTAGGTGAAAATTGGGCATGCCGATTGGATTGGGTGCCTTGATGATCTCTGATGTATCTAAAAACTGAAACTCTCCATATCATTCAGCTGCTTTAAAAAATTCAAGTGTCTGGGTGATGTTTTGGATTCTGTATCCCTTCTGCAATTTGCAACATTTTTATTGACTAATTGAGGTCACAATTTTTGGACGTTTTTATAATTTTGCTCAGTCTTAGATCTAGATCAGGCTGATCCACTTTGCTTCGCGACGGGACATAGCGCAAGAGTCCCCAGCTTGGACTATCTTAGATCTTGATCCAGTAGGCCTACAGCATTTTTCTTGCAAATTGGTATCTGCTTGCTCAGTGAAAGCAGTGGGATGTGGTCAAATAATATTTTATCATGTCGGCAGTTACGAAAAAAGGGTCAGCATAAATCCATAATTTTATTGGACAATTTTAACATTTATGTGTCTAATCATAGACTAATGTGATGTGATGGTGTAGCACTGTAGGCCTTCGGTACCTAGATGGCCTAAAATAGTGAAATTTGTCATTATACTATAAATGATTTTGAGCTGCGCGTGACCGCCTACTTCAGTTTCACGTCTTCAACCGTTCAGGCATGTCACTCACTCACTTTGATTGTGTTTACTGTCACTGACAGACAGTGTCACTGTAAATATGTGTCAGACGTTCAGTTCTGCTCTTTCACTTTAGTAACTTACTTTTTCGCAGTTTCAGGGCACTTAAAAGTCTATTAGATTTAAGCGCTCACCTAACCTTGTGCCTATAGAGTAACAAAATAAATCAGGAAATAAATTGACACAAATATCATGAACATGTGAGCGAAAATAGAGTGAGTGATTGATTACTTTGTTGCCTGGTCAACCGGGGAAAATATTGGGGTGCTACTACGACTACTGCTGACGAGCAGCTACTACTGCGCCGCATAATTCACCAGGTGGCAGTCAGATAAATAACGTAACAAAACGTAGGTCCGTCAGGGACATATTAAATACCGGTACTGTCTATGTATAGGCTACATATATTTTTCTATGTAGTTGCCAATGATCTGTTTGTGTAACTTTAAAAATCAAAGAAAATGTGAGAGAAAATATAATGATTGATCACGTTGTTGTCTGGTCAACAGTGGAAAATATCGGGATGCTAAAACTATAATAGGGGAAGCGCAGCTCTCATGCAATGTTTGTATGTAGAGGTCATTGGCAGCTACATAAAAATATGTACATGTATAGGCCTACGGATAAAACAAAAAATTGGAGTAGCCTAATTTTACATGATATTAGTGTCCCGATGACTTAAAAGGTCCGAATTTTAAAAATATTAAAAATAAATGGTTCAACTTCACGTTTAGGCATTATTAAATAATTATGTTTAGATTATTTGTAAAAAAAATATGTATGGTTTTATAAGAGCGTTATGTCAAAAAAACGTGGAAATCAATGATTTAAATTCGTCTTAAAATTGATATCGATATATATAATTTCGATGAATAGGCCCTATAGATGTCCCCACATTTGCACTCCGTTACCATCATTGTAGCATGCCCCATCAAGTGAAAAATCATGAACTAAAATTATATAAAGTGTAGTTTGACACACTGAATGGCCACATACGAGTTTTTTACCTAGAAAAAAATATTATTGTTGAGTGACAAGCTATTCAAAAAAGGTATTACCAACACGTTAGAAAATATGCTTTTGTCTTTGAATTATTGCCCATATGTCATATATTTCGTTTGGGGTCTGAGGGCGAATGGTTCTATGGTTCTAAGACTAAGTAATGGTTGCACTCAGGACTGGTCATGGATAGGTCTATAGCAGAAGCACGGCTGGATCAGTTTGAGAACACAGAGGCGGACGCCGGCTGGCGGAAGACATCGAAGCGTTCTGTTGAGCACTTCGATTGAAAGACTTGAACTGCAGGAACTTCACTTAGTTAGGCACAATCTGGTCTTTATTGAAACAAGACATCATAGTTCAATACCATACATTTTCGTTCACAGAAACTCATGTTAAAGATTGGCAGGTCTAGTGACGGTGGTAGACAACTCGTCCCAGCAGGAACTCATAAACTCAATACACAGTCTAAATCAGGAAACCCATAAACTTAATATAATCCATAGCCTGATGGCTTCATTTTAACTCAAAACATCGTCAGGTGAAGACCCGAGGGCCTGCGTGCGAAGTTAGTCCATGTTTGACAGAGACACGCACACAGCAAAGTACGTGCTCCCACGTCTGAGGATTCTGAGCAACTAATCTGAAAACGCGCACTAGTCGAAATCTCAAGAACTTCCAGTCTGAACGCGGGAGACATCAACCAATCAAAAGCCCGGAAAACACCCACGCGGCTGTGAGTTAAATATTAGAATAATACGTCACTGAGGAATTAAACTTTTAATTTAATCTTAGGAATACTATGTCGTCACAGAAGTTAATTAATATATTGAAAGCAGGTTAGGCACGCGTCAAGTGAGCCGAGCAACACGAGCCAAAATAGCTCCAGGGTGGATATAAATAGATTAACTCAGCGTGACAATCCCGGAAACAAACATGCCTAATTATTAGCATGAAATCCACAAAAACCCGCATATACGACACGCCCTCCTTCCGTGAAGACTACGTCCCGGAGTCGAACCGAGACGCAGGCCGCAAGGAAAAAGTCGAGGAAAGTACCAACAAGTAACAAGCGGGTACAAAAGTTAAGCAGGGCCATCCTAATTAATTAAGAGAAAGTAGCGATACAATAAATTAATTGTAAACATATGAAATAATCACAAGTTATTCCGTCCAATGCACAAGCTTCTCAAGCTGTTGCAGTAGGCGGACTAACGTCAAAATCGTTAGAATAATAAGGTGATAAATCAGTGAAATAATGTCCAGGTACAGGTGAAATGAATAATTGATTGACAGTAATTAGCATCTAATTGCATTGAAGATTCAAATATTATTAGCATTGTTGATCTGATAGTAATCTTGACTTCGTGGAGGCATCAAGCTTGATTGTCTGTAATATTATAATAGAGTCCAGGTTATGTGAAATATGTATGCAGATCAACATAAGTGCAACGAAAGAGTTACACCATACCATGTAAAATTACACAAGACAAGTATGTCCACAATCACAATTATCAAATGTGCACCAATCAAGGGGATGAACATGGATTAGGGAATAAATCAGGGACAATAAAATTAACTTCATTATCGATCATCCAACAACCAAGGAATAGAGACCACACGACTTAGCGTGGCCAGCACTACCTGGCTGCTGGTAAGTAAGTAATATAATTGTACTAAAACTGTCAAAGTTCTATAGAGTTTCCGAGATCAAACATGTACAGATTATTAATTTAAAAATAAAATATTTATTTATTATACAATATTTATAATTAATATTATAGTATTAAACTAGTGTAGGTGGAAGCTTATCTTGTATATATAAACATATTTATAGTGTTTGCAATGAGCGTTAGGCCTATAAGTGAAATGTGTTGTAACGTTGCATGGTGGAAGTGAAAGCGTGAAGATTTGCTTCACACAATAAGAGAACAGGAACAAGGTAGACAAGGGAACAGGGAAAACTTAACTCGAAATGCAAATGGATCGAGAGTAGCTGACAAGGATTTGTGTCTGCATTAATTAAACCCGAGAGCAGAGAAATTACACCGAAGGTAGAGGTACCAATCCTGCATACCGTAAAACAGCATATATAGCTGAGCAATGGCCACTTACTCAACGTACAAGAAAAACGGCAACTGTATAACAATCCGTCGATGGAACAACTCAAGGTGAAGAGTATAAGTTAGAATTTTTAACTCCCCTGGCTATGAAGCCAGATATTAGTCATTCCCCGGTCTAACCAACGAACAAGAACAAGAGAAAGGAACACGAAATTTAACGATGGTAAGTGGATGGTGTGAAATCATAAATACAGAGGTGCAAAAGATTGGAAACAGTGAAATAGTAGCCCACAGTTAAATGTAATAAGGAAGAAACGTTGAAAAAGAGAAAAATAGAGGATCCTATTTTTAAGTTACACAGGTCCCATTTTTGTAACAATTGTTGTTGCAAAACGAATAAATACCAGGCTTCTAGAGAGGAAGGAGAGGGAAGAAATATCCAGACGAGGTATACACAGCTGGATATAACCTTAACTGCTGTTTACAAGAAGCCATTAATAATTGCATGATACAATAAGCAATAAGAGAATTTGGAAAAGGTCAAATATCAATATAAAATTATTAAAGTTTAATACTTAAAGAAGATAATACGAAATTGTACACAATAATGAAATATTTAAGAAAATAATTCTACGCACGAAATTTGGAATAATAATATCTCATAATATAATAATATAGAATTAAAGACATTTATAAACGTGTGATATATAATAATATAGAATTAAGGACATTTATAAACGTGTGATAACATCTTTCTGGAATGGAGGGGCTAGCGGTAGCGTAATAGGCTAGGTGTAGCCACAAGAAGGAAGGGCATAAGAGGCGGAGAGTATAGGATATACCCGGCATGTATATAAGCAAGAGTATGCGACGAGGGATAGCGATACGAGGTAGAGTGAACATCGGCTAGGTAGCGTAGCGCAACTAATGATGTATTAATCTCTTTTGTGAAAAATTAATATAAAATACGGTAAAGCATGAGGGAATAATACATACGAGGTATTAAATCGTATTTGGACAATTGAATACTCATAACGAAGCGGGAAACGCGATCACGTTTCAAGAAGTAAATTGGTAATGAATTACGCGTTCATTGTTGAATATATGACTAAGCTATGTGAGATAGCAGCAACGTAACTGCGTAGCTCGAAGATGGTAAGGTCACACGTGACTAATACGAAGCATATTAATAAATTCGTCCGGATTAAAATATTTAGGGTTCGGGATTGGAACTCGGGAACGCGTCGAACGTGGGGGCGCCACAGGTGCGTCCGAAGCGTTATCAGTCGGTTTAAACGGTATGCTGGTGAGAGTCGGGAACGTAACGTCTACTGTATCTGAAGCAATGTCGGCTGGGAGGTCTACAGAAGAAGTCTGAAGGGTGTCCGTAACCGGCGAAGCTGTAAGTGGAATTGTAGATGACGTGTGCGGGATCGGGCGTTCCTGTGAGGGATCAGGAGGGCCTACTGCTTGATTTTCCGCGGTAGCTGCGCTATGTGTAGATGTAGATGTGTCGATAGTCTGAACATTTTGATTGATTGTACGGTCGACCTCTGCAACTGGGTCCACCTGGACGGCGACGTCAATATATAACCAGTTTGTAATTTCTGGTCCCTGATAATGCTTCAATTTGTCTGTATTGACAACTTGTGATTTAGCGAGGGCGTCTTTCTGTATCTGTGCCGTATGGGGTGATAACATGTTAATGATAAGGAATGGTCCTGTCCACGGAGAGTCCAGCTTAGTGTCAAGGGGTTTATAAAAGTACCAAACGAACTGACCTTTAGTGAATGGTTGAATATTGTCATGCACTTTACGATCGGCGTATCTGTTTTGTTGCGTATATGCCCGGTCGATATTATCACGAGCCGCTTGCTGGCAAGAATGCAATGAAGATTGCAACCATTGAATGTAGAGTATTGGGCAAGAGGGGGTAGGTGTCTCTGTGGGTGGTCGTGGCAGTTGGGCGTCGATGATAGAGTTTAGTTCACGTCCGAATAGGAGTTTGTTGGGTGTGAAGCCAGTTGAGCTCGAAACGCTGCTATTATAAGCAGCATTAACCAAGGGTAAATGTTTATCCCAGTCAAGTGGACGATTTTCGATATATATAGCGAGCATCTGCTGAATGACCTGATTTTGTCGCTCTGTCGCGCCGTTAGTCGCGGGTGAGTAGGGAGACGTATTTAGCTTGTCGATGCCGAGTAATTTGCACATATTGGTGAACACGTCGCTCATGAACTCGGGCCCCTGATCCGACAGGACCTGCTTCGGAATACCGAACCTTGATATGAACTGCGTCACGATGGCGTCAGAGACGTCGATAGCGGTATGAGAGGGTAGCGCATACGCTTCCGAATATTTGCTGAAATGGTCGATAACGACCATAATATATTTATTGTCATTTTGCGTGGTCGGCAAAGGGCCCATTATGTCAATACCTAATCTGTCAAAGGGTTCACCCGATGGGTCACGTAAGAGAGGATTAGAGCGTTCGGGTCGGCCTTTTTTTTTAGCGCAGGACAAACACTTCCTGACCCAAATTCTAACGTCTAGTTGATAATTAGGCCAGTAGAAATTTGTTTTTATTTTGGCCCACGTTTTTGTGTTACCTCTATGACCTGCAACGAGTGAATCATGACAAGCTTGTAGGATATTCGTGCGAATATCCATAGGTACGACAAGTTGGAATCGGGGTTGTAGTAAAGGTGGTTGAAGTACGCGTCGGTAAAGAACGTTGTGAACTATTCGTAATTCGTCCCAAATTCGAGTGTAGGTCTTGAATTCAGATCCTTCGCGGCGAATACGAGTGGGGTTCGGTTTCGGGCTACTAGACTGAACTAAGTTGAAAATTTTTTTTAGAACCGGATCGTTGCGCTGAGCATTCGATAGTTCTTCCAGGGTATAACCCTCCAGCCATGTGGGTATATCATGTTGCTCTGAGTTGTGTTGAGTGGGTATAGCATTTGTGGCCATGACTTGACCGATGGTGGTACATGCCGGAACTGATGACGGACGGCAGTGATCGCAGTCTGCTCTAGGGCACTTCCGAATAGGTGGTCGTCGACTCAACGCATCGGCGTTACTATGGTTTTTACCCGGGCGATGTTGGAGGATGAAAGAATATTTGCTTAGTGTAGTTAGCCAACGTGCAAGTATCCCGTCTGTGTCCTTAAAATTCAGCAGCCATTGTAAAGCTGCGTGATCCGTACGAACAGTGAAGGGTTGTGAAGATAAATAATATCGCATTTTCCGAATAGCTAAAACTACAGCTAAAAGCTCGCGTTTTGTAGTACAATATGAGCGCTCAGCTGGCTTGAGCGCATAGCTGTAATACGCGATGACTTTCTCCTTGCCGTCTTGCATTTGTGATAAGACTGCGCCGATAGACGTGTTACTGGCGTCACAGTCTAGAATGAACGGATCACTCGGGGAAGGGAAAGTAAGTATTGGTTTTGAAAGCAGTTTGGTTTTGAGGTTGGTAAACGCGTTGGCACATTGTTGCGACCAAATCCATTTGGCCTTACGGTGAGTAAGTGCTTGTAGTGGGGCGATGATGGTGGCGTAGTTGTATATGAAACGTCGGTAATAGCCTGTAAGCCCCAAAAAACTTACCAATTCTTTAGAATTTGTAGGGGTGGGCCATGACTGAACGGCTGAGACTTTATCTGGGTCGCATGTTACTCCGTCACGGCTGATGATATGGCCTAGGAAAGGAATTGATCTTTTATAAAGATGGCATTTAGAAGGTTTCAATACTAAGTTGGCTGTTCGTAGGCGACTGAGTACTAACTCCAAATTCTGTAATGTTTCGCCAAAAGACCTTCCAAAAACTAATATGTCATCAATATACACCAGGCAACGTTTCCAATTTAGACCGCGCAGGACTGCTTCCATAAGACGGACAAATGTCGCCGGAGAGTTTGTGAGTCCGAAAGGCATTACGTTGAATTCGTAAAGTCCCGACTGCGTCGCAAAGGCTGTTTTTTGTTTAGAATCCTCGCTCATGGCGATCTGGTGGAATCCCGACGAAAGGTCAAGTGAACAGAAATATTTCGCACCATGAAAAGAAGACACCGCCTGTTGCACGGAAGGTAATGGGAAACTGTCCTTAACCGTAATGGAGTTAATTTTCCGGTAGTCGATGCATAACCGGGGAGACCCATCATGTTTAGTGGCCATGACAACAGGTGCTGACCATGGTGACACACTATGCGATATCAGATTTTGTTGTAAGAGAGATTCCACTTCTTTTTCAATGATGTCGTGCTTATGAGGTGGTTCGCGACGGGGTGGTATTTTGATAGGGTGATGCATGCCGGTATCGATATCGTGCTTAATAATATCAGTTCGACCAAGGCGGGTGTTTGGTAATTTGAATCTATCTATATGAGAAGACAAGAGTTTTGCCAATTCAGATTTTTCCTGGCGAGTTATCTGTTTGTCGCACTGATTCAGTAAAACTTGCAAGGGTTCCGGTAGGCAGGTGGACGAAGAAGGTTGGAAGGCTGTATTATCATCATGTAGGGTCGTTACATCGCACGCGGAGATACGAGAAATTTCCCCAAGGTATGTGCCTTTCTTTAAAATGTAATCTTGGTCGTGTGTATTGATTACAGATATTGGAAGCGGAATATCATTCCCTGGTATAACCAGAGCGCGGCTAGCGGCCAGGTTGGTTTTACCCGGCAATGTGGGAGAAGGTTCGAATATGCAATCTACGCCTAACAATTGTTGTGGTCTCCCACCGAGCGTAGAGGGTATCAATGTTTCTGAACTTGGTAAAATGTGTACATCATGTTTAGTGTAGATGCGACACGACTTATTAGATAGTGCACGTGATAATTTAACGGCAAAATATTGTCCGGTGTTAGGTTCCGTGAGTGTTAGTTTACCGGATCCGTAACTGATGGATGCGCTAAAACGTGTTAACAAATCGTGTCCGAACAAAAGGTCAATGTCAGGTAAGTCGGCAACGACGACGTCGCAGTAGAATGAACATCGTCCGATCTTTATTGGTAACCGTGTAGATCCGTAAGTTTTCAGTGCTGAGCCGTCTGCTACTGAGATACGTATGTTAACTGGTCTTAATTTCAAATGTAGCTTTTTTGCGAGTTCATCGAACCATTTTTTTGCTACTAACGAGTGACTGGCACCTGTGTCCAATAAGGTTATAAGTTTGTTCGATTCAACCTCTACTGGTACTGTCCATGCATGGTGGGTGAGAGTGGTGTTGATGTGTACGTCGGTATCCACGGGTGGTGTGTACTGTGTGTCTGTATGCGCAGCATGTCTCGCCTGTTCGTTGATGCTGGTGGTATTGGCGGTGCGTGCAGGTTGGGCAGGCATGTCTAGACGCCTGGTTAATACTGGTTGGTTCATAGGCCAAATGTCATGATGTATGTATTGTGAGGTCCTGTCATTTAACGGGGGTTTTGGAACCGGTTGAATGGTTGCGGCGCGCGATGATTTTGGAACGGTCGCAGGTTGCGCCCTGGTTGCGACCGTGGGGCGTTTAAATGACTCGGTGGATTGTTTGCGGGGTTTGACTGTCTGGGCTGGTTGTATGTATGTTCACTAGCGTGTGGGCGATGAGAAGTCATTGAGCGGTTATACATATTCTGTGGGTGATCAGTATGTGGCCGCTGAGGTCGACATTCAAATGTGCGATCAAAATTATTGCGTTGTGTAGCTGGTCCATGTGAATGGTCCTGTAGCGTGAGATCGTGGAGTTGTTCCTGCATTGCAAGAAATCGGAAACAGGAGCTGGCTTCATGACCAGGCTTATGACAAATCTGACAGATCGACGATTGATTCCTGTGGTGATCAGCTTGAAAATGTCGCCGGGAAGTAGTGTCCGCTGTCCGAGGAGGGTTAGCATACATAACACGTTCATCGGAGTAAGTAGGTTTAGAGGTTTGGGCAACATTGCAAGAGATCATGGAGGGAAGCGGTTTAAGATCCGCGCTACCTTTAACTAAAGTGTCTGACTTTTTGTCGTACGCTGTCAAGTAGCGAATGGCGTCACTCAATTTCAGGTCCTTCTCCGTGTCATATTTAAATTGTAAGTCCGCATGTCCGCTACCACGAACGAATTGAGTCAAAATCAGTCTTTGGAGACTGTCATTCTCCATAGAAGGGAATGCCTTTGTGAAGAGTTCTTGTAAGGAATTCGCAAATGACTGCGGTGATTCATCGGATTTCCTTTTCCGGCATTGCGCCGAAATTTCAAAGTCTTTCTCAGTCTTTGTATCCCCCAAGCGAAGTTTAAGGGCACGAACACACGAACTAAAAGAACTAGTCTCCTCGTCTGTGAGGCTCGCCGAGAGAGCAAGAGGTTCTCCCTTGAGGGCTGCTAAGAGAAGCATTGGTTTAACCTCAGGGGGGTAATTCTTAAGAGTTGCAATAAGTTTGAAATGGGCTAACCATTCCGAGAATGAGTTGGATTTACCGTCAAATTTTTCAAGTTTGAGGTCTCGCGTGTAAGATTCGTCTGAGCAATCCAATGGAAAAGTTTGGCTAGCGATATCCTCGTCAGCCATGGTGAAGTATGGACTAGAGGTATTGAAATTCATGTAGACTCCGCGTTCGCCACAGAAGTTGAAGTGTAGATGAATTTCATGTAATCAAGGTAGGTCGAAAGAAGATAGGCCTCAGTAAAGATTGACTATGCCAAGAGACTGGTATGGATGTATACTGGAAAATAGCAGAGGATTATGTGTGATTGATGGTAATGAAGTAGAATAGGCTAGGCCTAGATTAGTCCTACATGGGACCTAAGTTTATATAGGCCTAATAGTATGACAGCCTACTGAAAATATGACAATTTAATTCTACTATTCTAGAGATATATTTTTGGTCTATAGGCACACAGTTATAAGTTAGGTATTGTAAATGTAATTGTTGAGTTATATAATAGCTTGTTACTGCACGGTAAGCTGAGCTGTAGAAGCAATGACGATAAGAAGGCAGATTTATGCAAGGAGTGGAGGATATCGATTGGTACAAGTGCACATTCAATAATGAAATAGTGGACTTACTTTTTTTTTCGTCCTGTGTTGTGAGATAGTCCAGGTCAAATTGAAGAAGGTAATCCAAAAATTGAGTTATCCAATGAGTGTAATACACAGGTGTATGTGCGAGAGTCGAGACCAGCTATAAACTGATAGGTCTGATCACTGGAGACGAATAGTCAAATGATTGTAATATTTACTATAATTATACTAGAGTACTATAATATAACCGTGCAAATGTTGAATTTAAAGAGATGGAAGTATACAGTCAGTGCAGTATTCTGAAATTTAGAAATGTATTATGAAACGGTGTAACTTGTTAATTAAGTGTAATAAGTTTATATTCTACAATGATATATTGAATACACTATTACTTAAAAGTTAATACTGCACAATCAATTACTGTGTGGCTGATAGTGAAGAGTAGATGGGGCGTTGTTCTGTCAGTTGGAGAGTGTAGTCTATCGCCATGGAGACGCTGTCTGGCAGGAGAGTGGAGGCGCTGTGTATGCTGATAGCAGTGGACGGTTAGTCAGGCAGAATGCGGTTGACAGTATGTGTAAGCACCGTGCTGATGTGTGGTCTGGCAGAAGAGTGGCGGCACTGTGTATGCTGATCAGTGGGCGGTCAGTCAGGCAGCATGCGGTTGACTGTATGTGTAAGCACCCGTGCTGATGCGTGGTCTGGCAGGCGCACCCGCTGGTATGTAGCCCGCCGGTACTGGAAGAGCGGATTAAAGAGAGAATCCGCACGCCGAAGCTTGATTATGATGTTGAGAAGAAAATGCTATGAAATCCCAAATCCATAGGCCGACCTTTATCCGATAATTTCATCCAGCGAGTATCAGAGAATTCAGCAGTAGTAGTAACCTCCAACTGTCATATATTTCGTTTGGGGTCTGAGGGCGAATGGTTCTATGGTTCTAAGACTAAGTAATGGTTGCACTCAGGACTGGTCATGGATAGGTCTATAGCAGAAGCACGGCTGGATCAGTTTGAGAACACAGAGGCGGACGCCGGCTGGCGGAAGACATCGAAGCGTTCTGTTGAGCACTTCGATTGAAAGACTTGAACTGCAGGAACTTCACTTAGTTAGGCACAATCTGGTCTTTATTGAAACAAGACATCATAGTTCAATACCATACATTTTCGTTCACAGAAACTCATGTTAAAGATTGGCAGGTCTAGTGACGGTGGTAGACAACTCGTCCCAGCAGGAACTCATAAACTCAATACACAGTCTAAATCAGGAAACCCATAAACTTAATATAATCCATAGCCTGATGGCTTCATTTTAACTCAAAACATCGTCAGGTGAAGACCCGAGGGCCTGCGTGCGAAGTTAGTCCATGTTTGACAGAGACACGCACACAGCAAAGTACGTGCTCCCACGTCTGAGGATTCTGAGCAACTAATCTGAAAACGCGCACTAGTCGAAATCTCAAGAACTTCCAGTCTGAACGCGGGAGACATCAACCAATCAAAAGCCCGGAAAACACCCACGCGGCTGTGAGTTAAATATTAGAATAATACGTCACTGAGGAATTAAACTTTTAATTTAATCTTAGGAATACTATGTCGTCACAGAAGTTAATTAATATATTGAAAGCAGGTTAGGCACGCGTCAAGTGAGCCGAGCAACACGAGCCAAAATAGCTCCAGGGTGGATATAAATAGATTAACTCAGCGTGACAATCCCGGAAACAAACATGCCTAATTATTAGCATGAAATCCACAAAAACCCGCATATACGACACATATATTTTCATTAATCCCAAGAATACTTTCAATTTTACTACTCCGTTACAAAGAAAAAAGAACGGAGTAGTCAATTGCCAAATTTTATTTTACAGTCATAATTTATGACTGAAGATATAATCTTTAAAACATGGCTCGTTATCCCCATATAAATAGAGCACACATTTATGATTGATGTTATGATAAGAGAATATAGGCCCCTACAGTTTATATTTATGTCGAGCCAAACATTTGGTAACGGAGTTGAGTATTTTTTGGCTTGGTAACGGAGTTGAAATAAGGATGTTTGTTTATCCAGTCAAATTTTCTTATTTTTTAGCAGTTTTGAGATACGATTGTTTAGTATTATGCTTAAATAAGGATATCACGTTTAAAAGTGTGATGTGAAGCTAAACAAAGTAACATCCATTTTAAAATGGTTTGGATTTGGTAACGGAGCTGCAACTTTTTTCAAATGACGTTTTTTGAACGGATTTTTTTTTCTAGCGCAGCCAGTGACTTTTTTATGTTCTATTGGGATCAGTGCACAAACCCATCAAGTGGTTTTCCTCCTCTTTGATGGTCACCTCACTGCCATTTTTGATGCTACAAAATCACCCCAATTTTTGGTTTTACTCATACATAGAAATATATATATTCTCTATACATGTAGCCTATATATATGTTCTATGTGCAGCTACTAGTACGGCGCCGTATAATTCACCAGGTGACAGTCAGACAATTATAATATGAACTTTCCCGCAAGGCGTGGGGCGGTTTTCATTAAACCAAACTTCTATAGCAACGGTCACGGAATTACCAAATAGAACCAAACCAATTTTACAGGGACCATGGCTAGATTATTATATTCATACATCAATCTGGGTTACTATCGTTGCACATAAAAGTAGGATGATTTAATGTCCACATTCATGATCCAGGCATAGCAAAATACTTGACATTATCGATATTTCAAAGCAGAATGATGTTTCTAATTATTCATGCTACAAGGGCGGGGCCCTGGTGTAGTGGTTAATGCTGCTTGCTTGAAAAGTCAGAGATCGCGGGGTTCGAACCCCACTCCGGCCTTTATGTTTCAAAGAAACAAAATATTTCTTCCCCGCTGCCTCGTAATGATTCAATATTGTAGGGAACTTCCGTGACAGAGAGGTAGCATGCTCGGCCTCAGACCGCCAGGAATTTCGAATCCTTTGTCTGGATGGCAGTATCATCTCATCATCCCCAGGAGTTTTCCATGGCCCACTTTAAACTATATGTGCACAAATGTGGCCTAAAACCCCTTTCATTTCGTTTAATTTTAGTTATGCTACAACGATGTATATTATAGTAGTAAATCCCGATGTATATTATAGTAGTAAGTTACTGTCGTATCTTACTACTATGTTGAACCTATATTATTCACTCCTTTAATGATATCGACATACAGAGGCATTCAATCAACACAGCTGAAGGACCACAGTGTACCACAATCAATCACCACAGCGAATAAAACACGGTTTGCTATATAGGGGCCTACTGTATGCCTACTATGCTAAAAAAAATTAAATGTCCGCTATTTAAATTTTTTCTCAAAACGTTTTTTTAGATAATACACCATAAAAACTATATATTACCAAATCGTTTCCGATATTCGGGTGTAAACAAAACGTTTGCTCATAATGCATTTTAGAAATTTGGCGGCCATTTTGAAAAATCCTCAATATTGGGTCAAACCCTAATAAAATCAGTTGCGCTTCGGAAAAAAAGAATTAAAGTTAGAACCCTTGTGAGCAATACCTAAAAGTTTGGTAATTTTGTCTGCAAATAACACTATGTTCCTTAAAGGCGCTAAGGGAGCCCACTAATTCTCACATTAAAACATCACAACCCTAAAACTTTAAATGTTATTTGTTGTTTTTCTATGATTATTTTTAATTGTTATCAGCAAACATCACTGTAAAACATTAACAATCCACTCAATGTTGTGTTTTGGGATAGCGGGCATTAACTTCAAAAAGTAGGGGCAAATTTCTATTAGACGTGGTTAAAAAGGTTTTTTCATCTTTATTTTTATATATTATATAATGAGCATAAACATGTCGTTTGCAGTATTATCATTCTCAAAGAACCTGCAATATGGGCGTACAAATTATTATACCCCATATCCATTTTTTTATTTACGCTGATATTTTACTCCATTTTTGCCAATGGCTATTGTTAAGTAATAAAACATATCAAACCCCTAGAGGTACAAGGGTATAAACACAAAGTTTAAGCTCATTTAAAAAATGGTACCTTTTTATCGATTCAACATCTATATCTATTTATACTACAATTAATACATTACTTTTAAATAAAAGTCTAATTTCTCAAACACTTGTCTCAAACACTCATGCATTAGATTCAGATAACAGTGGGTATATATCTATTAGTTCCCAAATTACTGCTGTCGGACAACTTCTCAGAGGGTTACCCGGTCTCAAGTGAAATGTAATATAGGCTATTTATCTTTGAAATGAGCTCAAGAAACATAATTGTCATGTGAGTTAGGCGAAATCCAAATTTAATGTAATTTAATCAGGTAAATTTAATTTAATGTAATTTAATCGTTTTAAATTATGAGTAAATTATGTGAAAATTCGCGATTCTCGGCTATACCTTGGTTAACATGGTTAAGCTATAACATTTCCATGTTTGTATGCCTATATGTGTGTCTATCAGACAGACATGTGATCTATTACATGCAATTTATTACTATTACCATTACTTTGAAATACTTCTATTATTATTGCTATTACTATTACAGTTTTGAGTTATATTACTATTACTCTACCATCCATTACTATTACAATAACTTGCTGTCACCCTTTCGAAAGAGATAACCAGCTATACTGCTATTATATATTTCCCATATACATTTTATAATAACAAACATAAAATCGTATCAATATTGAGACTATTTATTACAAATTGAAAATATTTTAATAAATTGTATGTATAATTGGCATTTGTTTAGATAATAATTTAATCTAGACACTACGTTAGCTTCGCCGAACAGCGATATGACATGTGACATGTTAGCCATGATAACACTTTGCGTGAATGTTAGTTAGGGTTATATACAGATCCAGATAGCCAGGATATTAGTTATATAGACAATAACATGTTTATTTTACGATCGCTAAACATTGTGGTAAACAATATTTAATGGTTCTTTCTAGAAATGATATGTTTGTAGGCCTATTTAATAACATGTTAAAATTTGTTTTGACGTAGTTCAATGTGGTTTCTAAGGCTGTTAGGGTTAATTAAGTCGCCGTCATAACACTGTCTGCACATGATACATTTGACCTCCCAGCAAACACGGGGCATTCACCCAATGCTGTTTCAATGCTGCCCACCGTCTTCGACGCTGGCTCCATGTTTGCTC
Organism: Flabesymbios commensalis; assembly: GCA_964017125.1. Classification (NCBI taxonomy): domain Eukaryota; kingdom Metazoa; phylum Annelida; class Polychaeta; order Terebellida; family Flabelligeridae; genus Flabesymbios; species Flabesymbios commensalis. The sequence continues at coordinate 71,099,015 of OZ024915.1, forward strand.
GGAGCTGACCATCAGGGCCAAAAGATCAAAGGTGTTTGACCAAGGGGGCCTGACAATGACCTGTTTTGATACTGTTTAGGCATTAAGATTTTAAGTCGCGCTTCATATATTTTCTAAGATTAATGACACAGGTTAAATTAATGTGAATAATCAAGAGAAAATAGAATAGTGTGATATAAAAGTAAAAAAATAGACTATTATCTATTACTTTGCCATCTATTACTATTACTATTACTATTACTTTCATTTTTTCGCAATCTGTTACTATTACCATTACAATAAAATTACCCCCGTTACCTATTACTATTACTATTACCTATTACTAAAACCCCAACCCTGCTATCAGCACACACTGATAAACCCAGATTTCCATAGATTTCCATAGATCTCCAAATTTCCATAGCATCACATATCAAAAAGACAGTATGTAACGTTATAAGTATGATCTAGTCCAAAATGCTGTTTGACTCAGATAAATATTTCAACCATTATAAGTTAAAGGGACTGGCCCAGGCTAAAATCATCAAAAAATCGGTGATTTTATTTCGGGTTCTTAACATGACCATATGATGTAAACATGTACATAGACTAGAACTGCAAATTTTTATAATTTTTGTGCTGCGCATTCATCAGTTAGGCTAGATATAGAGACGAAATTCCCGCATTTCCTATTTTTGACATGGTTGTCAATAATTAGAAATCAGGAATTTCGTCTCTATATCTAGCCTAACTGGTGAATGCGCAGCACAAAAATTATAAAAAATTGCAGTTCTAGTCTATGTACATGTTTACATCATATGGTCATATTAAGAACCCGAAATAAAATCACCGATTTTTTGATGATTTGAGCGTGGGCCAGTCCCTTTAATTTATTCAAATTTGCACCCACTTGAAGTTGTGTCTCGCTACCGCGATCCACAACTTCAAGTGGGTGAAAATTACTCATAATAGTTTAATTTGAGATCTATGCTTTGCAAATACTGATTTAAAAAAACACATACTTCCCAATATTAGTGATTTGATCGACAAATAAAACAAATTAAAAACGATCAGCAGGATAAAGACTAACCATTAAATCCTGATACCTGTAATGTAATGTAATGGGCCACGCGTCTAATATTGTTTTGATGAGGACTATTACAACCAACGCTGACTCATGATTGGTCTAGCATCTGGGACGCTGGCCCAACGTTAAGCACTGCTGGTACAACATACTGTGTTTGTTGGGATAGTCGGTACGAGTCCTGCTGCTGATTCTAATTGTCTATGGTGTTTGTGGTAATCGGTTACATAACACACAAAATCATCTCCCATCAACGTTACTTGACATGCTTATAACAATGGTTACTCTGGTACTTCTGAATTGTCAGTTTCTACATTTTTTTTCCATCTGTGACACATTTTTTTCTGAAGGGTCGATAAGAAACTAGAAAGGTTTATCGACGCAGGCGTCGATGACTATGCCTCCATTGACTCCGTTGTTAATGCCTCCCTATTTTTTCAAGACAGTCAAAATAAATATTCCTTTGTCCTACATCGTACCTCCCCCCCCACCCCCCACCCAAAAAATAATTGAAACCAAAGATGCTCTATATTTTTTAAAAGACAGTCAAAATAAATAAAAAATATCTTTTTGACCTACCTGCCCCCCCCCTGACCCCCCCTCAAAAAAAAATCTGAAGATACTTTAAAAAAAAAATTAAAATAATAAAAGTAAATTAATACATTCGTTTGACCCACCTGCCACCCCCACCCGAAAATAATTAAATGTGAAGAGGCTACTGACAAAAAGAAATTGTACAAATTTGCATTAACCCACCTGCTTATTTTTCAAATTTGTTGTGACCTTCCCGCTGGGTGGGGGGGGGAGGTCACAACAAATTTGAAAAATAACAATGGAATCCGAAGTGGCCATAGAAAAATGTCTTGAACCCCCTCCTATTTTGTCGCAATTTGTTTTGACCCCTCGCCTGCCCCCTGGAAACAAATATAATCAAATTAGCCTTCACCTTAACCCCCACCCCGGCCTGACCTTCCCTGCCTGTAAGAAAATGTAATCCAGAGAGGCTACTACGTTAAATGAAAAAATACCCTTAAAATAAATATTTGTTTAAAAAACATGTGCCCAATGGCCTCCATCACCCCCTTCCTGCCTCACCCTCCCATTAAAAATGTTATCCGGAGGGACAGACAGATGGACAGTCGGACCCACCTACTATGTGTCTTGTCATCATCAATATTTACATCATGTTTCACAGAATAATGGCTTCAGTGAACATGATGTACAATGGTGGACGGTTGAGCGCACACATTGACATGGACGGCGGCACTGGAGATACGCTTTACTGACTCAAGATCAAACATATCTCTCACCTAATTCTTATGGCGTTAACTGGCCGATATCGTGAACTCGACCAATCAGAGCCTTGAGAACTAGGTCAACACGAGGCCCGATTCAATGCTAGTGATACATGAAGCATTAACTGAGAATGGTGAAGACTTAATAATGCCTATCCAGAAGACGCTGATACGATGCTGTATTAATGTTGTTCCACCGTCTACGACGTTGGCCCAGCATTAATACAGCATTGGGTCACCGTGTTGTGTGTGCTGGGGTGCGGTAATCATTGTTGTATGCCGTTATATCGCCCCGTACCTCATAATAGGCATATGTACACACATATAGTAAACTGCTTGTGTAGATCACGTTACAAGTAAAAGTACACCACATATGGCAAAGGAAATGTGTTTTTTTAGCTGAGTGGTATAAAAAGTAGGTAAACCAGTACCATTATATTGGTGCCATGGGTTTATTTAGCTACGTGGTATAAATGGTAGGTAAACCAGTATCAGTATATTGGTGGCATGTGTTTATTTAGCTGAGTGGTATAAAAATGGTAGGTAAACCAGTATCAGTATATTGGTACCATGTGTTTATTTAGCTGAGTGGTATAAAAGGTAGGTAAACCAGTACCATTATATTGGTACCGTGTGTTTATTTAGATACGTGGTATAAATGGTAGGTAATCCAGTATCAGTATCAGTATATTGGTGGCATGTGTTTATTTAGCTGAGTGGTATAAAGGGTAGGTAAACCAGTATCAGTATATTGGTGCCATGTGTTTATTTAGCTACGTGGTATAAAGGGTAGGTAAACCAGTATCAGTATATATTTATTTTTATTAAGTCAAAACATTTGCAAATCTTGATGTTTAAACACTCCTTTTATTCCCAATAAAAGTGTTTTCACCGGCTAATAAACTTGATTAGAACGGTTTAAGGGTTTTAATATATGGTAGTTAAGTAATTCAAATCGCTACATTGGATGAGATGATCAACTGGTTGTTGCCAGAGTGAGTTCTAAGATGGGTGAAAGGGTTTTTTCGGTTGCGGCCCCCAGCTCTGGAATTGTATCCCTCTCGAGATGAAAAAATCTAAATCTTCACAGACATTTCGGTAAAAATGAAAACTTTATATTTCGTCCAAGCGTTTCCATCCTAAATCCTCTTTGTTCCGGATCGACGAGCTGGAACGGTAAACGGACACTGACAATGAGCCGGATTTTCAGCGCCTCTGAGCTCGGGATAACGAGTATTTAGGGGCGCGTCAGAAGTTTTTAATTTCATTTCATAGGTTACTGCTATGTGAGAGCCGCAGAGCACAATAGGCCTACCAGTAATATTCTATACGGTTCTCATAGTACCCAGATAGGCTACTCCCCTTAACCCTTATAACGCCGAATTATGTCTGTATAAACCATGGAGATCAATGGGGTTTTTTCAATTTGAAATTATCATAAATGTCTTAGTTAGTTACCGATTTATTTGAATACCTATGGGTATACGGCTGTTTGAAATATTTTAATTCTTTCAGTTCTAAAGACGGTCCCCGCACTGAAAGGGTTAACACATTCAATATGGGCAATCCCATTGTTGCATTCATATAGGTTTTTTGCAAAAAAATAGTGCGTGATGTTTATCAAATGTGCTGATACATACCAATAAAGCACTTCCTTCAGTATACCGTTAGTTTATTCCTTCTTTCCTTCGTCTTTCCTTTATTATTTACATATTTCCTTGCAATTCTTGTATAATCATTCGTTCATCCATCCGTTTATTCATTCATTCATTTATCTGCCTGGTCATTCGTTCATTCGTTAGTTCGTTCATACATTCATTAATTATTCTTTCGTTCATCCTTTTATTCATTCTTTCATTTGTTCGTTTGCTCGCTTATTCGTTCGATCTTTCGTTCATTCGTTTGTCCGTTCGTTTGTACGTTGGTTCGTACATCTGTTCACTTCGTCATTCATTCATTCATTCATTCATTCATTCATTCATTCATTCATTCATTCATTCATTCATTCATTCATTCATTCGTTCTTCCATCCATCCATCCATCCATCCATCCATCATCCATCCATCCATCCATCCATCCTTTCTTCTTTTCATTCATTTATTCCATCATTTGTTTTACATTATAGGGCCTACATATGATGCCAGGACTAGTTAGTGGTCTATAACTGGTGAAGACGATGAAGCATTGTGGGCGTGTCCTCATCTTGTCAATCATCACGATATGCTTCATCTACACCGTGACGCGACGAAAGGGCGGTCCAATCAGAGCAGAGAATGCTGATCACGTGACAGGGCTGGTGGACGTACACTCTGTGACGTACACACGGCTGCTGGAGGTCATACGTACACCTGGTAACGTGATGACCTTCATGGAGTATATGGAGAAGATCAGGGGCAGGAGGTCATCCACTGATGACCAGATCTGGACATCAATGACGCACAGGCAACAAGACATGCTTATGTGTACCAACTTCAACATAGCCAGCCAACTGAAAGGAGTGTCACAAATAGACTATGAACCGGTAAGGGAGTGTAACATGGACTATGAACCGATAAGGGAGTGTGAGATAGACTATAAGTAATTTATTCCACGAGATTAGAATACATAAATAAATAATGTGAGATAGACTATGAGCCTGTAAGGGAGTGTAACATATATATAGACTATGATCCGGTAATGTAGTGTAACATAGACTATGAACCGGTAAGGGAGTGTAACATAGACTATGAACCGTTAATGCTACGGTCCCACGAGGGCCAAAATGTGTGGCGATGTACTGGCGATGAAAAAGACGTGTTTTGGTGGCGATGGGTGCCGATGTCGAGCGTGTGGTCACACGAGAAAACTTACACGCGATGTATTGACGAGCATTCGGGGAACCTTCGGCGAAGCATCACCAATGCATCGCCGAAACTTCGGCGAACCATCATCGATGCATCGTCGAATATTCGGCGATGCATCGGGAAATATTCGGGGATTAATCGGCGCTACATCGGCTAACGTTAAAGATGATCGGCGACGGTCGGTGATCATTCGGCGATGCGTCGAGGTGTAATGTTGATGTCTTGACGATGTCGTGGCGATGTCTTGACGACGTCATGGCGATGATATGGAGTCTTGTTGAGCGCAGAAATGTGGTAATATGTAATAGTAATATGTAATAGCAGCAATTTCACTATACTAGTAATAGTAAAAGATCGCGAAAAAAAAGTAATAGTAATAGCTATTATGTAGATGGTCAAGTAATAGTTAATAGTCTATTGTCTTTATATTGAACTGTTCTATTTTTGCTAGATTATTCACATCAATTTCACCTACACCTTCAATGTCAGAAAACAATATTTAATTATAAATATTGATATTTTGTCATTTATTTATCAGGTCAAATGCATAATAATGTACCATGATGATTTGTATTAGTTATCTTGACTGGGCTAATATTGTAGAGGGCGTGCCAACATTAAAACAACATCTCTCTTGTCTGGAAGGCGTGTCAGTGAGCGGCGTTAATATGTTTGTTTATCCAGCTTAACGTGTGGAGAACAACACAATTTAATTACCGGTATTGGTGGTAATGAGGCAAAACTTGAAATTTTAATATTTAATCCCCCCACTCACAGGAGACGACAGACCAGTACCATACTCTTGGCAGTTGCACAATAAATATTAGGCCTACATGCGCAATTTAAAAAAAAGCATGTATCACTTTAAATGACAACACGTGACACAGACAATACTGTGGCAATCCTCCATAGCAACTATAAATAGGAAACCGATTTTGTATGAAATATAATGCAGTTGGTGAATATTTCAAAAAAGTCGATTCGATTATTCTCTTTTATTTGTCACTTAACTTAGATGCAATGCCATAAAATAGTTTTTGCAACTCTTATTGATAGTGACGCATTTTCCTTACGCGTAATTTATTCCACGAGATTAGAATATATAAATAAAAATAATTTCAAACAATTATAACAGATTCACCTTCAAAATATAATGAATGGGGTATAAGGCCACTTATGTGCACATATGAGCTAAACCGGGCCAGGAGAACTCTGAGGAGGATGGTGAGATGAATAAGATGACATTACCCTCCAGACACAGGATTCGAAATTCGAGCCCTGACGGTCTCGAGTCGAGCACGCTACCTCTCGGTCACGGAGGCACCCTACAATATTAAAGATTCAGCTTTGAGCATTACACAATGTCATCGAACTTAATCAGCTCGGGGATCATTTCAGAGAAATAAAATTGATTTTGCTTATTCGATTATAAATTCTTATTTTCACCTTCGGATCAGGTCATAACGCAATTTATATATCGGTTTTAGAAATTATATTGTTAATACCTGATAGAAATCACACACAACATTCCACGCTTTCATTTTCAATAGGTTATAATAGTGCTCATGTGATCATCGGTGACCAATCAGAAAAGAGATTTCAAACGCTCAGCTAAGCATCGCCGTAGCACCGCCGATGCTTCGCCGCGCAGCATCGGTGATGGATCGGCGATGGATCACCAAACCATCGGCGATATTACCACATCAAATTTGCATCGCCGATGTTCACAAGAGCATCGTCGATGTGTCGCCGATGTGTCGCTGATGTGTCGCCGATGTGTCTGGTACATTTTTAACCTTGGTGTACATCGCCGAATGTTCGCCGACTGCTCGGCGATATATCGCCGATGGTATTTGGCGTCAAAACAATGGGAGAAAATTTCAATGCATGCATTGAAATTGTCGCCGATCATTCGCGGAACCACTGGTGCATGGTGGCGCTGCCCTGGCAATGCCCAAATTTGAGCATCGCGAGAGCATCGGAAAAAGCCTCGTGGGACCGTAGCATAATGGAGTGTAACAGATAGACTTTGAACCGGAAAGGGAGTGTCACAGATAGACTAGGAACCGGTAAGGGAGTGTACCAAATAGACTATGAACCGGTAAGGGAGTGTAATAGATAGATCATGAACCGGTAAGGGGGTGTAACATATAGACTATAAGCCGGTAAGGGAGGTTAACAGACTATGTACCGTTAAGAGAATGTAAAAGATAAGGGAGTGTCACACATAGAATGTGCACCGATAAGGGTAGGCCTATGAAGTGTAACGGATAAACTATGGACCATAAAGGGAGTGTATCTGATACATGCACGGATAAGGGTATGGAGTGTGACAGATAAATTATTACACGGTAATGGGATGTAAGATATATCATACGAACCGATAAGGGAGTGTCAGAGTTATCCTATAAACCCGTAGTGGAGTGAAGGGAGTGTCAAGAGGGTTCAAATTAACTGGGCGTGGCCGTGACCTTGATTATTACACATGGTAACGTGGTTTTCTTCTCAGATTCCCGTTTCCACCCATTTTAACCCTTTCAGCGCGGGGTCTATACACGTCAGACTCTGTTGTATAAAATCGATTTGTTCTCCATAGTTCAGCGATGTAAGGATTAAGATTTCTATAATAATCGTAGCGTTTGCTGCCTACACGTGATCTTCTGGTGATTCGATGTACACACAAGTTAAAGATATATCTCTGGAGTGCAGTATAAAATGATTTATAGGATCTAAGAGGTAGCCTACAATTTGAAACTTGACATTACCGGGTACTTAAAATGTCTTAGGTCGAACATGTCTCTTAAATATGTTTTTCGAAACGAACAGGAAAATCTTTTGACATAATATAAGTCATAAAGAATAATTTGGGAGCTAGGGTCCGGCCATTTAATACCAAGGGGGGGGGGTATATTTTTTTGTAAAAAAACCCAATTTGTTCACAAAATTGGCCCAAAAAAATAATTAGCTCTATAAAGTATGGGAAAAAAATAATTTGTTCATTTATGTGTGAGAAAAAAATAGATTGTTGACAGCCAGCAGATCATTCCAAATCTGCCAGAAACTGCCAAAGAAAGGCAAAAAAATCCCTCGCTCCACTCGGTCAAACGTCTAATGCATTATACCGGCACACTTGAATGAACATGAAAAATACTACCTGCCTTTTAATTTATGGGATTAAACATGTCCTGGAAAAAAAGTTTGTTCGTTTTTGATTAGGGAGAAAAACATGTTATTTTTTCTTGTTGCAAGGAAAAAAAAGTTTGGTTAGGAAGAAAAAGCATACCCTCCTCCCTGGTATTACATGGTCCGCCCCTTATTATTTATTAACTGCTATTATTTTTTACTGTTATTATTTCTTTACTTCCCTGGTATTTTACTGGTGATGTGTTGTTTGTAGAAGGCGATTCTTTACGATTACCGCTACAAGAATCCGTGTTGGTCTGAGCAAGTATCAGACAGAGAGCCTTATGACCCTCAGGCTTACCTGAAACCACTAAAGGTAGAGGGGTACCTCAGGCGTATGGAGCGCCACTGGAGCCTCAATCATACATCGAACAGGCTGCGCTGTCTGCCCTACCTTCATGTAGTAGGCACGGGGAAATGCGGGTCTACAGACCTCTATTATCTACTGAAGACTCACCCTCAAGTACACTCTGGTATGCTGAAGGAGCCAAGATGGTGGATACGAACCAGATTTGGTGAGTAGCCCCGTGGATTAGCGCCACCTGGTGTATAGCTAAGCATAGGCAACCATCTCGGTCTCTGATTGGTCGCCGTCACCCGCGCCATGAACTGTGGGACGCATGACTGGCTGACAATGTAGCTACATAATTGCGACTTCAATTATATGTTTTATTTCCAGTTTGATGGCAATAAAATGCAATAATCTTTTTCAGTTTATTTTTTGGTTAATATATTAATACCGGTAATCCATTAAATTACGAGTGATGTTTTTTAAAATAAAATAACACAATCAAGTAAAACCCCGTCATTTCTATACAGTCGGTAATATGTCTACATAGGCGTACCCTCCCTTGCAAAGTCAAACAACAACTGCTTACATTCAACCCTTTCTGCGCGGGGATCGTCTTTATTTATACGTCATAATCTGACCTCTGTAGACGCCAGATTCTGAGGTGATCGTCTTTATACGTCAGAATCAGACATTTGTAGACGTCAGATTCTGACGTATTTTTTATAAAGACTGAAAGAATTACTGAAAGAATTACTGAAAGAATTACAATATTTATAATGGCCATTGACCCATAAAATAGGTAATCAAATGAATAGGCATTTATGATGATCTCAAATTGTAAAAACAACAACTTAGGTCTCCATGGCTTAAATATAAATAATGCAGCATTGTAAGGGATAAGGTAAACATATAGGGTTAAGGTAAACATATAGGGTTAAGGTGAACATATAGGGTTAAGGTAAACATATAGGGTCAAGGTAAACATATAGGGTTAAGGTAAACATATAGGGTTAAGGTAAACATATAGGGTTAAGGTAAACATATAGGGTTAAGGTAAACATATAGGGTTAAGGTAAACATATAGGGTTAAGGTAAACATATAGGGTTAAGGTAAACATATAGGGTTAAGGTAAACATATAGGGTTAAGGTAAACATATAGGGATAAGGTTAACAGGGTTAAGGTAAACATATAGGGTTAAGGTAAACATATAGGGTTAAGGTAAACATATAGGGTTAAGGTGAACATATAGGGTTAAGGTAAACATATAGGGTTAAGGTAAACATATAGGGATAAGGTAAACATATAGGGTTAAGGTAAACATATAGGGTTAAGGTAAGCATATAGGGTTAAGGTAAACATATAGGGTTAAGGTAAACATATAGGGTTAAGGTAAACATATAGGGTTAAGGTAAACATATAGGTAAACATATAGGGTTAAGGTAAACATATAGGGATAAGGTAAACATATAGGGTTAAGGTAAACATATAGGGTTAAGGTAAACATATAGGGTTAAGGTAAACATATAGGGTTAAGGTAAACATATAGGGTTAAGGTAAACATATAGTATTAAGGTAAACATATAGGGTTGTATGCCTCTGTTGTCAGCGAATTCTATCCTTAATGTCCGTCTCTCAGCTTGCTGTTGTTAAGTGATTTATTGATGTTTGCTTATATTTTTTTTTTTTCAGAAGTTGAATGTATATTAATGTTTTGTTTTGAAGGTTTGTCTGACACTGGCACACGCCATTCAGTGAGGACTTATGCTGACTTATATGACGGTGCTGCTAAGAACATCATCAATAACTTTGATGATATAATAGGTCAGCATAATATATATACACAATGCGAAAGAAAATAAGTTTAACTGCTTACTTCAAAAGTCAGGAGTAAGTTTTACTGCTTTCTCCAAAAGTGAACAGTAAATGTTTCTGTCTACTCCAAAAGTCAGCAGTAACAGCTACTGCTGTCTTAAATACAGCAGAAAAAAACATTGTCAGTACAATATAGCATCTGCATATTTGCAAGAGCAAGCAATTAAAACAAAAAATGTACTAGTCTATAAGAAATCATTATTATTAGATACCAATTTTGTGTAATACGGGGGGCCTTCACAAACAAAAATAAACCAGGGGATTTGACCGCACTGGCTTGACATCAAATTGTGCATTCTATTAGTTGAATGTACAAATAGACAGTGATTATTTATTTTATTTGAAAAAAGCTGAATTCAAAGAATATTTATGAGATTCAATTAATACAAAATATATAGTTTGCAACATATATTCCATCAAATGCTATATGTTTTTCAGTGGATGCGTCTGTTGGTACGATGTACATAGCGGACAGATGGATGCTGTATCCTGGGAATGAAGGTCTGTCTGAGCCCCGAGTGATCACAGCTCATCATATGAAAGCCCTGATTCCCCACATGAAGATCCTTATTCTACTGAGGGAGCCAGTCAGCAGGTAACTGTGAAAGCTCTGATCCCCACATGAAGGTCCTTATTCTACTGAGGGAGCCAGTCAGCAGGTAACTGTGAAAGCCCTGATTCCCCACATGAAGATCCTTATTCTACTCGGGGAGCCAGTCAGCAGGTAACAGTGAAAGCCCTGATTCCCTACATGAAGATCCTTATTCTACTAAGGGAGCCAGTCAGCAGGTAACTGTGAAAGCTCTGATCCCCACATGAAGGTCCTTATTCTACTAAGGGAGCCAGTCAGCAGGTAACTGTGAAAGCCCTGATCCCCACATGAAGGTCCTTATTCCACTAAGGGAGCCTGTCAGCAGGTAACAGTGAAAGCCCTGATTCCCTACATGAAGATCCTTATTCTACTAAGGGAGCCAGTCAGCAGGTAACTGTGAAAGCTCTGATCCCCACATGAAGGTCCTTATTCTACTCAGGGACCCAGTCAGCAGGTAACTGTGAAAGCTCTGATCCCCACATGAAGATCCTTATTCTACTAAGGGAGCCAGTCAGCAGGTAGCTGTAAAAGCCCTGATCCCCACATGAAGGTTCTTATTCTACTCTGGGAGCCAGTCAGCAGGTAACTGTGAAAGCCCTGATCCCCACATGAAGGTCCTTATTCTACTGAGGGAGCCAGTCAGCAGGTAACTGTAAAAGCTCTGATCCCCACATGAAGATCCTTATTCTACTCGGGGAGCCAGTAAATAGGTAACTGTGAAAGCTCTGATCCCCACATGAAGGTCCTTATTCTACTCGGGGAGCCAGTCAATAGGTAACTGTGAAAGCTCTGATCCCCACATGAAGGTCCTTATTCTACTCTGGGAGCCAGTCAGCAGGTAACTGTGAAAGCCCTGATCCCCACATGAAGGTCCTCATTCTACTGAGGGAGCCAGTCAGCAGGTAACTGTAAAAGCTCTGATCCCCACATGAAGGTCCTTATTCTACTCGGGGAGCCAGTCAGCAGGTAACTGTAAAAGCCCTGATCCCCACATGAAGGTCCTTATTCTACTCGGGGAGCCAGTCAGCAGGTAACTGTAAAAGCCCTGATCCCCACATGAAGGTCCTTATTCTACTCGGGGAGCCAGTCAGTAGGTAACTGTGAAAGCCCTGATCCCCACATGAAGGTTCTTATTCTACTCTGGGAGCCAGTCAGCAGGTAACTGTGAAAGCCCTGATCCCCACATGAAGGTCCTTATTCTACTGAGGGAGCCAGTCAGCAGGTAACTGTGAAAGCCCTGATCCCCACATGAAGGTCCTTATTCTACTGAGGGAGCCAGTCAGCAGGTAACTGTGAAAGCCCTGATCCCCACATGAAGGTCCTTATTCTACTCAGGGAGCCAGTCAGCAGGTAACTGTGAAAGCCCTGATTCCCTACATGAAGATACTTATTCTACTCAGGGAGCCAGTCAGCAGGTAACTGTGAAAGCCCTGATCCCCACATGAAGGTCCTTATTCTACTCGGGGAGCCAGTCAGCAGGTAACTGTGAAAGCCCTGATCCCCATGTGCAGATACTTATTCTACTCAGGGAGCCAGTCAGCAGGTAACTGTGAAAGCCCTGATCCCCACATGAAGGTCCTTATTCTACTAAGGGAGCCAGTCAGCAGGTAACTGTGAAAGCCCTGATTCCCATTTGAAGATCTTTATTCTACTGAGGGAGCCTGTCAGCAGATAACTGTAAAAGCTCTAGCCCCCCCCCCCCCCCCACATCAAGGTCTGTATTCTACTATGACAGCCAGTTAGGGGTTGACTGTCGTCATGTGAAATCCCTAGCCCCCAGCATTAGATATATGGGGGGGGGGGCAGAGTCTTTGTTGGCTGCAAAAATTGTTTTATCTCCGCTACTTTTGTTGAAAAACGGAAATATCAGATTTTGGCATATGTCTTCTCTTTCTGTACGTTACCATTTCCTAGTTTATTTTGGTCAACATAATTATTTTTCATCAATTCCGTCAACAAACTTTTCTGCCCATAGATTTTTTTCCACTCCCCTCCCCCCCTCGTACCATACCCCCCAGATATATAATGGTGCGTCCCTTATTTTACTTAGGGAGTCCGTCAACAGGTGACTGTGAAAGCTATAATCCCTCAAGGTCCTTACATTCAACTGAAAAAGTCAGCTAGCAATAATATTCTAGTGCAGCTTAAAATGAGCTTAAAATGACAAATTCATTTTGTGGTAGGACAAGAGTCAATTGAATATTAGTTAGTGAGGTAATCATGTTTGTAAATGTTACCCGTGTAATTGTGAATTCAGTAATTACTCATGTTTACATATTCCGTGTGCACATCTATGGTACTGTGCACTATAAAGAACCCTTGAAGTCATTCGAAATAAGAGTAGGGCATAGTCCCGGCTTCGGGCTTCCTTCTGTCGCGATATTGCCATGATTGTGCAGAAAGCGACGTAAAGCAATATTCATTCATTCATTCCGTGTGCACATGTTAGTTGAGTATAGTATTCCTGTTTTTGCATATATGACCTGTTTACTTGCTGATTCAGTATAGTAATTACTCCTGTTTTTACATGCCAGCCGTTTACGTGTTTTTTGTAGTTATTCTCGTTTTACATGTTACCTGTTTAAATGTTCAGTATAGCATTCCTGTTTTAGACTTTACTCTCACTATAAAGAAGACTGGGGGTCTGGAGCGACACCTGACGGATTTCAGGATGAGGTGATGAAAGCAGTGACGGATTTGGAGGAGTGTATGTCAACCAGGTCACTGAGAAAGTGTCTGTATGACCCATGTGTCAATAGAGTTGGGTCTCAAAGGCGGGTAGGTCACCATAAAATATGTCTGTATGGCCCACCAACAGGCGGGTAGGTCACCATACAATATATCTGTATGACTCACTAATAGACGGATCACCATACAATATATCTGTATGACTCACCAGCAGACGGGTCACCATACAATATATCTGTATGACTCACCAACAGACGGGTCACCATACAATATGTCTGTACGACCCACCAACAGGCGGGTCACCATACAATATGTCTGTATGACCTACCAACTGACCGGTAGCTCACCATACAATATGTCTGTATGACTCACCAACAGGCGGGTCACCATACAATATGTCTCTATGACCCACCAACAGGCGGGTCACAAAACAATATGTCTGTATGACCCACCAACTGACGGGTCACCATACAAAATGTCTGTATGACCCATCAACACACGAGTAGGTCACCATGCAATATGTCTGTATGACTCACCAACAGGCGGGTCACCATACAATATGTCTCTATGACCCACCAACAGGCGGGTCACAAAACAATATGTCTGTACGACCCACCAACAGACGGGTCACCACACAATATGTCTGTATGACCCACCAACAGGTGGGTAGGTCACCATACAATATGTCTGTATGACCCACCAACAGGCGGGTAGGTCACCATACAATATATCTGTATGACCCACCAACAGGCGGGTAGGTCACCATACAATATGTCTGTATGACCTATCAACAGAAGGTTAGGTCACTACGCAATATGTCTGTATGACCCACCAACAGACGGTTAGGTCACTACACAATAATGTCTGTATGACCCGCCAACAGACGGGTCACCACACAATATGTCTGTATGACCCACCAACAGACGGGTCACCATGCAATATGTCTGCATGAGATCACCACACAATAATGGCTGTATGATGTTACCGTCATCTGGTACATATATTTTATTTCTGGTAACCTTACTGAGAATGTTAGCGCGGGATTAGACCAGACAGTTGCGTCATTGCTTTCACACGTCACACACATACAATCACACACACAGCGTCAAACACTACCATCTGAGGCTTTGACATCAGTTTCAGATGAACACTGGACTGGTCAACCGTGTCACCATGATCACAGGTAATTTACATTAATTTATTTACATTAATCTCATCTCTATCAACCAGGCTCTTAGCCAAACAAACTGTGAACGTCAAATACAAAAATGACTACCTGTAGGCTTTCCCCACTGGACGCGAACGTGTCTGACGTCCATTGGATGAAGGCTCAGGTGACGAGAGTGACCCCTGATATAAAAGGGACAGAGAAAGCGTCTTATGTTTTTCGTATTCAATATTTAAAATTCAGATTTCAATTCATTTTTTCGATTCATTGTCGCTATTTTATTTTATATTCCAGTTTTTACTATCATTCTAAATTTGAGATATCTTGAGACCGATTCTATTCGAACTTCATCTTCATCAGGAAACAAAACATACAACTCTTAACTCTTGGGCGATTTACATCTGGAGTTGTGTTGTTTATTCCATTGACGATCCCGAGATCTCGCACGTCGTGTACACATCAGACGTAGCATAGGAGCACCAACAGACGGGTTACCATACAATATGTCTGTATGACCCACCAACAGACGGGTTACCATACAATATGTCTGTATGACCCACCAACAGGCGGGTCACCACACAATATGTCTGTATGACCCACCAACAGACGGGTTACCATACAATATGTCTGTATGACCCACCAACAGCCGGGTCACCATACAATATGTCTGTATGACCCACCAACAGACGGGTTACCACACAATATGTCTGTATGACCCACCAACAGGCGGGTTACCACACAATATGTCTGTATGACCCACCAACAGACGGGTCACCATACAATATGTCTGTATGACCCACCAACAGACGGGTCACCATACAATATGTCTGTATGACCCACCAACAGACGGGTTACCATACAATATGTCTGTATGACCCACCAACAGGCGGGTTACCACACAATATGTCTGTATGACCCACCAACAGATGGGTCACCATACAATATGTCTGTATGACCCACCAACAGACGGGTTACCATACAATATGTCTGTATGACCCACCAACAGGCGGGTTACCACACAATATGTCTGTATGACCCACCAACAGACGGGTCACCATACAATATGTCTGTATGACCCACCAACAGGCGGGTCACCATACAATATGTCTGTATGACCCACCAACAGACGGGTCACCATACAATATGTCTGTATGACCCACCAACAGACGGGTTACCATACAATATGTCTGTATGACCCACCAACAGACGGGTCACCATACAATATGTCTGTATGACCCACCAACAGGCGGGTCACCATACAATATGTCTGTATGACCCACCAACAGGCGGGTCACCATACAATATGTCTGTATGACCCACCAACAGGCGGGTCACCATACAATATGTCTGTATGACCCACCAACAGACGGGTCACCATACAATATATCTGTATGACTCACCAACAGACGGGTTACCATACAATATATCTGTATGACCCACCAACAGGCGGGTCACCATACAATATGTCTGTATGACCCACCAACAGGCGGGTCACCATACAATATGTCTGTATGACCCACCAACAGGCGGGTCACCACACAATATGTCTGTATGACCCACCAACAGGCGGGTTACCATACAATATGTCTGTATGACCCACCAATAGACGGGTCACTATACAATATGTCTGTATGACCCACCAACAGGCGGGTCACCATACAATATGTCTGTATGACCCACCAAAAAACGGGTCACTATACAATATGTCTGTATGACCCACCAACATACTAGTCACCACACAATATGTCTGTATGACCCACCAACAGACGGGTATCCATACAATATGTCTGTATGACCCACCAACAGGCGGGTAGGTCACCATACAATATGTCTGTATGACCCACCAACAGACGGGTCACCATACAATATGTCTGTATGACCCACCAACAGACAGGTTACCATACAATATGTCTGTATGACCCACCAACAGACGGGTTACCATACAATATGTCTGTATGACCCACCAACAGGCGGGTAGGTCACCATACAATATGTCTGTATGACCCACCAACAGACGGGTCACCATACAATATGTCTGTATGACCCACCAACAGGCGGGTCACCACACAATATTTCTGTATGACCCACCAACACGCGGGTAGGTCACCATACAATATGTCTGTATGACCCACCAACAGACGGGTCACCATACAATATGTCTGTATGACCCACCAAAAGACGGGTCACTATACAATATGTCTGTATGACCCACCAAAAGACGGGTCACCATACAATATGTCTGTATGCTCCATTATAAGGCGGGTAGGTCAACCCATAATGTCTGACCAATCAACAGGTGTGTAGGTCAACCCACAATATCTGACCAATAAATTGACCAAGAAATCTTTGCATGGGAGTTTTGATTTCTAGCAAACGATTAATAGCCATAAAAGGAACTTATAGTATATTCAACGGTTGGAGATTGATCAAAATGATAGTTAGCTTTCGTTGATTACTCAGTCAATTTTCAAGCGATTTTCGCGTTTTGTAACCGTTATTATCCACTTATTTGGGAACAGCTCTGAAAATTATATTCAGTATTTCAAAAGTTAGACCATTGAACATATAACACGATTCTGAGATTAAATCGGAATGAAGTTAATGGGTTTATAGACGGGTGTCATAATTTGAAATTGGCTACATCTCAAATGGCTTAACTTTTGAACTATACAATATTCCAAATGAAAATAGTGATCACACAATTTCACGAATATCGCTTGAGATTTGCGTACTCAACAATAATCTAACTTTCATTTTTGACAGTCCATCCCAGTTGGACAGACTATAGATAAAGTGATATACAATCTTTTGCGAACCTTTTAAGCCACATCCCTTAATATAAATGGAAATGACAACTTTCTCCATCTTAACCTTTGAAATAACTTGTTTTCATCATTATTTTTCTAGTAGGCTCACCAAGGCTACATTCATTTTAAATACAAACGAGATAAAAAAAAAAAAATTATATTATTTATTTACAAACACTTAACATATAAAACAATCAAGCTTCACTGCTTAACACTTTTAGCGCGGGGACCGTCTTTATACGTCAGAATAAACAATCAAGCTTCACTACTAAACACGGGGACCGTCTTTATACGTCAAAATAAACAATCAAGCTTCACTACTTAACACGGGGACCGTCTTTATACGTCAGAATAAACAATCAAGCTTCACTACTAAACACGGGGACCGTCTTTATACGTCAAAATAAACAATCAAGCTTCACTACTTAACACGGGGACCGTCTTTATACGTCAGAATAAACAATCCAGCTTCACTACTTAACACTTTCAACGCGGGGACCGTCTTTATACGTCAGAATAAACAATCAAGCTTCACTACTTAACACTTTCAACGCGGGGACCGTCTTTATACGTCAGAATCTGATGTCTGTAGACGTCAAATTCTGACGCATAAAGACGATCCCCACGCTGAAAGAATTTTAAAATTTCTAATGGCCATAGACCCATGACATAGGTATTCGAATGAAGCGGGGACAGAGCTAACTAAGACTTTTATGTCAATTTCAAATTGAGAGCACCACTTTGGTCCCCATGGTTTATACAAACATATTTCAGCGTTGTAAGAGTCGTATACATCATCATCCAGTATTTGTGTTTACACAAGGCCGCATTGTTATAACCGTGTTCTCTTTATTTTCAGATTAAGCTGAGAGCCAGTATATATTACGTATACATCAGGGACTGGTTGACAGTGTTTGACAGAGATCATGTGTTAATATCTACTCTGGAGGATTATCACACCAGCAGAGTCAATGTGTTTGATAAGCTCACTAACTTTATAGGAATAAGTAAGTGGTTTAACACCAGCAGAGTCAATGTGTTTGATAAACTCACTAACTTTATAGGAATAAGTAAGTGGTTTAACACCAGCAGAGTCAAAGTGTTTGATAAACTCACTAACTTTCTAGGAATAAGTAAGTGGTTTAACACCAGCAGAGTCAAAGTGTTTGATAGGCTCACTAACTTTATAGGAATAAGTAAGTGGTTTAACACCAGCAGAGTCAAAGTGTTTGATAAACTCACTAACTTTATAGGAATAAGTAAGTGGTTTAACACCAGCAGAGTCAAAGTGTTTGATATACTCACTAACTTAGTACGAATAAGTAAGTGGTTTAACACCAGCAGAGTCAAAGTGTTTGATAAGCTCACTACCTTTATAGAAATAAGTAAGTGGTTTAACACCAGCAGAGTCAAAGTGTTTGATAGGCTCACTACCTTTATAGGAATAAGTCAGGGGTTTAACACTTACAACGCTAAAATATTTTTGTATAAACCATAGAGAACAAAAGTTTTTTTTTCAATTTGAAATCATCATAAATACCCTGGTTAGCTCTTTCTGCTTCATTTGAATACATAAGTTTAGGGGTTAGTCGAGTACATAGTCTCAACGTCGTACTTCTTTTTGTAGCAAATCTCTATAATTGAAACAGTAAATTATTTATAATTGCCGTAGACACACAACCTAAGTATTGAAATCAAGCGGAAAGAGCTAACTGAGACATTTATGATGATTTCAAAACTTTTTTTCTCCATGAAAAAACCCTTTGGTCTCCAAGGTTTATTTATAAATATTTCAGCCCTTTCAGGTTTAGCAAATGGCTTTAATGATAGCCTACCCTAGAGATTTTATTTGATTTTCTCCTGAAATCTAATAGGTAGAAGAGCGGCATCTGTACCACAACTCTTCCCCTTGGATATGAAAGGATGTATCTGCCACTTTGTAAAGTGACAAATACACCCTTTCATTTTAAAGGGGACGAATTAATTAAGGTCATGTATCCTCAATTCAGATATGCGGATGGTGAACTTGTATAGTCGGTTTCAATTAACCCTTAAATTATGTTTGTATAAACCATGGAGACCAAAGGGTTTTTTCAATTTGAAATCATCATAAATGTCTTATTTAGCTCTTTCTGATTCATTTGAATACCTCTGTTATGGTTCTACGATCATTAAAAATATTTAAATTCTTTTAGCGCGGTGACCATCTTCATACGTCAGAATCTGACGTCTACAGACGTCAGATTCTGACGTATAAAGACGGTCCCCGCGCTGAAAGGGTTAAACAATGAAAACTACACTATATACTTTCATATTTATTTGTTTATACAGTATAACTGCTACAAATGCTTTTCATTTCAGACAAATTTTCTCGAGATATGAGAGTAAATCTGACAAAAGCCGAGCCGAAGAGACCGTCTGGTGGCGACCCCATGCTGCCAGAAACAGAACAATTTCTGACAGAATTCTTTAAACCATTTAACAATGAACTTGTTAATTTGCTGACGGATTTAGGATATAATCTGAATATTTCTTGCTGGTCCATAGAATAAAATAATGTGGTAAATCAAAAACAGCTGAAAACAATATTCATCAGAATAAAATATAAAGATAAAGTGGGGTATATTGCTGTGAACTTGAAATCTAATCTATATACATTAGATAAATGTATAGCTCAAGCTGAAAACATCCGCTATTTTGCTTCCTTATTTCTTATTAATATCAACATAATAAAACTTGGCACTAAGCTATATAACCCTCAGGGCTTTAATGTGGCATAGTTATCAGATAAAACCAAGCTCATTTGAAGGTCAAATAAGCTTATTTTTATAATGTATAAAATTCGCATTTTTGCGAAATTGGGTGATTCGCGATATTGCGAACTTGGGCAAAGAAGTGTTACGTCAGAACATTATTTAAAAATATAAATTGCCCATCTTAAAGTACGCTTCTTGGGCAAGATTATTAGACCCAATTGTTGTTCTCGCCAACAGAGGGATTGAATGATTCAAGTGAATGATTCAAGTCGCATTCTGGTAATAATGGGCAAGATCGCGACAGAACTCGGCAAAAAAGCAAATGACGGCTGATTATTGTCTATTAATACTTTCACGTCTCTTGTATTCAAACATTCAGTAAGACGTCATTTCCGTTTTTTTAGAGAGATTTCGTATTCATTGTATGTATTGATTTACAATCTTCAAAAAACTAATATATTGTGGTGGTTGTATTTGTGTATCAACTGTATCATTGGAAATAGTAGTTCGCTTTATTATTGTTTGGACGAAGCTGCGCTACTAACACTTGTGCTGCTAGGCTTGTTTATATACGTTTTCAAGCATGTTTTGGAAAGATATCACCAAATTTGATTAAATAATTGTTGGTAGATGGTCAGTTAATAATTCAATAGGTAAATATTGGAGATGTCTATTTTTCATAAATTTAAATATTTCTCGTTATTTGAAGCTGGAAATTGCGTTTAAATGAATGAAAAGTAGAAACCAACAATTCGAGCTTGAATTGGAACACAACTAGGAAGAGCAGTTTGACACTTTTAGCGTAATTAATCCAGTATAAAGATGAATCCTTATTAATTAAGTTATTTTTGTGACACTGTATACCTTTTTGCTGTTATATATAAGATGATAAAATATTCATTTAAGTTAAAGTTTCAGATTCTTGATAGATGCCGTGTAAGATTATCTATGGTTGATAGTCTTTATCAAACAAATATACATAGCTTCCAAAAAATACTGCATTTAATGAATTGTTAATGTGTAAGTGTCATAGCATTATTGAAGACTTATTTTCTATGACAGTGAAGTTTAGTATAGATTTATTTATTGTTGGGATCTCGCAATATTTATGATTTAGCATGTTTACATGGGAAATAAAAATATTACTATGTTTACACAATATTGTTGTTTTTCATTGTGTCTTACAACCATCTTCCTTCGGTCAAGGCGCATTCTCTACTAACCACATGTATGACCTCAAGTGTGGTCGGGTGAACCCTGATTGTAGAAAATGGTTCTGACACTCCCAAAACTTTAGTCGTTCTCACACTCCTGAAACTTGTTATTTCCAATGGTTCTCACACTCCTAAAACTCTGTTATTTACGATGATTCTTATCCCCCTAAAACTCTGTTATTTACGATGGTTCTCATCCTCCTAAAACTCTGTTATTTACAATGGTTCTCACACTCCTAAAACTATGTTATTTACAATGGTTCTCACACTCCTAAAACTCTGTTATTTACAATGGTTCTCACACTCCTAAAACTATGTTATTTACAATGGTTCTCACACTCCTAAAACTCTGTTATTTACGATGGTTCTCACACTTCTAAAACTCTGTTATTTTGATGGTTCTCACCCTCCTAAAACTCTGTTATTTCCAATGGTTCTCACACTCCTAAAACTCTGTTATTTCTATGGTTCTCATCCTCCTAAAACTCTGTTACTTCTATGGTTCTCACACTCCTAAAACTCGTTACTTCTATGGTTCTCACACTCCTAAAACTCTGTTATTTACGATGGTTCTCACACCTCTAAAACTCTGTTATTTTTATGGTTCTCATCCTCCTAAAATTCTGTTATTTCCAATGGTTCTCACACTCCTAAAACGCTGTTATTTACGATGGTTCTCACACCTCTAAAACTCTGTTATTTTTATGGTTCTCACACTCCTAAAACTCTGTTATTTACGATGGTTCTCACACTCCTAAAACTCTTGTTATTTCTATAGTTCTCATCCTCCTAAAACTCTGTTATTTTAATAGTTCTCATCCTCCTAAAACTCTGTTACTTCTATGGTTCTCACACTCCTAAAACTCTGTTACTTCTATGGTTCTCACACTTCTAAAACTCTGTTATTTCTATGGTTCTCATCCTTCTAGAACTCTGTTATTTTTATGGTTCTCACCCTCCTAGAACTCTGTTATTTCCAATGGTTCTCACACTCCTAAAACTCTGTTATTTTGATGGTTCTCACCCTCCTAAAACTCTGTTATTTACGATGGTTCTCACACTCCTAAAACTCTGTTATTTACGATGGTTCTCACACTCCTAAAACTCTGTTATTTCCAATGGTTCTCACACTCCTAAAACTCTGTTATTTCTATGGTTCTCACCCTCCTAAAACTCTGTTATTTTAATGGTTCTCATTCTCCTAAAACTCTGTTATTTCTATGGTTCTCACCCTCCTAAAACTCTGTTATTTTGATGGTTCTCACCCTCCTCAAACTCTGTTATTTTGATGGTCCTCATCCTCCTAAAACTCTGTTATTTCCAATGGTTCTCACACTTCTAAAACTCTGTTATTTCTATGGTTCTCACCCTCCTAAAACTCTGTTATTTTAATGGTTCTCATTCTCCTAAAACTCTGTTATTTCTATGGTTCTCATCCTCCTAAAACTCTGTTACTTCTATGGTTCTCACACTCCTAAAACTCTGTTACTTCCATGGTTCTCACACTCCTAAAACTCTGTTATTTACGATGGTTCTCACACCTCTAAAACTCTGTTATTTTTATGGTTCTCACACTCCTAAAACTCTGTTATTTCTATGGTTCTCACCCTCCTAAAACTCTGTTATTTACGATGGTTCTCACACTCCTAAAACTCTGTTATTTCCAATGGTTCTCACACTCCTAAAACTCTGTTATTTCCAATAGTTCTCATCCTTCTAAAACTCTGTTATTTCTATGGTTCTCACACTCCTAGAACTCTGTTATTTCTATGGTTCTCACACTCCTAGAACTCTGTTATTTCTATGGTTCTCACACTCCTAGAACTCTGTTATTTTTATGGTTCTCACACTCCTAAAACTAAACTCTGTTATTTCTATGGTTCTCATCCTCCTAAAACTCTGTTATGGTTCTGACTCTCAGAAAACTCTGCTATTTCTAAGTGGTTGTTCTGAAGTGATTCTAGGTTAATATCAGGTTATTGGTTGTCGTGAAGTGATTCCAGGCTCATGTAAGGTTATTGCTTGTCCTGAAGTGATTGTAGGTTAATGTGAGGTTTTTGGATGTCCTGAAGTGATTGTAGGCTCATAAATGTGAGGTCATTGGTTGTCCTGAAGTGATGCTAAGTTAATGTGAGGTTACTCAGACTGGTAGACAGGGTCGTGAGTTCGTACATGGATGTGACAAAAAGATCTGTTTTTGAATCCGTTTATTGATCAGACAATCTAAAAAACAAAAAAACTGCAACATAACGAATAAATATATTTAGTGACTAAACATTTAATAGATATATAAAATCGGTAACCTACGACATATGAAAATCTATAAATTGCTATGAAACACTTGATTACATAATTCGCAAGGTTAATAAAACAGCTCACCCCTATGAGCGAACCAACGTGTGCGACGCATGGCCGCACACCACACCAACACAATGATACAAGTCATCCACCAACGGCGACCTGTAGAATAGTAACCAATTATGTTGCCTGGCGAGCCCGGCCAATTTCATTTATGGCCGTGTATTGGCCAAGGTTCTTAGTCACGTGACCATCATGCCTGTTCTATTGAGGCCGGTGAATAATTTTCTGGGTCAAGTGAGGAAATGCGTCAAAGGGGAAATACAATACTGTGAACAACTCTTCATCCGGGGAAGTGACCTTTCAAAAATGCCTGAATTCGGCGATTACCCTATTTTCATCTAAATATAGCAACTAGTCACAAACATTCGCCACTGGGGCATACCAGAGGCTACATGAAGCTCGGCCACGCCGCGTAGTGTGGCTCTGGGAACCAGAGTGCCAATTATGTAGCACTCTGCATTTAAGAACTACGGGTTTAATATCACAGTCCAAACTAAAACTTTACTATTTAATATAATACAAACGAATGCAGAATCGCGACAACATTTATAATTTACAAACTACTTTGATTTATAAATTACAAAACAGCAGATAATATGAAGTCTAATAACATAATCCTACGACAATACAATTATCACGTTGGACATACCAGTAGAGATTACAATTTTGTCTCACGTCGTTGTCCCCTATTCAGTGAATGGAACATTTTATGACAAGCAACCATAGCTAATAGCTGAAGGCAGTGATCAGCCAGCTAGCTTCGTAGACAATGAAAGGCTGACACAAATACCAAACATTAAACCTCGAACCTTCACCTGGTTGGCCAAGAAAAACTAGCCATGGCAACCAGGTAAACATCCTGAACATGTAGACCAGCACTAAAAGTAGAATTCATAACCCATAACTAAAAAAACTAAATAAAAACACTCTCCTACATACTCCCCCCCCCGTCCGAAAATGTGGTCCCCACATTCCAGCTAGATCCCAAATGGCAATTATTACGGCAACTAGGTCTGACTACAAACCAGTACAAATTTTCAGAAATGCCTCAGCTATAAAATTGGGCATTTCAACCAGACCATGTTGTTCCACAAGGAGTAGTATAAAACTAGCACGCTATAGCCAGTCAGACCTTACAACGGTTCTAGTCGACTTCTCTGTCAGTAGGACACAGTTTCCAGCCGTATAGGCCTACCTGTCTGGGGGTCCTCTGGTCCTCACGGATCGTCTGAGATCTCTTCTCTCGGGTATACCAGCATCTTCAGGAAATGTATCATCAGGTAGGGGTGGTGGTGGCGGTATCACTGCCGAATCATCTGTGTCTTCTAACTCTGTGGCTTTACTTACATCAGCCTGCTGATCCACCTCGACATCCACCTCGACATCAACAAGGTCAAGCTGCTCATCCCAGCCTATAGGTGGTGGCAGAGCATCTGGCTGTAGAATATCGCCGAGTATTACCTGTCGTACCTCACAGACGGGAACAGGAGATGCAGGCTGGTGCACCTCATCCACTGCACTCGCATCAGGCTCTTGCATTAAAATCAGCTCTAGCTGGTCGTCACTTTCCTCCCCTCCCAACTCAAAAACGCGCTCCTGATCGTCAGACTTCAAACTAGGGGTAGGGGTGTGAGTTTTCAAACGAATACTGTACTTAGGTTTCTCTTCATCTTCTGCACGTGATGGTATAGGCAGATCGCTGATAGGCAGAAGGTGGTTACGATGAAGAACTTTCTTGCGACCTTGTCCGTCCTCTCTTCTCACTGTGTAGACTGGTACAGAATAATCCTGCTGTTCTACAATATAGGGATTTTCCTCATACTTGTCAGCAATCTTGTGTTTGCCATCAAATGCAAGTAACTTCACCAAGACATGATCCTCTCTTCTGGTCAGTTGTCTGCTTACCTGCCTCTTCAGCAGCAACCTTGTAGGCATTCTTCAGGCGTTCCTGGAGTTTGTCAACATACTGCTGTCTTGTTCTTTTTGACTGGAGGTCTAAAAGGTCCACTGCGGGGTCGATTGGCAGTCTGGGATTACACCCGAACAAAAGGAAAAAGGGACTTTTCTTGGTCGTGGCATGGGCACAAGCATTGTAAGCGAGCACTAATGGAGCAACTTGACTCTTCCAATCCGCCTTTTTTCCTGGTTCCAGCGTACCCAGCATACTCAAAAGTGTTCTGTTGAACCTCTCACACTGTCCTTTTCCCATCGGATGATAAGGTGTGGTTCTTGATTTCTTTGTCCCAATCATCTTGCACAGCTCCTTTATCACCTTCCCTTCGAAGATAGCCCCCTAATCAGTGTGCAACCTCAGCTGTAGTGTGAGCAGTCATGTTGCCTCGTAGGGATCGCCTGTGCAAAACGGGTGAAATGATCAGTCATCACTAGTATGTGCTGATACCCAACTGTATATGTTTCAAGCGTCAAAAAGTCAGTACATACCAGTTCCAGAGGTTGAGTTGTGGAAATATTCACCAAGGGTGCATTTTGAGTAGTCGTAGACTTACGCATAATACAGCAAACACAACGCTTCAACCACTCACCTAAATCTCTGGCAATTATTGGCCAGAAAACCCTCTCCTGGGCAAGAGAAGACACTTTGTCTCGCCTCATGTGTCCAACAGCATCATGGATACCCCTCATAGCCTGTTCACGGAACTGCTGAGGTAAAACCAACTGACACTTTTCATCACCCTCCACATTAACAACTCTGTACAATACAGATCTGATTACCTTCAAATAAGAAAACTATTTTACTAACACAGCTGTCTCTGCATCCTTCGCCAACTTAGATGTGTCTAATTACAGATCTGTAAATGGGACCAACAATTTTGTATTTCTTTGTATGGCACGCCAGTTACGTGTCTCCACTGCACCTGGATCTGTCATCACTTCGCCAGAATCTGAAATGTTAACATTAAAACATAACGCGTCAGCCCATGGTGAACTGTGTATGGCAGCTTTGGAAATGGCACCGATAGCTTCTGACGATATTTCCTGATAACCTTCAGCCAAGGGCAACCGGGACATGGCATTCGCATTACGATTAGTATTGCCTGGTTTGTACTTGATCTGAAAATCAAAAGATGCGAGGGCTGCTAACCAGCGATGACCTGTAGAGTCCAATTTGGCTGAAGAAAGAACATATGTTAGTGGATTGTTGTCAGTAAACACTGTAAATTTGTGACCATACAAATAATCGTAAGCTTTCTCTGTAACTGCCCACTTACAAGCGACAAATTCAAGCTTATGGACAGTATAGTTTTTTTCTGAACTGCTAAGTCCTTTGCTGGCATACGAGATCACTCGTAGCTCACCATCCTGCTCCTGGCAAAGTACGGCACCTGGACCATCACCGCATGCATCTGTATGTAGAGCAAAAAGGTAAAGATAAATCTGCATATGCTAAAATCGGCGGAGTGGTCAAACACTGGCACAGAGTTTCAAAAGCTTTTTGTTGCTCAGGACCCCAGTGCCACTCCTGTGCCAGCTTCTTCCCTTTCTTTTTCCCCGTCTGCTTGCCACGCAGCAGTTCGTTCAAGGGTCTAGCGATCTTAGAAAAATCCTTGACGAACCGTCGATAGTAACCTGCAGAAACAACAAATTCTCGTACATCACGGACATTCTTAGGGACTGGCCAGTCTTTAATCCTACTGATCTTACCAGGATCAGTCTCCACTCCTTCAGCAGATACCACGTGTCCGCAGTAGCCGATTCTTGTCTGAAAGAATCTACATTTCTCTGGTGAAAATTTTAAGGACTGAGGTCTCAACTTCATCAGCATTAGCCTCAGGCGGTCCAGCTGCTCCTGAAAATCACGAGCTGGAATCATCATATCATCTAAAAAAGCAAATACTTCTTTCATATTCTACTCTCCCATGCACCGCTCGACCAGTCTCTGGAACGTACTTGGGGCATTACATAAGCCAAAAGGAAGTACATTAAATTCATAAAAACCCAGAGGGACGGCAGTGAAAGCAGACTTCGGCTTATCCTGCTCTTCCAGCTGAACTTGGTAATAACCGCTCCTCATATCTAGAGCAGAAAAATAACGGCATCCGGACAAATTGTCCAACAATTCATCGATGCGCGGCAATGCGAATATGAATATCTGACAGTCTTGGCATTCAGCTCCCTGAAATCAACACAGAAACGTAACTGAGCGTTCTTTTTGCGTACCAGGACCACGGCAGAGGCATAAGGACTACTGGACTGTCGTATGACTCCAGCGTGAAGCAGCTGTTGTAATTGGTCCTTCACCTCTTGGTACAAAGCAGGTGGTATACGGCGATGCCGCTGCTGGAAGGGAATGTCATCTTTGAGCAAAATAGTGTGCTTCATAAGGTTGGTCCGTCCTATGTCCATGTCCCCTGTAGAGAATACATCCTGAAATTCAAGTAACAGTTCTTGTGCCTTAGTTATCTCTTCCTCCGTTAGGATATCTGGTAACTGAAATTGTGAGAGAAAATCATTAGTTTAAGTAGTGTCTGACTCTCTGACTCAGGAAGACACTCTACTTCTGCATGCTGAAGCTCACAAACAATTTCACTAGGCTCAACCCTGATCGTAGATCCTGAAAAGTTTGTTATTATTCTGACATCTGAAGACAGTCGCCGCACTGAAAGAGTTTTAAAATATTATAATGGTCATAAAACGATAACATATATTCAAATAAAGCGAAGAAAAGAGCAAACTAAGATGTTTATTTTGGAAAAAAACATTTGGTAACCATGGTTTATACAAACATATTTCAGCATTGTAATATTTTCAATGACATTTACCACAGATAGTGACGATGCTGATATGTGTCTTTTTTGCACTGTGTTGGGGCCATAATGCTTTTCTACAATGCATTCCAGTGGAGCCTGGACTACAAGGTGTTCGTTAATATAAATCACAAATACAATTATCCCCTCATTGAGTTACCGACATACTTGAGCAGCTCGATTATTCCTGTGTTGTACGCAATATTCTCCAAGTAAGTTAAATGTGTTTTAAAATGAATCGAATACTTACGAATGGCTATATGATAATCAATCATTTATTTCTCCATCATAAATATCTAATTATGTGTTATATATGTATATATTTCATGTTATTTTGAATAGTTCTGCTTAAAACAAACATGTTTTTGGATGTCAACTTTCATATATGGTATATTATTTACATTTGCTTAAAAATAATAATTATATATGTTTTCACAGGCCATTTCGTGCAGGTTTTAAGCGTGGAGTATCCTGCTACTTCAGGAAAAATTCCGCGAAACAAATAAAAACGGAGCCGCAATTAACAGACGGGGCAGATGAGCCCTAGCATGGATTACATGGCTGATGACGTGTTGTCCATGTATTACTAATGATATATGGATATACTGAAGCAATTACATAATGAATCACAATTTGCATTATCTGCCTTAGAAATGTTGAAAATGGGTGAATGATTGCAAAATCTAACCTGGTGTTGTGCTTTAGTGTCAGATTACTTGTGTTGGGGCCCTATGGTCACGTCAGAGTTCTGGGTTCGGTTCCCGGTCTCGGGGGTTTAAAAGAAACAAAAAATGTTTCTTCCCCATCCACGTGTGAATGTCAGTATTGTGGGGAGCCTCCGTGACCGAGAGGTAGCGTGCTCGGCCTCAGACCGCCAGGGCTCGAATTTCGAATCCTGTGTCTGGAGGGTAGTGTAATCTCAATCATCTCACCATCCTCAGGAGGTTATCCTGGCCCAGTTTAGCCTATATGTGCACAAAGGTGGCCTAAAGCCCGATTCTTTTTATTTTTACTTGTGTTTCAATTTTACTAAATGGTGATATATTGATTAAGATATTTTCCACTTTTTCAGTGGTCCAAATGATTTTTAACAGGATATTGAGGCAATAGTCTGTTAAAAAGAGATATTGTATTTCATTGTTCATTGTAAAATAATGCTACGGCTGCATCATAGTATGGTATTATATAGTTTATTAGCAACAGAGACTTCAGTGTGTGAACAGACAATCTAATGCAAATAATATTGCATGTCAGGGTTGGGGCAAGTACATAGACTCAGTACTTGGGTACAAGTACAAGTACATTTTTAATGTTCAAGTACAAGTACAGGGTTTTGCGAAATGTACTTGAGTACTACCCAAGTACATTGCAAATGTACTTGGGTACAATTACCAAGTACCAAGTACAAATGTATAATATAACGCATAAAAATATAGCGGTAAATGCATAAATTAGGAAAGGTCATATTGAGGTGAATAATCTAAAAAAATAGTTGTGTATTGAATGATATTAGCAGTCAATGTGAGCTCAATAAATAGATTATATATTGCATATTTGAGTATTGAATGCTATTATACAGTTATTCATTTCTGTGAATTACATCCTATGAATAATACGTTTTTGAAACGTTGAATCGCTCAGTTGGCATGGTTGAAATACCTTGCGTGCAATACTAAAAGTCTCTCGACTGCAACAGATGATGCAGAGAGAGTCAGGTACTCCAAGGCCAGTTTACTTAAATTGGGGAAAACATTTATATTTGCTTCCCAGTATTGAAGAGGATTACTACTGTGGTCTATTGTGGGTTGACTACAGCGGGCACGGCGCAATGGCCCAATGCTAACTTATTGCTATGTAATCATCGACGATGTTGACCCACAACTAAGACAACGTCTCTTGGTCGCAGAGTGCAGTACAGGGAGGTGTAAAAATCGTTCCCCTGTTTTTAATAACTAGGGTATGTCTGTTGACATCAAACATAATGATCTATGTGTTTCAAAAAAATATTTATTTCCTTCCAATGTCATAGTTATTAACCTTCATGAAAGTGCTGTTTAATTGTATTCTAATTTGTTATGATGCATATTTTAACTACCCTTGTTTTAGTATATAATATTATTTGGTTTTAAGCTTACATATCATGCATATATTAATTTGCATGTGATTTTATGGAGCCAATCCTGTTGTACATAATGTATGTATGTATGTATTTTTTTTATAATTTTTATGTACTCGTAGTACAGAAACAACCACACATACTATGCATAATTAGCATGGGACACATTGTTATCAGCCCTGTCCCGGTCTTATCTAGGGCGGTATTAGTGGACCAGGCATGATTTGATCCGGTATATGTCTAGTCAAGTAGCAGTGGCGGGATTCGAACTCACAACCTCCTACTACAATATCAGAGGCGCGAGCTCTAACCACTGCACCACCACGACCGGACATAGGCATGTACATATATATTTTATAATTTTCATTTTTAATGACGCATAGACTTCCCGTCGTCAAATAAAATATCTATCTATCTATCTAGTTATTAAAGAGGAATATGATTAAACCTAATTTGTTAGAATTCTTAATTTGCCAACAAAAACACCACGGGCAACTACATTTTCCACTAAATTAAACACATCAAATATGAAGTAATTCAACAGAATATAATATTATTTATCTCTAAAAAAAATTAACTAGAGGATATGCAATTATCATAATGTCGATAATGTGTATAGTGCTGAAATAGTGCTGAACATAGATGACCCACGCAATTATAGGGTTTTATAAGAGGTAATCGCACACACAACGAGACTCCCCTCCCCCCCCCCCCCTTCTACAGCAGACACGAGACGTTAACCTGTTAACCCGATGTCGATTCAATATTGAGCCATCATCTGCAACGCTGACCCAACAATAAACCAACACTGGGTTATTATTTCGTTTTTGCCGGGTCAGGCTTGTGCATAGCTGTGTTAGATAACGATGGACAAAAACCATTGCTGTTACACTTGTGTGTTGTTTTAGCAATTGTATCAGTACATCTATCTGGACGGCTCACCAGAAGTATGAATGAAAGATCAAAGGGACAATATACAGCTAATGCACCGAGAACAAGAATGTGTGATAACGCTTTACATTGATTCATCTAGATAAACTAAATTTGTTTTGCGTTCTACAATTGAATTCTTTTAAAATATATATTATCAAAATTATTGCATTGAATAACTGATAAAGTAAACTAAAATGTTTTTTTTCTAACAAAACGGATGTACTTGCAATGTACTTGTCTTCAAGTACCAAGTACTTCGTGATGTACTTGGGTACAAGTACAAGTACATTTTTGAAGCTCAAGTACAAAGTACAAGCAAGTACTCGAAAAAATGTACTTAAGTACAGGTAAGTACAAGTATCGATGTACTTGGCCCCAACTCATGCAATGCATGTGTAAACGAACTGTAAAGGAACATTGATATTTTCAGTGAATAACCACTCAACAATACAGTGGTGATCGTTGCCAGTCACGACGCAAGTATTACCAGATTACTAATGCGCGCTTTGCATTAAAACAAATAATTTACAAAATCTACCCTCTAACATTATGTTAGGCTATTATTTTAGAAAAAAAAAATATGCGAAAAACGGAGAATTATGGTCGTCATGCATGCGTTTGTTGACGACTCATTAGGAAAGCAAGACACCATGCTAGAAAGAGTATCACGCATGACACCATGTTAGAGAGAGTATCACACAGGGCACCATGTTAGAAGGAGTATCACGCAGGACACCATGTTAGAAAGAGTATCACGCAGGACACCATGTTAGAAAGAGTATGACACATGACACAATGCTAGAAAGAGTATGACACAAGACACCATGCTAGAAAGAGTATCACGCGTGACACCATGTTATAAAAAGTATCACGCAGGATACCATGTTATAAAGGGTATCTGCATGACACCATGTTAAAAAGAGTATCACGCAGGACACCATGTTGGAAAGACTCTCACGCAGGACACCATGTTATAAAGAGTATCACACAGGACATTATGTTAGAAAGAGTATGACGCAGAATACCATGTTATAAAGAGTATCACACAGGACACCATGTCAGAAAGAGTATGATACATGACACAATGCTAGAAAGAGTATCTGCATGACACCATGTTAGTAACAGTATCTGGACACCATGTTAGAAAGAGTATCACGCAGGACACCATGCTGGAAAGAGTATCACTCAGGACACCATGTTAGAAAGAGCATCACGCATGGCACAATGCTATAAAGAGTATCACACAGGACACCATGTTAGAAAGAGTATGACACACGACACAATGCTAGAAAGAGTATCTGCATGACACCATGTTAGAAAGAGTATCACGCATGACACCATGTTAGAAAGAGTATCACGCAGGACACCATGTTAGAAAGAGTATCACACAGGGCACCATGTTATAAAGAGTATCACACAGGACACCATGTTATAAAGGGTATCTGCATGACTAGTCTACAAACGGTGTTACTGGCCGATCAAATGTTGTTAGGAATTAAATGTATGTTTAACCCTTTAAGCCCTCACGATGCATTAAGGCATCATTTTGCATCTCTGAAGAATGACTTGATTTCCTGAAACCTAGTGGTTTCAGAACGAAAATTTTGATGGAACTGTTAAAATAAGAGTGAATTTTTTTCATTTGTCACCCACTTTAGGTCATTTTCATCCACTACAAGTCGAGAATTGCGACAGCAATTCGCGGCTTGTAGTGGATGAAACTGACAATGGTAAATTCAGGCTTTAAAGGGTTAAATATAAAGATTTGCAAATATTTGATCTGAAATTAGACAAATTTGAGTAATTTCACCCACTTGAAGTTGCGGTCGCTGTAGCGCAACGCGGTGGCGCATCCTGACAGCGGCAGATTTATTTGTTACCACACTAGGGGAAGGACGGGTAATATGGGCCACTTTACTTGTACTTTCCCTCAGCTCTCTATTACCTCGTATAAATTGAAATAAATCAAGGAGAAAATATCAATAGACATATATAATTAAGAAGAAAAAAGAAAAATTGAAATATCGACACCGAATACATAGATAATGGGAGTTACTTGTTTTTGAAATGTGTCCCATATTACCCTCCATTGCGGGTAATATGGGACTGACAGGAGGGAAATATGGGACATCATTTTAAAAAGATGGCTAGCAGGAACCCAAAAATTCTGATTTCATTTATTGGAATTTCAAGGTAACTAGGCTCACATATATTTAAATTATCATGTGAAACCATAGCATCGAAAAATAAAATACTGTTCATGTGCCATTTTCTAACAAAAGTGTCCCATATTACCCGCATATTTTAATTAAGAGATACTGTTTTTTAAAATAAAAATGCATACAAGATAAATCTGTAGTCCTGCATTCGCCATACCGTCTGAATGACCTCTAATTTCGTGAGCTGCCGTAGTTCCAAGTCTACTAACGAGAGGGCAGCTGTGCGAACCCTTGTCTCCCACTGCAGCTGTTTTTCAGCGTTGTCCCAAATTACCCGCTGTCCCATATTACCCGTCTCTCTCCTAACCCTGCCAGTGAAGGGACCTTTCCCGGCCAATGTTGGTTCGATGTTGGGACAACGTCGTAGACGGTGGCCAACATTAAATCAACATTGGTTCAATATTTTGTGTTCACTGGGGCAAGAGGAAACTTCAGAGGAAACTTCAACTCTTCAACAGTTATTCACAAATAATGTATCGCGTGTAATTTATTTTGACTGTAATTTATTTTGACTGTAATTTAAGTTGACTGTAATTTATATTGATTTTAATTTATTTTGACAGTAACTAATTTCGTCTGTAATTTATTTTGACTGTAATTTATTTCGTCTGTAATTTATTTTGACTGTAATTTATGTTGACTGTGATTTATTTTGATTTTAATTTATTTTGACTGTAATTTATTTTGATTTTAATTGATTTTGACTGTAATTTATTTTGACTGTAATTTATTTTGACTGTAATTTATGTTGACTGTGATTTATTTTGATTTTAATTTATTTTGACTGTAATTTATTTTGACTGGAATTTATTTTGACTGTAATTTATTATGCCAAGTTCAAATCTCCATCAAGGCAACAAATAATATTGAAAATGTTTTAGTTTTTAAACACATGATTATAATAATTTATTATTGTTGTTGTTTTCGTTCAATACTGGCAGTGCTATCTTTAAGTAATCTAAACGAATAATTCTAGTTCTCACAACCGTGTTATCTGAGATATAATACTCAATATAAGAGTAGAAACCGTGTTTATTTTTTGTGCATTACCATCTGGAAATGGTGTAGCTTTAAAAGCTCGTTGTGATTAGTGTTTTTTAACTGATGTGAGTAATATATGCATACGGCATCGTTGAAAAGGCGAGATGGGCTTATTTCAGCACAAGTCACCACATCAAGCCCGAGCCTTTAGGTGACGAGTGCTGAGATCAGTCCATATCGCCGTACCCAACGATGCAGTATGTATTTTCTCGTACGAATATCTATCTGAAACGGCAAAATCAAACTGCGCATTGAAGCGTATAGGAGAGAGTGCGATCTCACCATACGTTTCGTAGTGAAAGCCAACAGCATGAGTGCGAGAAACACACATATTGTCATGCAATTGTCTTGAAAGTTTACAAGCGCTATATTTTCGAATGATGCGGCGACTGCCCTGAAAATAGTATGAGGAGAAAATATTGTATAGTTTATAAGTTTAACATGTAGTAAATGTTGCAAATGCATCCATCAATAAACCCATTAGCTTCGTTTCAGAATTTCATTAGAAGTCAAATGGTCTAACTTCTGAATATCTAACAAAACTTCTCGAAACTTTTATGGTAATTGCCGCATGGCTAGAAAATAGTGCGCGTCAAATTTTATGACGATTGGTTGAAAATGAGTTGGAAGATCAAGTAACGACTGACCTCAAGTAACGACTGACCCAATGTTATTTTAATGTTGGATCACCGTCTACAATTCTGGCCCAACATTTAGGCAACATCGTGTTTGTTGGGCTGTAGCCAACACCACCACTTTTTTACCTCGTTTACTGCTATACACAACAATCCGGGTGACTGATTGCCCCCTGTGGTAACATTTCATGCAATGTCTTATACCACTCCGAGTGTTTGATTGTCCCCCGTGGCTCCATCATACAATCAGCTGACAAACTGAATATATTATTTTTGATTGGTTAATTACAGTCAGTGTGAATATAATATATACCGAGTGCAATGTTAATAGTGAAGGCTATTCTGTGAAACGCAGTGACGTCACCGGGAACCGTTTTGAATGAGAACTCGGTGAAAACAAAGTTATATAACACCCCCTTTCCCATACTTCATTGTATTAGCCAGCTCGGTGAAAATATTGGAGGTCAAGTATTGGAGTTTCACAGAATATGTAACAACCAGAATGAGACGTTCACCCATTGCCGGTGTTCAATGTCGGCCCGACGTCTCTAACGCTGACCCAGCATTGAACCAACTTTGGATGAATGTGGTATATTTGCTGGGCGACAGGCCCGTGACCAGGAGGGGGTCGCGGGAGGTTTGAACCAAACTGTCTAGAATGCGCAATAAAGTATGTGCCGGGAGAATGGTAGTTGTATGTTGAGACCCATGGCGTCCTCTAAAAATATCATGGTGCTCATGCCGGTAGACCAGGTGACTCCCCCTCCCCCCCCCCCACCTAGAAGGATATAAATGTACTTTTACAGCGCGGGGACAGACTTTAGACGTCAGATTCTGACGTCTATAGACGTCAGATTCTGACGTCTATTGTCGATCCCCGCACTGAAAGAAGATAATATTTAAAATGGCCGTAGACCCATGGCATAGGTATTCAAATGTAAATGAATCAGAAAGAGCTAACTAAGACATTTATGATGATTTAAGATTGAAAACCCTTTGTTCTCCATGGTTTATACAACCATAAGTCAGCCGTTAAGATTATCTTAGTTTTCACTGATTTCCATCAGAAATGTTTAGATGCATGATCTATCACGAGTGGAGCCGGGTCACCGTGGTAACCCGGGTTACATCGTGATGACGCCATATTGATTGACCCGGGCTACGTCGTGACGCCGCCATATTGATTGACCCGGGTTACGTCGTGATGCCGCCATATTGATTGACCCGGGTTACGTCGTGATGCCGCCATATTGATTGACCCGGGTTACGTCGTGATGCCGCCATATTGATTGACCCGGGCTACGTCGTGATGCCGCCATATTGATTGACACGGGTTACGTCGTGATGCCGCCATATTGATTGACCCGGGTTACGTCGTGATGCCGCCATATTGATTGACACGTGTTACGTCGTGATGCCGCCATATTGATTGACCCAGATTACGTCGTGATGCCGCCATATTGATTGACCCGGGTTACGTCGTGATGCCGTCATATTGATTGACCCGGGTTACGTCGTGACAGTAGAATCAATCTATAACTTGACAGTAGGATCGAAATCACAGCTTTTAACGACAGGTAGTCATGGTTTACATACAGGTAAGTTATATTATTGAAATTTTAGAAGCAAGTAAGCAGAACAGAACTTGAATTACAGTGTATTATGTGAAATGTGCTATATCTGTGGACGATTTTTATGAATTATAATGTTTTTTCTACCACGCCAACCAGGGTCACATGACCTCAAAAATAAACTTATTATTTAGGAAAATTGCTTAAGATCATGGGGCGACCCAGGTCACCACGACCCAGGTCACCGCGACCCAACTCACCACGACCCAGGTCACCGCGTGATGGATGTTATCTTAACATTTCTAAAGAAAATGGAATAGGGCACATAGGCTGCGGGGTGCAATTACTGTGTGGGGTACTAGGACGACATAGGGTGTAAATCCGGGGGTCTAATCACTGTGTATTAGGACGACATAGGGCGTAAGTCCCGGGGTCCAATCACTGTGTATTAGGACGACATATGGCGTAAGTCCCGGGGTCCAATCACCGTGTAGGGTATTAGGACGACATAGGGCGTAAGTCCCGGGGTCCAATCACTGTGTATTAGGACGACATATGGCGTAAGTCCCGGGGTACAATCACTGTGTATTAGGATGACATAGGGTGTAAGTCCAGGGGTCCAATCACCGTGTAGGGTATTAAGACGACATAGGGTGTAAGTCCCGGGGTCCAATCACCGTGTAGGGTATTAGGACGACATAGGGCGTAAGTCCCTGGGTCCAATCACTGTGTATTAGGGTGTAAGACCAGGGGTCCAATCACTGTGTATTAGGACGACATAGGGTGTAAGTCCCGGGGTCCAATCACTGTGTATTAGGACGACATTGGGCGTAAGTCCCGGGGTCCAATCACTGTGTCTTAGGACGACATAGGGTGTAAGTCCAGGGGTCCAATCACTGTGTATTAGGACGACATTGGGCGTAAGTCCCGGGGTCCAATCACTGTGTCTTAGGACGACATAGGGTGTAAGACCAGGGGTCCAATCACTGTGTATTAGGACGACATAGGGTTTAAGTCCAGGGGTCCAATCACTGTGTATTAGGACGACATAAGGTGTAAGTCCAGGGGTCCAATCACCGTGTAGGGTATTAGGACGACATAGGGCGTAAGTCCCGGGGTCCAATCACTGTGTATTAGGACGACATAGGGCGTAAGTCCAGGGGTCCAATCACTGTGTAAGGTATTAGGACGACATAGGGTGTAAGTCCCGGGGTCCAATCACTGTGTATTAGGACGACATTGGGCGTAAGTCCCGGGGTCCAATCACTGTGTATTAGGACGACATAGGGCGTAAGTCCAGGGGTCCAATCACCGTGTATTAGGACGACATTGGGCGTAAGTCCAGGGGTCCAATCACTGTGTATTAGGACGACATAAGGTGTAAGTCCAGGGGTCCAATCTCCGTGTAGGGTATTAGGACGACATAGGGCGTAAGTCCCGGGGTCCAATCACTGTGTATTAGGATGACACAGGGCGTAAGTCCAGGGGTCTAATCACTGTGTATTAGGACGACATAGGGCGTAAGTCCCGGGGTCCAATCACTGTGTATTAGGACGACATAGGGTGTAAGTCCCGGGGTCCGATCACTGTGTATTAGGGTGAGATAGGGTGTAAGTCCAGGGGTCCAATCACCATGTAGGGTATTAGGACGACATAGGGCGTAAGTCCCGGGGTCCGATCACTGTGTATTAGGGTGAGATAGGGCGTAAGTCCAGGGGTCCAATCACCGTGTAGGGTATTAGGACGACATAGGGCGTAAGTCCCGGGGTCCAATCACTGTGTATTAGGACGACATAGGGCGTAAGTCCAGGGGTCCAATCACCGTGTAGGGTATTAGGACGACATAGGGCGTAAGTTCAGGGGTCCAATCACCGTGTAGGGTATTAGGACGACATAGGGCGTAAGTCCCGGGGTCCAATCACTGTGTATTAGGATGACACAGGGCGTAAGTCCAGGGGTCCAATCACTGTGTATTAGGATGACACAGGGTGTAAATCCGGGGGTCCAATCACCGTGTAGGGTATTAGGACGACATAGGGCGTAAGTCCCGGGGTCCAATCACTGTGTATAAGGACGACATAGGGCGTAAGTCCAGGGGTCCAATCACCGTGTAGGGTATTAGGACGACACAGGGCGTAAGTCCCGGGGTCCAATCACTGTGTATTAGAATGACACAGGGTGTAAATCCGGGGGTCCAATCACCGTGTAGGGTATTAGGACGACATAGGGCGTAAGTCCAGGGGTCCAATCACTGTGTATTAGGATGACATAGGGTGTAAATCCGGGGGTCCAATCACCGTGTAGGGTATTAGGACGACATAGGGCGTAAGTCCCGGGGTCCAATCACTGTGTATTAGGATGACACAGGGTGCAAATCCGG
This sequence comes from Flabesymbios commensalis, assembly GCA_964017125.1. Classification (NCBI taxonomy): domain Eukaryota; kingdom Metazoa; phylum Annelida; class Polychaeta; order Terebellida; family Flabelligeridae; genus Flabesymbios; species Flabesymbios commensalis. The sequence goes on from OZ024915.1 coordinate 71,138,812, forward strand.
GGGTCCAATCACCGTGTAGGGTATTAGGACGACATAGGGCGTAAGTCCAGGGGTCCAATCACTGTGTATTAGGATGACATAGGGTGTAAATCCGGGGGTCCAATCACCGTGTAGGGTATTAGGACGACACAGGGCGTAAGTCCAGGGGTCCAATCACCGTATTGGGTATTAGGACTGAGTGTCATTCATAACATAATGTTTTTGAATAGCCTTAACTATATAGTAGTTTGTCATAATTTAAAACCGGAATTATGCCAGCTAACAAGACGGTGTCGTACAATTGCTTCTAGAATATATACAAATATAGGAAGACGTCGCCTGCTCACATAATATTGTATTCATACTGTTAGAGTAAGGTGGTGACGTCACACATTCTGATTGCTAAAACAATGATGAGGCAATGTACAGGTGTATTTTAAGTGATCATTATTTATACGTGACAGCCCTGGGGCTGTGTGGGAGCATGAATAACTACATAACTACTCTGCTATGTCTGCGGGAGCATGAATAACTACATAACTACTCAGCTATGTCTGCCCGAGCATGAATAAGTACATAACTACTCAGTTATGTCTGTTTACCCACAGGGCCTTGACATCCTGATGTATGGAATATTCCTGATCATTGTATTGATGTGTAATCTAATTAGAATGGCGGACGTACACATTTCTGTCGCCTGCGCCACTTAAAATACTTTCTAAATAAATTGAATCGGGCTTTAGGCCACCTTTGTGCACATATAGGCTAAATCGGTCCAGGAGAACCTCCCGAGGATGGTAAGATGATTGAGTTAACACTGTCCTCCAGACACAAGATTCGAAATTCGAGCCCTGGCGGTCTGAGGCCGAGCACGCTACCTCTCGGTCACGGAGGCTCCCCACAATACTGAGTTTCACACGTGGATGGGAAACAAACATTTTTTTGTTTCTTTGAAACCGCCGAGACCGGGAACCGAGCCCCGAACTCTGGCGTGGAAGGCAGCGGTGCTAACCACTACCCTAGGGCCCCTTAGCTTTTTCAGGATGACGTATTAAATCCAGCAAACACAAACCAGACGCTGAAACGATGTTTGTCAAGCGTCGCAGTGTAACACGTTAACATATACCCAGCAAGCACACAACATTTGTATAACATTTACACAACGGCGGCCCAATGTCTCCGACATTGTCACAGCATTGTATAAATGTTATACAAATATGTTGTGTTTGCTCGATAGGCTTATATCAGGGCCTCAGCTAAGTCAGTTTCAAACCCTAACCCCCCTCCAAATATTTTCATATAAACTATGGAGTCCAAAAGGTTTTTTCAATTTGAAATCATCGTAAATCAGGTAAATGTCTTATTTGGCTCTTTCTGCACCATTTGAATACCTATGTCGTGGGTCTACGTCCATTATAAATATATTACGCTTTCAGTATAGCACAACAGACGTCAGATTCTGACGTCGTCTAAAGACGGTCCTCGCGCTGAAGAGGTTAAGCACGCTGTTTGGTTGAGACTTAATCACGTGTCGATAGTTAAGACAACATTTTGACTTAAGTAAGCTTGTGAACTCGGCTCCTAAGCACCTCGCAGCCAAGAAGTAGCCTATGTGGGCCCTAACCAGCTGACATGCTGGGGGAACATGTCCCTGTTTTGTACCTGTATACCCCTTACAGCGCGGGGATAGACTCTAGACGTCATAATCTGACGTCCTGACCACTGAAGTCGATCCCCGCGCTGTATGGGTGTATGGGTGAAATTTTTTGTAATGGCCGTAGACTCATGACAAAAATATTCAAATGAAGCAGAAAGAGATGACTAAGAAATTTATGATGATTTCAAATTGAATAAAACCCTTTGGTCTCCATGGTCCATATAACAAATCAACGCTTTGAGGGATACTGTACCCAGTAAACAAGCGACGCTGAACCTGCCTAGGCTGGATGTTGGGGCGCTGAATAATGTCAGCATTCATCGCTGATTTTGTATTCTTGAAGCTAGCACGTCTCCCGGCAAACACATGCCCGACTACAAGGTCGATTAGAAATAAATATAGGAATATAATACTTGTCTCTGCTTGTCTCTGCTTTATGAATGCCAATATATTGCCACAGAAAGATATGTAAATGGTGTATAATAAGGCTTATATAACATAAGCCGTTTAAATTGATGTGATAGCCAATAATTACAATTCAATAAGTGAAAATTTGAAGATTATTTCTAAAACAATAATAGTTTTTGTATATCAGTCACACAGTCACTCATACTGCTAAAGGTATCCTAAATAAAAGGGTTTGTGAAATCAATCTGAATAAATGTCAGAAATCTCAGTAGATTGATTAACTATAAACGGATTGATGCCATAATGTCGTCTATATATCTACAATAACAATTCAAAAATACAATATTCTTGCGATGAAAACGTTTCGCCCTCGTGCTGCTGAATTGTCCAAGCGAAAATGGTGAAAACTATGTTTATTTCTGCAGAATCAACACCTCGGAAACTTTATGTTTTGATATACTGTGGCCATCTATCACAAACAATAATGAATAATTCCACCCGTGTATATATATATAGTTACGGTTCTAGCACCGCAGGTGTTAACCCTTTGAACCCTCACGACGCATCAAAACATCATTTTGTCTTTCTGCAGAATGACTTAATTCCCCACACCTACATGTTTTAGAAAGAACTTTTCATGCAAATGTTTTAATAATAACAATATATATTTTTCATTTGCCAACCAAGTCATCATCATCCACTGCAAGTCGAGAATTGCGACACCAATTCGCGGCTTGTAGTGGATGACGATGACAATGGTAACTTCAGGCTTGAAAGTGTTAATGACGGCTTCAGGCCGCCTTCGTTAACGTACAAACACATGTCCGTTATAGTTAAGTCGTTAAAACAGGTCCGCGACGCGCGCGCTCACACATTCACCATGACGACGGTTCTCTATGGAAGCTGGCTCTTGATACTGATACTGCAAGGATGTGATGCCCAGGTAAATACTCAATACTCACACAGGTCAAAAGCTCAACCGACTGTGAAGCTCAGGTAAATACTTATAGGTCAAAAGGTCAATGCTCATCATGTGTTTGACTGCTATTATTTGACTCATTAAACATTTGAATTTCAAGCTGCTTCAGCTGAGGTTTGAACCTTTTTTCCGCCGAATTCGTGGAACCACCTCTACCCATCACCGACAAATGTCCAGAGGCAAATAAGTCAACTCTTTCACTGTACACTGTGACCACTCAAGTCAACATTTAACCGTACTCCACTAGGTCAACTTTTTAATAGTTATGTGTAACTAGATTTTGTAAGTATAATATGTGTTTCATCTCTGACGTACCGTTATGATTAAAATATCTTAAATCCAAGTAGTTTTAGTTCCTCGGCATGCTATGTTTTCATTGCTTAGTACATAAATGGAAGTAATTTATATATTTTTAAGTGTGCTCTGCCTTCGTCATGTTTACTATTAATGAGATCGTGCCAAAGTTTAAAGGGTGAAATGTTTCAACTGAAGCTCTGATTTGTTCTGTTACCATGACAGCAGCAGTTGGCCACCAATGCCAGGCCTGGTATTGAGATTTTCCTGGTTGAGTTTCCAGATTCTGACGGGAATCATGCTGTTGTACCCTTTATATTACAGGTGAGTGTGCAAACCATGATCACAACCAGCACAATCAACACAATCAACACGGGTCAAACGTGAAATCCTTGGAAAAACTAGAGGTTGATGATTATTAACCCTTTCAACGCCGGTCCCGAATATATTCGGGGTTTTTTATTACCACATTAAGTACCACATTTTAAACATGCTAAAGATATAATGTAACATAAAATTAGCAAAATTTGAAAAAAAAACTTGACCTTCATTTTGTCGAATCTGAATAATTTTCATTCACTTGAAATTGTGGATCGCGTCAGCGAGACACAACTTCAAGAGGGGGAAAATTGAATAATTTGGCGGTTAAAGTGTTGATAATTATCATTTATTGTCGGTTACTTGATAAAGTAAAAAAGGTTTTGTTGACCGTTAACATGTTAATTTTGACGGGCGTGAATCGGTTATACTTTTCCGTTCTCATTATCCCAGGAGCTTGAACAGTCTGGGTCACTGCATATGTGTGCACCAAGAAAATATATCGGCCGCAGCGGGATTCGAACCCGGTATCCCCGGGTTCTGTGTCAACCACATTACCAATAAGCTCTCCTGGCGCCGTGACTCCAAAACGATTATATACTCGTGACTCTAACACGATGATTTAAAAAATTATTATTTTCAAAATAACAGACTGTAATTTGCGTCACATTTTATCATAAAGCAATAAAGAAAGACTAATTCTGGATTGTCAAAATGGTTGAGCACATTATATTTTGATCCGTCCTTGTGTTTTCAGCCGATAGTGGATGATGATCCCCAACAAACTATACAGACTTATCAGCCAGAACAAGACAACTACCAACAGGTACGTCAAAATAAGATCTCGCCCAAAACTGAGCATGTATCTTAATACATTAGACACAGTTACATCAGTAAGTAAGCACTAGAAAAATAGTGACAAGTAAAATCTGATGAAAAACGATCGATGGCAAAATATGTATATTTCTTAAATGACTTAAATAGCGTTTGACAAGAGTAATCAATTCATTTATTCATTTATCCATTCATTCATTAAGTTAGTAAGACAGTCTGTTAATAACAAAAGTCAGTCCAAATATCAGTCAAAATGTCGGTCAGTCAGTTATTGATCTTTTTATTTATTCATTCAACAGGATCATTTCAATGATAATCCGCAGCAGACATACTACTCTTCAAAACCACAAGGGTATCAAGGTCAAAGCGAAGGTCATGGTCAAATTCAAAGCCAAGGCGGCTATTATGACCTACAGCAGGATGTTGAGGATGAACAGCAGCATGAGACATACTACTCCTCCCAACTACAACCAGGGTATCATCCACAAAGTCAAGGTCAAGATCATAACCAAGGTCAAGGTCAGAGCGGGTACCATGACCTACAACAGGATGTCGAGGACGAGCAGCCCTATGAACGCTACTACTCATCTCCTGAACAGGGTCAAGGTCATGGCAGAGGGCAACAGAATGGCGACATCCAGGTCAGTCTATCATCCAAGCAAACACGAGACGTTCAGCCAATGTTGGTTTATTGTTGGGTCAGCGTGGCAGACGGTGGATCAACATTAAAACAACAGTGGTTTAACGTCTCGTTTTTGATGGGACCGTAAACAGGTGTGTTTATAATAGACCCTACCGTTCTCGGTCAGGGGCCCTGGTGCAGTTGTAAAAGCTGTCTGCTTGGAAAGTCGTATATCGCGGGTTCGAACCCCACTCTGGCCTTCACGTCTCAAAGAAACAAAATGATCCTAATAGTCAAAATGTGTCCCAAGAGTGTCCAATAGAATATAGCCATATATTTCTAAAGGGACCAGCTAGTCACGGTTGCAAACAATCTAAACTTGCCCGGAAAATTAACTAAATCGGTGAATTTGATTTTAGATTGTTAAATGTTGTTACACTGATGTATTTAAACAGTGAAAGTTACAATACAATAATTGTTCTCGAGAGAAAGAGAGACGCATGCGCAGGGTGTGAACGTGTTTCGAGAGAGCACCGCTGAAAATAGTATTTAATCACACTTTTTATTTATTTTCATATCTTTTAAATCACAATAGTTTCCCATATTACTAAGGTAAGATTGTTGGATGACATTCGTGGTGACATTCGTGGGATGATGGTATCTTCGTAAGTCGATTATTTGTTTACCAATTTATTGTGACATCAGTCTGAATAATGGGCTTGTAACTTCACATATTTGTATATTGGCGTTGTGCAATTTGTGGGCTATACACGTTGAATCAACTGGATTAAAGTTTGAGCCCTGACGGTTACACGAGGCCGTCAGAATCTGGTGTCTGTAGACAGCAGATTCTGACGTATAAAGATGGTCCTTCACTGAAAGAACTAAAATATTTCTAATGGCCGTAGATCCATAACATAGGTATTCAAACGAATCAGAAAGAGCTAACTAAGGCATTTATGATCATTTAAAATTGAGAAAAACCCTTTGGTCTCTATAATTTATACAAAAAAATCATCTTTGTGAGGTTTTTCAGTATTTTATCATTTCTATTAACGCTATGGTTGTAGGTATACAAGCCTCCCACCCTGGACGATTACGAAGACGAATCTATTATGAGTTACCCGGCTGACAACACACAGCGCCACCGACAGCAAGCGGGAAACAGAGGAACTAACACAGGATATAACAACAGACAGAATGGCAACCAGGCAGGGTAGGTGATACCAAATCTCATTGGTGATACTTTAAACACCCCCTTTCCACACCCACCCTATCTACATCTCTGGTTCCCTGAGCTTCATCTCAGTTGTGCATGCAAATGATTAGTTGTTATATTTAGACGTACTGACAGTCCATCTAGCATGCTGGACCATATAGGTCATCGTCCTACCAGTTTCATCATCTTATATTGAACACCTTCACCCAGTTGAGTCAGTTACAGAACTAATGCTGTAATCATGATATGTATGGCATACCAAACGACAAGGAAATCTTAGTGATTTAAAAACTATCATCACTTTTGCGTTAAAATTTTCAAGACTTTGTTATGATAGACATACAATCCACTCTCAAACCATTCCACTCTTGCTGTTCCATACCCCACTCAAAGTGAGCTTTAATATTAATCCATCATGCAGTAGGCAACCGTTATTCTATAAGTAATATTATCTGTATTTAAATGCTAGGAATTTACAATCTAATTTATTTTCATGAATTCTCATCTCGTTGTATTAGTATTTTTTATTATCTATTTTTTAAAAATATTTCATTATAATAAAAAAAAAATTGTCCATGATTAGACACAGACAGCAACAACAGCGACGCAACAGGCGGCCAAACAGACGACCCAGAAAAGGTCGTGGTCAAGGTTATCAGACTAGAGGTCAAGGTCATAGGGCGGCAGGTCATGGCCTGGGTCATCTGGTAGAGGTCCAACACGCGACAGATCACGGATATGGTCACGATGACCTCTACACGAGTCACAGTCACAGTCATGGAGGGAGCTACGGGGCCGGTCATCATGGGAAGAAAAGTGAGTGTGTTTCATAGCCAGTGAGCGCAACAAGTTATTCATCTATGCTTCTTGTTAGATCAGCGCATGCAGGTACAGGGATGGACTGTCGACTGGTGTGAGATCGTCGTGAACTTACGGCTCGCATAAAGGGATAAAGGGATAACTGATTTCTGGTCTACATATATATTGAATTGAATACATGTATAGACGTCAAATCATACCCAGCAAGCACAAAACATTTGTATAACATGTATACAACGTCGACCCAACATCTTCGACGTTGGTCCAACATTGTATGTTATACAAATGTTTTGTGTTTGCTGGGTATGTGCTGCCGAGTGGCTGGGTGTATTGGACATGGTGTGTATACGTCTATGATCTATGTCCACACATGTGCATTGACTGGACGCATATTTTCACTGGAGAAGCATACTTTATGGGCTTGGATGTTTTATACTTGTTGTAATAATTTATTACTTTTGATAATGAAGCAGAAGGAACTATTATAATTTATTCATTTATCGAATACATTTGTTACGATATCAAAGATATTGATGTTAATCATTAATTTGAATGTGATTGAAATTGTGATCAACACAATGTTATTATACCCATGAAAAACGATCAAAAAGCACATGGTTGACAGTTTACAGTGAAAGTGAACCATCAATTAATTATCTCGCAAATTCTTGCGACGGAAGCTCTCACACATCAATCAGTGTCAATGCCCTCCATGTCTATGGTCACCATCGACACCTATCCCAGAAAAGAGGAGACGTTCACCCAATGTTGGTTGAATGCTGGCCCACTGTCTGTGACACTGGCCCAACATTGAACCAACATTGGGTCAACGTCTCCTGTTTGCTAGGTACCCAGTTAATATGAGGAGATATTTAGTAGTAGTAGTAAATCATTGCTTTATGTCACTTTTCGGCACAAAAGGTCTTTTAAGTGACATTGTAATATAATAAAAACGTTGTAGTCAATTCATGAGATGAAATAATGTACAGATGATGATGTGAGGGTGGGGGTGATAGGGCATGGTGGGTTATTGAGAGTGTTTTCCTTCGCTCGCCCGATAAAGGGTTCTGGGCATGTCTAGGGGATCTACCCCCAGACATGCCCAGATGACCGGAGACTTGGGTTTTGCTGTGCAATTTAATGCTGAAACACCGTGGCATTTTGCGCAGCTCCGCTATCCTCGGGTCGGGTAGACCCCAGAATAACAATAGAAAGGATAACTCCCTCTGGGTAACTCCATTCATCCACGTGAGAGACCTAATGTCAAACACGCTATTGCCAGTTATTTAAGGCTACAACAGCCTACACCAGCACCAGCACTGATGCGAGAGCTGCATTAGCTCCGCAGTTGAGCGGAGGAACGAGGGTACACCAATGGCAATCCGTACGAGGATTATGGCCAGATACGAGGAGGCTGCAGCTTCCCTTGGATGATTGCTGTAGACTAATGTTTCCGTACCATGCCATACAGCATGCAACTGACGGAGCAGATCCCTAATGAAAACTCCCTAGATGGGGGCAAAAAGTACTACTACTAGCAATCATCCCAGTAGCCCAACATGAGGAGATGAGCCATTGTATGTTTGATATGCCACACGAATGCTGGTTGACTGATGGGCAAGAGTCGCAGATGTGCCAAAAGTAAGCCAGCATTGGTTTGATGGCTCATGTTTGCTGGTCACCACCAAAATGAGGTTATATTTAGTGGCTATCAATTGAGAGGGTTTTAAGTTCTCATATTCGGGTCCCTGGAGCTGCCACACAAGCACTATGGAGGAGATTCGTTCATGTGTCAATGAAATATCAGCAACAATATATTCCGCTCAATAATCAGCTGAGGCGCCATTATTGTTGGGTGGTTGGATCACATAATGTGCTGTAAAGCTATGAATATACACCCATGCATTATGTGTAGAGGGAAGTCCACGGAGAGACCACATGCTACTAAGTCCTATTTGATCTCACGTTGTAGGCCTACTTTACAGCTAGACCTCATGCTATGCTGAACGACTATAACTATACACACATGCAGTATGTGTAGAGGGAAGTCCACGTACACGCGCTACCAAGCCCTATCTGACCTCACGCTGTGGTGTACAGCTAGAATTATACTCCCATACAGTATGTGTAGAGGGAAGTCCACTGAAAGTACACGCGGTACCAAGTCCTATCTGACCTCATACTGTGGTGTACAGCTAGAACTATACACCCATAGAGTATGTGTAGAGGGAAGTCCATGAAGAGTACACGCGCCACCAAGTCCTATCTGACCTCACGCTATGGTGTACAGCTAGAACTATACACCCATACAGTATGTGTAGAGGGAAGTCCACTGAAAGTACACGCAGTACCAAGTCCTATCTGACCTCATGCTGTGGTGTACAGCTGGAACTATACACCCATAGAGATGTGTAGAGGGAAGTCCACGAAGAGTACACGCGCTACCAAGTCCTATCTGACCTCACGCTATGGTGTACAGCTAGAACTCTACACCCAGACAGTATGTGTAGAGGGAAGTCCACGGAAAGTACACGCGGTACCAAGTCCTATCCGACCTCATGCTGTGGTGTACAGCTGGAACTATACACCCATAGAGTATGTGTAGAGGGAAGTCCACGAAGAGTACACGCGCTACCAAGTCCTATCTGACCTCACGCTATGGTGTACAGCTAGAACTATACACCCAGACAGTATGTGTAGAGGGAAGTCCACGGAAAGTACACGCGCTACCAAGTCCTATCTGACCTCATGCTGTGGTGTATAGCTGGAACTATACACCCATAGAGTATGTGTAGAGGGAAGTCCACGAAGAGTACACGCGCTACCAAGTCCTATCTGACCTCATGCTGTGGTGTACAGCTAGAACTATACACCCATTGAGTATGTGTAGAGGGAAGTCCACAAAGAGTACACACGCTACCAAGTCCTATGTGACCTCACGCTGTGGTGTACAGCTAGAACTATACACCCATACAGTATGTGTGGAGGGAAGTCCACGAACAGTACACATGCTACCAAGTCCTATCTGACCTCACACTGTGGTGTACAGCTAGAACTATACACTCATACAGTATGTGTGGAGGGAAGTCCACGAACAGTACACATGCTACCAAGTCCTATCTGACCTCACGCTGTACTATACTGTTATAACAGTAGACACATGCAATATGTGTAGAGGGAAGTCCACGAAGAATAAGCACACTACCAAGTCCTATCTGTTGGTGCAACATACTCATTTCTGTCAGTGTCAAAGCAGACCCGATGGGGAGGGGGTCAATTTCTTCATACATTATGCTATTTTTATATTTAGGTTCGGTTTGACGTCAACTGCGCACACGCTGCTGTACGCCCGACTTTACAAAGCACATACCTCCTTTGTTATTGTATTCAAAGGTTTTTACCATTTTCAAGATTTCAATATGAGCTAGAAGGTTGTGTAAGGTGGCCACCCAATAAGCACAAGATGCTCATTCAATGTTGTATTAATGTTGAGCCAGCGTCGTAGACGGTGGACCAACATTAATACAACATTGGGTCATAATCCCGTGTTTGCCGAGCAATGATATTTCTGAGCTTCGTTTGACAATCACACCTTTATTTTGTACCTAAACGGTTTCAGATAACTTTGTTTCTCCCCCCTGACGGAGTTCACTCCCATACAGGCAGCGTTGTTTGCTCACTCCCTATCACTGCCCATATTGGAGTTTCCCCATATAATCGTCACTGTATGCTGTTTGGCTGAGTTGAGCTCAGGCATGTTTTAACCCAAATAAAATGTCACTGAATATAATAAACCGTATAGATAGTAAGGGTATTCCCTCTACCCTGGCCAGGGGAAATACCCTTACTATCTAAATGGTTTCAAGCAAATTTCGAACCAAATAAAATGTCACTAAAATTGATAAGCCGTATACATAGTGAGGGTATCCCCCAGCCCTGGGCCAGGGGGGAATACCCTTACTATCTATACGGGTTCAAGCAAATTTCAAACCAAATAAAATGTCACTGAAATTGATAAACTGTATAGATAGGAAGGGTATTCCTCCTGCCCTGGGCCAGGGGGAATACCCTTACTATCTATACGGTTTCAAGCAAATTTCAAACTAAGTAAAATGTCGCTGAAATTTATAAAGATAGTTTCTGGTGGAAAATCAGTTAAGCGAATCAACTTCAACATGTCTATTTTTCATAAATATGAATATTTGTCGTCATTTGAAGCTGTAAATTGCGTGAGAAATTCCTGCTTTAGATAAAGGAAAAAGAGAAACAACCAATTCAGCAGCACAGGGGTAAATTCTTGTAACAACGTCATTGTTTTCAGATTATTTTGTTTTCGCCAGTGTGATTACAAAGGCGCTTTTCAATTAATTGTATATTTTCTCGGTTTCAGATGATTTTGTTTTCACCAGCCTTGGGTTCAGTGTGCCAGGTGGAGCGGTTCTGCCAGGTTTCTATAAGAGTCTGAAGGCTTGTAAAGCGGCCTGTATGATTCTTCCCTCTTGCCTCGCCGGGGATTATAATGCTCATACCAGGAGATGCTTCATTCACTCCAGCTTCTCGGCGTGCGCCACGATGCAGGTGCAAGCAAAAGTGGTCCACTTCAAAAAAGTACCATGCAGTATGTATGCACATTTTCAAAGAAAATCAGGAATAAAAAGCAGATAAAAGATATTCAAACTTGCAATATCAAAAGTGAAGAAAACGCTTTTAACCTTCACAGCGCGGGCATCGACTTTAGACGTCAAAATCTGACGTTTAACGTCGACGTCAAAGTCTAAAGTCGATCCCCACACTGTAATAGTGAAAATATTTATAATGGTCGTAGACTCATAACATAGGTATTCAAATGAATCAGAAAGAGCTAACTAAGACGTTTATAATGATTTCAAATTGAAAAAACCTTTGGCCTCCATTATTTGTACAAAAACAATTCAGCGTTGTGAGGGTTAAATAGATTAACCTGATGAATTCTGTTTTACTTTTTTTTATCAATTTGAGGCCTAATTTGACACAATTTACACATACTTGCCGATTAAGGCGGTAGGCTACCGATTTTAAGCCGTCTCCTGCATACCGATTTTAGCAGCGGGTCCTACCGCTTTGCAAATTATGAACAAATTGTGTCTTAAATACAGGAAGTAGCACCATTGAAATTGTTTTTAACAAAGTTCCCAGATTATGAAAAATTTGTGACAAGATTACAGTAAATTGCACCAATATGCACTTATTTAATAACAATTATATGGCCACTCTGGCTTCGTGCAGGCGACGAGGCCAACCATGGACATGAGTTAATCCTTTACCTACTAATGGCGCATACATACGGCATCCAAGTTATTTTGAATAAAAGTTGTATTTAAAAAATTGCATAGAAATAACACATCAGTAAAATGGTCATTTTGTGTTTCAGCTGCACCAGGTGGCGGCACTGGGTCTACAGTACATGCCGGAATGTCTCTACCTGGTGGGATCAAGGTGTGTTCCCTACCGGGCACACGACGTTATTGCGACGTTGATACAACGTCATTGACGTTCGTTCAACGTCGCAACAACGTCGTGTGCCCAGTGGGTGGTAATCCTCGTGTGCAAACTCATATAACTCTAATATAATGTATTTCTCGCTTTATTTTCAGTACATTTTCAGTATTTCCGCGTATAGGCCTATAACTTCAGTTATTAGTTTTATCCTCTAGCAGTCAAGTTTGAAATTTAACCCACATGAATTATTCATTAATATTTGTTTATTTTGAAATTAATTCGGGCATGGAACTGAAATGTTACTGATTCTAAAAAAACCTATTCTCGACCTGATTATGCCCCAATATATTAAGATATGACAGTCCAAAGAAATGTCCCTCGATTTTGTACGCAGTCAATCTGTGGCTGAAAACTGTTGGCTAAGCTATTTTAGGTTTTCTTAGTTTTCTAGGCATAATCTGCTAAACCTTTTATCCGCACTTTGAGACTGAAACCTGTGAAAATACATGTAACCTACATGGTCCACATTTTGCCAAATCTGAAAAATATCATTCACTCGCGATTGTGGAAACAATCAGATCTAGGGTCGCGTCAGCGATAGAAAATTTCAAGTGGACGACGATATCTACTCAGTTGTGAAGGGGTAGGCCTACTCTTACATCAGCGGACCATGTGGTTAAAGGGGTAATTTGCTTTTCCAGGTGTCTTCATATAAGTCTAACATTCAGGCATTTACCACTCAGTGTTTCTCTATGTTCCATGTTCCTAGCCAGTGTTTATCTGTGTTCCAGGTATCAGGATATAAGTCTAACATACATACCTGTTCCAGTCAGTGTTTATCTGTGTTCCAGGTGGCAGTCAGTGTTTATCTGTGTTCCAGGTATCAGGATATAAGTCTAACATTCAGGCCTGTTCCAGTCAGTGTTATCTGTGTTCCATTTCGCAGTGACTGTTATATCTATGTTCCAGGTATCAGGATATAAGTCTAGCATACAGGCCTGTTCTAGTCAGTGTTTATCACTGAACTCTGGCGCCACACAGACATGTTTCGGTGTTGACTTTGACTACAGTAAACACGCGTGTTTCCTTCACACTGTGATGGCGAATGTCTGCCCTGCCCCAGGAGCCAACCTACAGGTCAAGGCTGATACTGTACACATAGCATACTGTAAGTATACAATGTCAAGGCCGATACTGTACACATAGCATACTGTAAGTATACAAGGTCAAAACGGATACTGTGCAAATAACATACTGTAAGTGTACAAGGTCAAGGCCGATAATGTACATATAGCATACTGTAAGTATACAAGGTCAAGGCCGATAATGTACACATAGCATACTGTGAGCATGCAAGGTCAAGGCCGATACTGTACACATAGCATACTGAGGAGTATTCAAGGTCAAGGCCGATACTGTACACATAGCATACTGTAAGGATACAAGGTCAAGGCCGATACTGTACATATAGCATACTGTAAGTATACAAGGTCAAGGCCGATACTGTACACATAGCATACCGTAAGTATACAAGTTCAAGGCCGATACTGTACACATACCATACTGTAAGTATACAAGATCAAGGCCGATACTGTACACATAGCATACTGTAAATATACAAGGTCAAGGCCGATACTGTACACATAGCATACTGTAAGTATACAAGGTCAAGGTCGACACTGTACACATAGCATACTGTAAGTATACAAGGTTAAGGTAGATACTGTACACTTGGCGTCCTGTAAGTATAAAAGGTCAAGGCCGACACTGTAGGCCTACACATTGTGTACTGTAAGTATACAAGGTCAACGCCGATAATGTAGGCTACACTAAAAGGTAAAGGCCAATACTGTACACGTAGGCCTACATAGCATACTGTAAGTATACAAGATCAAGGCCTATACATATCATCGAAGGTCTAGATCGAGACTGTACAAATTCTATATTATAACATAGGTCAAGGTCGATTCTCCACACACCGTGATGTGCGGCATGCCTATTGTCGTTATGCTGCGCACCCGTTCATCCGTCTGTGTATCCGTCCGCTCGGCCGTCTGTCCGCCACTTCTAGCACTATAACTTGTTTCACGTTACTGAAATGTACATTAAACTTCACATACAGGTTAATTATGACTAAACCTTTAAATGGATGGCATTATACACAAGTGGGCTAACCCACATTATGACGATTTTGAGAAAACATTGCGCTGCAACATGGAGTACAGGATAAAACGAAAAAATACAAATTAACACAAGAAGGTAACAACATCAATGACCAAATAGTCTAACCCTGAATGTGAAACTCGTATATTGATCAAGTTTTTGCTATCAATGACATGTATTTTCCTTGTTTTTTTTAATGTGGGTTAGACGACTTGTGCATGATGCCAAAATATACTTCACATTTGACCTTTCTGTGACATCAACAACTTTGATTTTTTTCTAATCGGCAAATGTTCTCGTTAACACGATTTACTCAATAATTTTTTTATGTATCCCTTCAAAATCTATGCCATATATCAATTTCACTAGTAGCTCAGATGAGCTCGAATAACACTGATCAGCCAAAAACAAGGTAACGGCCACCAATTATTTTTTAATATGCGTAATATCTGGGAAACCGTGTCGGATAGCTAGACCATTGCCATAGAACAAAATGTGTGGTTGCAGGGAAGGATATGCCCTGGAAAAATTCAACTTGATCAAATTAAAAATAGCCGACTTGCGGCCATGATTTTCTTTAAAATGTGTAATATCTGTAAAATCGTACCAGCCATCTGGACCATTACTGTGAGACAAATGTGCGACTTCAGGCCGGAATATGCTATGAAAAAATTCAACTTGATCAAATTCAAAATGGCCGATTTGCAGTCATTTTTGATTTCTATAAGGGTAATATCTGGAAATATCTGTCTAATATGACTAATTTGAAATAAATGTTCATGTGATATTATAGTGGAGTCAACATTCTTCAAGTTGCAGATAAAAGCTATTTTGAAATGATATTCTCTTTTATAAGATGCTTAGAGGCCAGGCCTAATTCAGTCGCCGACGGGTCTTGTATATAAATGCACGAAACCAAAGCGGATTTGTCATAGGTCAAAACCGTGTGTGTAGTATATAACGCGCAATGCTTAGCTGGCTTGTGATCTAATGTTCAAATGTGTTTTCCCAATACATCAATGTTTTCAATCCAAATATAATTTTCGAAGAATTTATATAGGCCCTAATTATTATGATTCAAATGCGTATTTTTTTATGATTCTAACAGGCTAGTGTGGCCACCTGGTGAATACGCACGTCACTACTATACAAAAGGAACAAACTGACAGAAATGAGAGCAACAACGGAGCCACAGACATCAAAAAACCTATATATTCTCCAAAGAGCTACATTAAACAATACAAATTGCGACCTACTTGGAAAATTTATGTTTTCTTACTGTAAGCCTTTTATACATCGATATTCTCGCCAATTTTCCTATGTAGGCCTACTACAGAGTAATAGTGAAATGCTCTTAACCATTTGCTGCCTAAAATTACTATTGAAATGTTCATCGAAATCACTACCACCAGCCGCGACTTGCTGGTGCAATTCCCGACTTGTAGTGGATGAAATAGTGTCATAAAAAATCGTTGTAAAACTTAGATGTATGGAATTAAATTAGTTTTCATGAATGCAAACTTGGGCATGCTTTTAGGCGTCAGGAGGTTTATAATGGATAAGAAAGAACCTCTCGTGTTAAAAACATTCTTACATATTAAAGGGACAGGCCCAGGCTAAAATCCCTAAAAAATCGGTGATTTTATTTTGGCTTCTTAATATGACCATATGATGTAAACATGTCCTTAGACTGGAACTGCAAAAGTTTTTTTTTATTTTTCTG
The DNA here is from genome assembly GCA_964017125.1 of Flabesymbios commensalis. NCBI lineage: Eukaryota > Metazoa > Annelida > Polychaeta > Terebellida > Flabelligeridae > Flabesymbios > Flabesymbios commensalis. The sequence continues at coordinate 71,155,305 of OZ024915.1, forward strand.
CTGCGCATTCACCAGCTAGGCTAGATATAGAGACGAAATTCCTGATTTCTAATTATTGACAGCCATGTCAAAAATAAGAAATACGGGAATTTCGTCTCTAGCCTAACTGGTAAATGTGCAGCACAAAAATAAAGAACTTTTGCAGTTCTAGTCTATGTTTACATCACATGGTCATATTAAGAAGCCAAAATAAAATCGACGATTTTTTGATGATTTTAGCCTGGGCCAGTCCCTTTAACGTTAGGTTCTTTCGTACGGAGAGATCAGTATTTCACTGTAGTATAGGCTTACATAGTACATGCCTTAGCACACTATGCGTAGCCTATCAATCTACTGTCACGTTGATACTGAATGTAGCAATATCCTCAGGTACCAGAATAAACTGGTGAAAACACGCACTACATGAGTTTTGTTGAATTTATCCACATATATTAACATCTACCACCACTAGAGATTATAGTCGGAGCTAGACATAAGCCTATATTTTTTAAGGTGTGGCTCATGTATTTCGCCTAGAAATATTGTGGTGTGGCTCATTATTTTTCGTCGGTTTCTCATGGACTTCTCAAGCGAGTTGATTTCCATGCATTTTTGCAATTACCATTTTCTATACCAACCGGTACGGCAACTACCATAAAAAAAATCATCACCAGACAATTATGCCTTCTACTATAGCCCCTAATTTAACCCTTTAAGCATCAATAACCCCTATACTGCTGTGCAATAGCAAAAATACAGTATCAGCTTACTTTGCAAGTAAGCAGATACTGTCTTTTGAAGCACATAGGCCTACTTGTTTTAATCCCGTTTTAACAACAACACTTTGAACAGCTCCTTTTGAATGTGGAATAAATCTTTGATCAGTAACATCAGGTATTTGTTCATTTCCTCCTATGTACTTAATCTAAATAATTTTACCCATTAAAGCAATAAATTAAATAATTTAAATTTTTACCTATTGCATGCGACTCACAGCCCTAACCCTTATCAGGGTTGAAGTGGGTGAAAATTACCCAGATTTTTTGCAAATCTCGATGTTTAACCCTTTCAAGCCTGAATTTACCATTGTCATCTTCATCCACTACAAGCCGCGAATTGCTGTCGCAATTCCCGACTTGTAGTGGATGAAGATGACTTGATGTGTGCGGCAAATGGAAAAAATATGTTGTTATTATTAAAACAGTTCCATGACAAAAATCGTTCTAAACCCTCTAGGTGCAGAGAATTAAGCCATTTTTCAGAGATGCGAAATGATGCTTTAATGCATCGTGAGGGCTTGAAGGGTTAAGCCCTCGCGATGCATTAAAGCATCATATTACTTTCCTGAAAACAGACTTAATTTTCCTACAACTAAGGGTTTTAGAATGAAAATTTCCATGAAACTGACTCACCAATACATTGCAATTTTCTTTACTTTTTCAACCACTTCAAATCATCTTCGTCCACTACAAGTCGAGAATTGCGGCAGCAATTCGCGGCTTCTAGTGCATGAAGATGACAATGGTAAATTCAGGCTTCAAAGGGTTGAACACACATTTATTTCCAATAATCGGCTAATAAAACAAATTATAAACGACTATTGTCAATAACTGTGATAGCAAATGAAATGAAATGAAAAGAATCGGGCTTTAGGCCACCTTTGTGCACATATAGGCTAAACTGGGCAAGGAGAACCTCCTGACGATGGTGAGATGATTGAGATGACACTGTCCTCCAGACAATATGTGACATCCAACATTGTGTAGGCATACATGCATGTAGGTTTAAGATAATGAAGCACACAATAATCACGTTTAAAATAAATAGCCAACGTCATTTATACGATAAAAACAGCAAACGAAATATTCCACTCAACTGTGACATAAAATTATCCACCCCCTTGAATTCAGAATGGGAAAGGGTGTATCTGCCACTTCACAAAGTGGCATATACACCCTTTCATTTTCTCCCTTTCATTTTCTCAAACGTGCATCTATCACCTGGTATAGCCTAATTATCGTTTGAAAAATAATTTATCTCGCAAAATCCTTCTTTGTTATGTAGGCTAGGGCCCCTATGCTGATGTTCCCGAATTGCACATTAGGCCTACATCACCATGCAGCCGCTCTAATGGACAATGCCTTGCAGCATGTGGTCATCATACATACAAGAAATACAAGGCAGTCATCATACATGACACAAAAATACAAGGCAGTCATCATACATGACAAAAAATACAAGGCAGTCATCATACATGACAAAAAATACCAGGCAGTCATCATACATGACACAAAAATACAAGGCAGTCATCATACATGACAAAAAATACCAGGCATTCATCATACATGACAAAAAAATACAAGGAAGTCATCATACATGACAAAGAAATACAAGGCAGTCATCATACGTGACACAGAAATACAAGGACGTCATCATACATGACACAAAAATACCAGGCAGTCATCATACATGACAAAAAAATACAAGACAGTCATCGTACATGACACAGAACTACAAGGAAGTCATCATACATGACAAAAAAATACCAGGCAGTCATCATACATGACAATAAAATACAAGACAGTCATCATACATGACAATAAAATACCAGGCAGTCATCATACATGACAGAGGAATACCAGACAGTCATCGTCATGACACAAAAATACCAGGCAGTCATCATACATGACAAAGAAATACAAGGCAGTCATCATACGTGACACAGAAATACAAGGACGTCATCATACATGACAAAAAAATACCAGGCAGTCATCATACATGACAAAAAAATACAAGACAGTCATCATACATGACAATAAAATACCAGGCAGTCATCATACATGACAGAGGAATACCAGACAGTCATTGTCATGACACAAAAATACCAGGCAGTCATCATACATGACAAAGAAATACCAGGCAGTCATCATACATGACAAAGAAATACCAGGCAGGCGATGTAAAGTACTTTTTGTCGAAAAAATGTCAGGAACAGTTGCATGACTTGTAATGTTAAAAAAATAACAAAACACGAGGTTTGTGATTTTGGGCGTACGACCAGTAGCTGTTACATAACGATAATAGAGCTGTGGCCTTCCCCTCCTCAGTCTCAGATCCAGAGGGCTTTAACTCTTACAACTCTGAATTTTTTTTGTGTAAACCATGGGAACCAAAGTTTCTTTTTTCCTTTGAAATCATGTGTTAGTTAGCTCTTTCTGATTCATTTGAATACCTATGTTATGAGTCTACAGCAATTATAAGTATTTTAATTCTTACATTACGGGGACCGTCTTTAGACGTTAGAATCTGACGTCTACAGACGTCAGCTTCTGACGTCTGAAGTCGATCCCCGCACTGGAAGGGTTACATTTCAAAATATTCCAAGTGAGAATGCCCCCGGACCCTCTAGAGCATAGCCTAGAGGAGGCTGATTGTGGCTGCAAAATATTAGTCACAATAAATTAGGGGATAGAATGCCCTGCTTGGGCCAATTTTCTCCAAATATAGAAAGCCTAATATCTAAGAAATATAAAAAATATGTAGCCACTAGCAGTAGGTAAACAACATACACATCAAATATGTGACATCAATCATTTCTAAGTATAGCTGAATAGCTCCAAGTACATTTAAAAAATATATATATAACCTCATTGGTAGGATGAAAGATACCAAAGACATATAATTATATTCTATTCAACATGCGTCGACATTTATACAACATTATAATTTTCTTCCCTTATTTTTACTATGAAATAGAATAAAGTAGACATGGTATTTCGACTTGGAACATAACGTGCGATCAACTATAAACCCTCAGGGTAGGGCAAATTGCATGGGAACACTTAGCTCACACATTTGCCAACCATTTAACAAAATATCGTATCATTACAAATCAGATTGTGCAATTGTGACTTTGACCTTGAAAAAAAGTGGTCCATAGTCATACATCGTTGAATTTGAAATTTAATTTTTCAAGGTTCTGCTTTGTAACAATTATTATTACTGATCTCACATAGCGGCCATCTTGGATTCATGCAATCCACCAAGTTATCTTATCTAAATTTGCACCTACTTGAAGTTGTGTCTGGCTACCGTGACCCACAACTTCAAGTGGGTGAAAATTACTCATAATTTTGATGTGTCAACACTCGTGATATATCACACACAACTAACAAAAGGGTAAATATACCAATTTACCACATATATCTCACAACTTACAAAAGGGTAGATATACAAATATAACACATATATCTCACAACTTACAAAAGGGTAAATATACAAATATAACACATGCACCTAACATCTTACAAAAGGATAGATATACAAATATAACACATGTCTAAAAAATTGCAAAGGGTAAATAAACAAATATGACACATACTGTTTATCTGTTAATATTAGCGAGGTTTTAATTTTCGCGAATTTCGCGAGGAGGACAGATTCGCGAATATAAGAATCTCGCATTTTTTTATTTTGGGTGCTATCTATCATCAAAATCGATAATTTGGGAATTCTAGACTTCGTAAAAATTACCAAAATCACAAATTCGCGAAAATTTGAACACGCGAAAATTACCAGATCTACAGTATCTCACAAATTACAAAACAGTAAATAATATACAAATAAATGAAGGGGTCAGAACAAAACCAAGGCTAAGTCAATTTTTCAGCTATTTGAGTTTGGGATACCATAGGACAAAAAAAACAGTGTGCCATGTGTCTACCACACCATATCGTGAAAATAACCAATTTCTCCTATGTGACCCCAAACTCAAGTAGCCGAATATTTTTAAAAATGACTTAGCTTTGGTTTTGCTCTGAGCCCTTTAAATACAAACATCTCACATATATAAATAAGTGAGTTTGTTGAGCACAGCACAATTCTGTGTGAGAATGTGTTTTCCCCGAGTCAAATTACTAACATTATTAAAATACACAAAAAATAAGTTAACGACATCTGTGAAATATAATTCCTAATATACAGAGACTTAAGACAACTTTACAAAAAAATGTTTTTTATATGTTATCAAGTTCGTGTCTTTTTTAATACCACTAAGTAATAGTTGACTGAAAATTATACCCAAAAAAGCCCACAGTGTGTGCTATACGGTGAATATCTGACCTTGAGAACAAAGGGTTTTTAAGACCCACAACCCTATTGTACTCTAAATTATATAACCACACTTTTCTATCAACATCCCTGTAGACACGAGACATGGGCGCAGTGCCGGTCCAGTGTTGACCCACCATCGACGATGTTGGCCCAGCGCTGGACTGGCGTTGTGCATATGTCTCGTCCTTGCTGGCAGCATGTGATTCCGGATCACTTGTGTAATACATTTTTCACCTCTGTGTCATGGTGGGACGTATCTGGTGCAACACACCCAGAGAACACATCGACTTTGACCCGGTGTCTTTTTTGATGTTGTACCAGCGTCTATATAACGCGGTTCCAACATTGATCTAGCTCCGGCTCAAAGTCCTATGCACGCTGTAATATATTCTTCTATTTCACACATTAACACATGATACAATACTCACCAGGCGACCGATGATGGGGCAAAGTTTGGCCAGCGTGATTGATGCTAGAACAACATTGCGCCAGCGCTGGTCCAACCTCTTATGTTCGCTAGATAAGCGAAGCACTGGGCCGGTGATGGTTCTTTGTTCCCCTACACTGTGCGGACTCCAGCTCAGTGCTTCATGTGTTTTTTAATGTATATTTATGCTTATTTTAATTTCATTATATGTATGTTTTTTTTACTTCTGTTACATGTTTTGTAATAAACACTGTATTAACTATTTTATCAAAGAAAAAATGAAAATAAAAAGGTGTTTGCCTAACTCTCATGACAATTATGTTTCTTTTTCTCATTTTAAAGATAAACATATTTTCATTCATTTGGGTATAGTATTCGTCAACTATTATTTAGTGGTATTAAACAAGACATGACCTTGATATTAAGAAATATAAGCACAATACTATGTCAGAATGTTTTTTCTCAAGTCAAATTACTAACACTATTGAAATACACAAAAAAATTAACGACATCTGAGAAATATAATTCTTAATATACAGATACCAAAGTCAGATGTATATGCAATCAAGATCATGTCTCTTTTAATACCAAATACATAATAATCGACAAATGTAAAATATAATTCTTAATATACAGAAACTAAAAGTAATAATAATAAAATGTAAAATGTAATCAATTCAATCTATTATCACATATCGTGATTGTATCACATATCGTGACTGTGTCACATATCGTGATTGTGTCACATATCGTGATTGTCTCACATATCGTGATTGTGTCACATATTGTGAGTGTGTCACATATCGTGACTGTGTCAAATATCGTGACTGTGTCACATATCGTGACTGTGTCACATATCGTGACTGTGTCACATATCGTGACTGTGTCACATATCGTGATTGTGTCACATATCGTGATTGTGTCACATATCGTGTCTGTGTCACATATTGTGTCACATATCGTGACTGTGTCACATATCGTGACTGTGTCACATATCGTGACTGTGTCACATATTGTGACTGTGTCACATATCGTAACTGTGTCACATATTGTGTCACATATCGTGATTGTATCACATATCGTGACTGTATCACATATCGTGACTGTGTCACATATCGTGATTGTGTCACATATCGTGATTGTCTCACATATCGTGATTGTGTCACATATTGTGAGTGTGTCACATATCGTGACTGTGTCAAATATCGTGACTGTGTCACATATCGTGACTGTGTCACATATCGTGACTGTGTCACATATCGTGACTGTGTCACATATCGTGATTGTGTCACATATCGTGATTGTGTCACATATCGTGTCTGTGTCACATATTGTGTCACATATCGTGACTGTGTCACATATCGTGACTGTGTCACATATCGTGACTGTGTCACATATCGTGACTGTGTCACATATTGTGACTGTGTCACATATCGTGACTGTGTCACATATTGTGTCACATATCGTGATTGTGTCACATATCGTGACTTTGTCACATATCGTGTCTGTGTCACATATCGTGACTGTGTCACATATCGTGACTGTGTCATATATCGTGTCTGTGTCACATATTGTGTCACATATCGTGACTGCGTCACATATTGTGTCTGTGTCACATCGTGACTGTGTCACATATCGTGTCTTTGTCACATATTGTGTCACATATCGTGACTGTGTCACATATCGTGACTGTGTCACATATCGTGTCTTTGTCACATATTGTGTCACATATCGTGACTGTGTCACATATTGTGACTGTGTCACATATTGTGTCTGTGCCACATATTGTGTCTGTGTCACATATCGTGACTGTGTCACATATCGTGTCTGTGTCACATATTGTGTCAAATATCGTGACTGTGTCAAATATCGTGACTGTGTCACATATCGTGAATGTGTCACATATCGTGACTGTGTCACATATCGTGACTGTGTCACATATCGTGATTGTGTCACATATCGTGATTGTGTCACATATCGTGTCTGTGTCACATATTGTGTCACATATCGTGACTGTGTCACATATCGTGACTGTGTCACATATCGTGACTGTGTCACATATTGTGACTGTGTCACATATCGTGACTGTGTCACATATCGTGACTGTGTCACATATTGTGTCACATATCGTGACTGCGTCACATATTGTGTCTGTGTCACATCTGTCTGTGTCACATCGTGTGACTGTGTCACATATCGTGACTGTGTCACATATTGTGTCACATATCGTGACTGCGTCACATATTGTGTCTGTGTCACATATCGTGACTGTGTCACATATCGTGACTGTGTCACATATTGTGTCAAATATCGTGACTGTGTCAAATATCGTGACTGTGTCACATATCGTGAATGTGTCACATATCGTGACTGTGTCACATATCGTGACTGTGTCACATATCGTGATTGTGTCACATATCGTGATTGTGTCACATATCGTGTCTGTGTCACATATTGTGTCACATATCGTGACTGTGTCACATATCGTGACTGTGTCACATATCGTGACTGTGTCACATATTGTGACTGTGTCACATATCGTGACTGTGTCACATATTGTGTCACATATCGTGATTGTGTCACATATCGTGACTTTGTCACATATCGTGTCTGTGTCACATATCGTGACTGTGTCACATATCGTGACTGTGTCACATATTGTGTCACATATCGTGACTGCGTCACATATTGTGTCTGTGTCACATCGTGACTGTGTCACATATCGTGTCTTTGTCACATATTGTGTCACATATCGTGACTGTGTCACATATCGTGACTGTGTCACATATCGTGTCTTTGTCACATATTGTGTCACATATCGTGACTGTGTCACATATTGTGACTGTGTCACATATTGTGTCTGTGCCACATATTGTGTCTGTGTCACATATCGTGACTGTGTCACATATCGTGTCTGTGTCACATATTGTGTCACATATCGTGACTGTGTCACATATTGTGACTGTGTCACATATCGTGACTGTGTCACATATCGTGACTGTGTCAAATATCGTGACTGTGTCACATATCGTGACTGTGTCAAATATCGTGACTGTGTCACATATCGTGACTGTGTCAAATATCGTGACTGTGTCACATATCGTGACTGTGTCACATATCGTGACTGTGTCACATATCGTGTCTGTGTCACATATTGTGTCACATATCGTGACTGTGTCACATATTGTGACTGTGTCACATATCGTGACTGTGTCACATATCGTGTCTGTGTCACATATTGTGTCTGTGTCACATATCGTGTCTGTGTCACATATCGTGATTGTGTCACATATCGTGACTGTGTCACATATTGTGTCTGTGTCACATCGTGATTGTGTCACATATCGTGTCTCTGTCACATCTTGTGTCACATATCGTGACTGTGTCACATATTGTGACTGTGTCACACAGCGTGATTGTGTAATACAGTACGTGTGTCTTAATAAGTGCCCCTTCCTAAAATGAATTTACAAGGTTGAAAATAATGATATTGAAAGGAATTATGTAGAATACTGCAACCAAACAGAACAGTTCTTTGGATGGGTATATATATTTAACGATATAGCTTATAAAAAACATTGTTCTTAAAACAGTGTCAGCATATAACAATCTTCCCATTTTCAAAGATACCTTACTGATATTGATCTGTTTGGTTGTTTGGAGACTGCCACTAGATGTACGTGATCTCCTCTGCTTTAAAAATACGTACGTTTTACTCAAGCAACTAATAAACATAATACCACAAACAAAATCGATGGCTACTCTTCCCAATATCATGTATGTCAATTTATCGTGACAATTTAAAAACGTGCAGAATTGGTCAAGATAAATATCTGCCATAGTGACAGCTGACGTGATATCTAAGCAAACGAGCACAATCCAGATAAAAAATGATGCTAGTGGTAAATATTTAAGCCACCTTACCTGATGACGAAATGGGTAGATAATATTCAATGTTATGATAATCATGCATATTGTTTTGTATATTAGACTAGCACGTAAACTTAGAGATATCATGCCTCTTAGAAAACGACAGAAAAGGCTCTTGCGCCAAAATAGCCAATTGATTTGTGAAATATCAACAGAAATCAAAACTACACTATGTATAATAGACAACAAATCAGCAATGGTATAATTAACTGTGGTGGAAATATAATAGAATTTGTGATCATTGATCCATGAGCTATCAAATATACTTCTGCAGAGCTTAAAAAATAAACTAGCTATAGACAATATAACTATAGTATAGATATAAATCTTAGACACTAGATTATGAAACAATCCAAAACATGTTATTTTTCTATCATCGAATGTTTTGCATATTGATTTTACTGGCAGTGTGCAGCACATACGGGGATATGAAACAATAATATTACACAGTATCGGTACATTTATAATCATATGTGGATTAAATCTAACATTTTTTAATTTCAAAAAGCGTAAGTTAGATAAAGTATTTTTAAAGTGAACTTCCTTTATAAAATTCCCATTTAATACGAATACGGTGAGATATTTGAATAAAACATGTCTTAAATGTATATGTGTTATAAAATTGTTGCTGAAATCTATTAATAATACTGACCCGAAAAAAAGATTGGCCGTGAAATGTATGTTTACCAGAAGATTACTGCTAAAGTTAGTATGAAGCAGTCGAGGTGTTCTGTCATAATCTGATGTGAAAACAACATCACTTAACGAGCATTGAGAAATATCCAGATACAACAGATGTAATAGATTCGTCATATAATATGTTACGTTAAATTGTTTGAGTAAACCTTTTACAACTAGACCTTTAGAGTAATATATTCTAGACGAGTGATTACCCAATGCATTAACAGAAACACACGATATCATGTATCCGTCACATCTACAATCACTCGGGCAGATATCGCAGGATACTTCATCATCAAAGGAATACAGACAATTAGGAATTCCATCACATATGTCTTCAGATCCCACACACTTATTTTCACCTCGGCACTTAATAGAACCAGGACACACTAATAAGTCGCAGTACGTCTCGTCATCTCCATACAGGCAATCTGATTGTCCGTCACACACATATGACACCGGAATACAGTAGTAACCATGACATTTGAACATACCAGGACACATAATATCAGTACATATGTGTGTAGTAGGTCCAGAATTACACAGTTTACCATGGACATCAATCCTACACCTGTCATCAATGTGTGTGCGTGTTTGATAGTGACAGAGTAGTTTGCGCAGCTTGTATTCACCTTGATATGCTTGGTTGGTAGAGGCTGGTATATATTCTGCTGCGTTTTTCTCTGACATTGAGTATCTGTTTGCCATCAGAATACGCTTGTGGTCAGTACGTTCTGTCCATCTTGTAAATATGTCTACTCTCTCATACTGTAAATGAAGTAAATTTATCGTTACAATATCATTATTTTGACATACTTCCACTTCATTCACAAATACAAGAGAAGAGAAAATTCCATCACACATGTCATGAAGGAATAAACCTGACTGGTTTTGAGGGAGTGAGCATTTAATATTCAACTCGCACCCTGTGTCAATGGATTGAGATACACGCCTTCCATTTTGCAGATAATCTTCGTATTTATCTTCATCACTATTGTCAAAACAATCATTTAAAAGGTCATATCTATACGTGGATAAAATACATGTTCCATCTTCGCATGCAAAAAACTCGTTTCCACATGGAGAAGTAGTAAACGGAATACTCTGTTTTTCACAAACTATTGCATCGATGGTAAACAACTGACGACATGCGACATATTTTACACCCCAGCTTTTTAAATATTCCCTAGGTAATTTTAATTGGTATGCCCGAGCATACTCCAAATATTTTAATATGCCACAGCGTGATTCCACTTCAACAAAAACTTGTATTTCCTTTAACGGCCTATCATCAACTGGTCCATATGAAAGTGTCCACTTGAGGATGTTAGCTAACTTGTTGGCCATGGAATTACCTCTCAAGAAATGGCCAAATAGCAACCGTTTCAAATCATCACCTTGTGTATTGTATAGCTCATTGTCAACTGCCATTTTACCGGTACGTGTTTCATATGAGGAATATAAAGCCATCACTAAATTATCATTGTCCTCTTTGGAGCCTGCATATTCTGTGATGTTAACGTTTATAATGGTACCGTTCTGAGCACTGCATATGTCCATAGCGGTGGGAAATGAAATACGTTTTTCAACTTCCAGCAGTAGATAACACTTTTGACTGTTAGATAACAATACGGAGCCCACAGCACACGTGGCGTTAAATGGATTAACAACCTGATTAAAAGGTCTGTACTTGATTTTCATCTCAGATTGACACACAAATGATGCATTTAGAGGTGCGTCACATGGGATGGTGATCCATAAGAAAAGATAACCAATCACAACAGCAGCCGTACAGTTATATGGCAGTTGACGTAAATGTTTTGCTGCTGCAACAGAATCTCTTACATATCTATTTGGCGTAACATCTAGCTTGATATCATCAAAGCCAACTTTTTGTTGATGCATCCAGACAGTTTCTGTTAAAGGAGTGTCATCCATCCAATGTGTAAAACTACCCTACAAACGAAACACATAATTATTTATAAGTACAATTACACACTTCTGACCATCTGGCAGACATGTGTTATCTTGTGTACGCTAATTTGAGGTCATATAAGAAATTATGAAAATAATCCTAGACAATACATATTCATTGGGTCCGCGTATAAAGAAAATATGAAATAAAGATGTCCTGCTTTATTTGCGTTCAAAATCAACCAAATTTCAAATAAATTGTATATAAAAGCACGAGTAGCATTTATTTATTAATTGTACACTTTTAGTTCAGGATCATTTAAATAATGATACAAAAGAACAGCCCAACATAAACCGTTGCCTGTATGCAAGACATTATTTAATACGATTTTTCAACCAAGACACGTACATATATTAATGCAATATGACACTAAGTTAAGAAATTGATCACATGAATTACCGTATTTTTAAAATATTCACCTCTGAATTACGTTTGAGGCCCAGATATGTAACCACACCCATAGGAGTGGCAGTTGCAAAATATTTCTCGTGCAGATAATCGTCAAAGTACTTTGGTTGTCGGTAAATTGAAGGATGCAGACCATATTGAAATAAAGTCATGTTGTGTGATTGACATTGCTGCTGAGCATCTGTCCATGTTAGGGTGCTGTCCAGGTGAAGAGAACAGGGAATAAAATCAGTCCACAAACTATGTACAAGAGTTTTATTCTATTGCAAAAACTATTCACACAGGTTTTATTATATTACAAACCACGAATGTGTTATTCCATTACCAGCCATTTACAAATGGGTTATTCTATTGGGAACTATTCACACAGGCTTTAATATATTACAAACCATTTACGAATGTGTTATTCCATCACAAGCCATTTACAAATGGGTTATTCTATTGGGAACTATTCACACAGGCTTTATTATATTACAAACCATTTACGAATGTGTTATTCCATTACCAGCCATTTACAAATGGGTTATTCTATTGGGGACTATTCACACAGGCTTTATTATATTACAAACCATTTACGAATGTGTTATTCCATTACAAGCCATTTACAAATGGGTTATTCTATTGGGAACTATTCACACAGGCTTTATTATATTACAAACCATTTACGAATGTGTTATTCCATTACCAGCCATTTACAAATGGGTTATTCCATTACACATGCGTTATTCGACAACAAATCATTTACGAATGTTTTATTATATATATATTATTGCAAACTACTTACAAATGTTTTATTATATTCTTAGCTATTTACAAATGTTTTAATATATTATACACTACAAACAATTTACGTTGTTTTATTCTACTACTAACTATTCACTTATGTCTTTTTTTAATCGCTGTATTGTTCTGTGTGTCTTGTGTATAAATACATTGTGTATTTCTAGACTGAAAAATAAATTATCAAGCTTTTAAACTTTTTAGACAATAGAGATGAAATAAATATGTTTATATATAATAACTATCCAGACTGTCAGTTTAATTTATTTTTATGTTTAAATATTATATCTACTGTGGATCTCCAGTGTACTTTATATATTATATCGACTGTAGATCTCCTGTTTACTTTATGTTTATATATTATATCTACTGTGGATCTACAATCATTTATTCAGTCATTTATTCATTCATTCATTCATTCATTCATTCATTCATTCATTCATTCATTCATTCATTCATTCATTCATTCATTCATTCATTCATTCATTCATGCATTCATTCATTCATTCATTCATTCATTATTTTATTCATGAGGTTATTCACTCATTTTTAGGTATCTAATACTGTTTTTACCAATAATTATTGTCAATTTATCATGCTTATACTGTATGTATCTATATGTATAGGTGACTATGATATGTATTTTATGTATATATGTCTCTAACAAAGCATTTCTGATTGACGATTTAATTATGTGGAAGAGAATGAATGATTACTACTACCATAATATTCTGCCAGAAGTTTAGCCAAAAAGTACGGATGTAAAAGATAAGAAATGCGAGATAAAAAATTACTACAGACCTTGATCACATTAATCTCTGTCCTATTTGTGGCAGAGAGTAAATACAATACTAGTGTGTGTAACATGCAGTTCACATCACCTCTGGACAAGTGTTATTGTCAGCAGATTATGTGAGTGTGGGTCACACTCACATAACCCGCTGACATATGATATCTGCAGAGGGAAAAAATGGGCCTGTTGCCAATGTGATAGGGGGGGACATGGCAAGAATAAAATTAGAGCTTTAAAATCATTGGCAGATGACGGATACTTCAGTAATGCCACGTAAATTAACTTTCGTGGAAATCCCAGTGGGAGGTGAAGTTGGCATGATATCCAGTGGAGATACATTGAGGGGGCACTGTGTATAACAATATCTTATTAACATTACATGCTTCGTATTACCGATGTTGTCTGTATATTCCTACTTGTTTTTTTCTTTTACCTTATCTGAAACCATCATAAGATATGGTTTTTCATGAGCATAATAATATATTATATTTTTATAAATTTTGATGTTGTCACATTATCAATAAGGCTTCATAAAATATTTTTTTTCTTTAACATCTCAAGATATTGTTTTACATTCTTGTGTAAAATTTGCTATTAACATTATTGTCATTTTTTTAACGGCCATTTACACCCAATCTGCCTAATTGCAGTTCTCAAGCGACATATCCATGATATGAAAAGATTATATGATTTTGAACGAGTTTGGATTTAGATGTATATATACATACGAAGTTATTCACGCACATAAAAATATATACAGCTCAGTAAACTCAATGTCAAAGCTGTCACAGATCTCAATAAGGTGAGACTAGCGGATCGGCTTATGCAAGCAGCTAATCTCAGCATCTCACAGGCAAGTGCTCACTGTTTGTCTTATTGACGATGGCGGTCATCCCGTCTCTGCCCCAGAGATCACGATCCCCACACATGGCGAGAGAATGGGTAGATTACACTCTGAGGTAATCAGATGTGTCCACCTCGAACAAGCCTAACTGGCCTGTTGACCGTACCATTCACTGGGCCTTCAGTATCGCATTGGTGTGTGTACACCTGCAGTGTACATGTACACGTGTACTATCAACGGGGGTGATCTCTCTGCAGTAGATATAGTATATGGGTGGAAGGTGGAGGCAATGTTTTTCCTGGGGTCTAACACAATTAACCCTATTTTAAGTATTTAAACCACTTAAATCGGTAAAAAAACCGCTGGTTATGTTAAGCAAAAAACACTATTAATCAACGATATATTTGTATTTACATACTTAAGAGACCATAAAACTCACGACATATCCATCCACAGCTTTGGGGGAAACTATCCATTTACCAAATCCACAACAATCATGATATCTCTCGGCATTCTTTTTTTTCCGGAATAAAATTATATTTGTTTAAAAAAAAGTAGCAAACTACACCGTCTTGATTTGGAAAAAAACTTATCGCCGAGCAAAAACATGTACTTTTTGGATTTATAATGAGGTGTAAATGGATAGTTTCCCCCTTCACCTTCCACCCATATACTATATCTACTGCAAAGAGATCACCCCCGTTGATAGTACATGTGTACATGTACACTGCAGGTGTACACACACCAATGCGATACTGGAGGCCCAGTGGTACCATTACTGCAAAGACAGGTATCGTCACGCGCCGCTGCTGCCAGGTCGTAAACCTACACATGGCCGCCACACTTCCCACGCCTTGCCGATTCCCGCTGAACTGAGGTGATCAATGCCCGAACATCGCGGCACCTGTCCCCTCTCTTTTCCCCCGCCTGATCAGCACAGGGAAGGGTTCATGAGCGCTCAACCTTGGGCGTGCCGCAGTTTTCGCTGCCGTTAATCAAGCAATCAATTCTATCTGTATCAAATCTGGATTGAATAAAGGTAGATATGGCTGGGTGTCAAGGCAGAGTTGGCTTAGCGACGTAATACTAACAGTGTGCAATAGTTGAACCACTGCCACCATGCATTCTAGCCATGCCTCATTATACTGTTTAAGAGACTTCTTATTTATTATACTTTATGCCAATGCTGCGGCAATAGGGACCTGAACGACAAAGTGAGTGTAGTCAGACACATTTCAAGACATGCAGGTGAACCCCGATATAATAATCTTATAATCTAAATATTCGTGAAATACAAAGTAGTACCAGACATTAAACATCCTAGAATGAATGTTAAGGTTTGTAAGCTGCTGGATGTGTAAAATATTTATGTGCATAGATATAAATATAACAATATAAATAAATACCAGTTATTCTAGCAATTAAAAAGTATTGTTCACTTTCCCCACAATCACATGTACTTGAATCAATGCAAGTAAAACTGCAACGTACTTTAAACATGTTAAAAGAAGTGTTTCCTTTCTTAATGTCATTGAGAAAACTATATGTATCATTTATATCTAGATATCCACAGGCTACGTTTGGCAGTATGTAAAGTTATATGTCACTAGTATCTATAGCATATGATAACTTACTTCAATCGATGTGTTCTAAATTGTTTCACCTCGGAATTTACTTTTTACAAATAAAATCAATTATTAAACGTGTTATTTCTACATCCAAGACAAGACTGCCAGATAAACACTCAATTGTTCAACACCTAGCACGTGATCATATAGTCATATAGTTATTGTTGCTCGATCTAATATAATCTATAAACAATAAAGAACGGTTTACTCACCTTTTCTGGTACATTTTCATTTTTTGTTTGCCATTTTGAAAACTCGTAGAATTCAGAGTTCCTATTGGATAAAGTGGCGGAAAAATGTAGACGCCTAGGGAGCATCCAGAGACAGAGTGACAGGGGTTAGCTGGGGGGATAATTTGTACTATAAAGCTGTCATAGAAATAACCAGTAAACATTAAGCTACTACTAATGCTGGAATTATATAAACGTGTCTCATTGTTGAGTTTGTCCCACACTTTCAACACATACATGTTATTACTACAGCCTTTAGGACATTGTATATTATAGTCAAAAAGAATGTTCACCCCTGTGTGTCTCGTTTTTCTTGCAAAATAGATTAAATATGTTGTCTCATCTGGTTTTACCGGATAGCTTATAGAAATACATTCCTTCGTCATTTCAAACATTGTGACATTTCCAATCCTGACTTTTCCATAAATAGGTCTCTTGAATTCATTCACAACACAGGATGTTCTATGTAAGACCACACCTAACTGATGGAGCGTGTTTTCTCTTTGACAAACATAAGGTATAGATATATTCAACAGAGATAAATAAATAAACTCAGTTTGACCTTGATGTATAGCTTTGGATATATTATATTGTTCAATTCGAGAAAAAGGCCATTCACGTGAACTTAAAGCTGAAATTCTATATGTTTTATTATAATAATCACTAAGTCCGACACATGCATACAACGTGCTATAAGCATGCATTCCAACGTCTGCTACTCCAATTGCTCTATCAGTGACATTGAATGTAATGTGGCAAGCTTGTCCATTATAGTTTAATGATGGACACAGAACTCGCCGGCACATATCTTCGGGCCGCATCATAATTTGATTTATAGTAGAAAGGGATGGTTTTAAATCTAAATACGTAGTTACACATGACTCTGCATACAATTCCCCTTCTATGTAGCCAGCTGAGTAGCCTTTGTACCATAAAAGCATCAGTATAAGAGATGGTTCGTCATTAAAAATAACATGCTCATATTTATAGTCACATATGGCCACAGTTTTTTGCTGTATATTTAGAAATAGCCCTCCATACTGACAGTCGTCTAAATCTCCCGAGCTGTCAAGCATCGAGGGACCGACAAAATCAAATCTTCTTAAAAACAATTTTAGTGCTGTTCCGCGGATAAGAATTTCAGTATAGCAGATCATTCCAGCATTTAGTGTAGACCATGCGTGCACTCTGAGATCATAGCTGTTAACAATGCACCCATTAAGTGCTTCTCCCACGCGGCGCTCTTTAGCCTGTATTTTCAAGGTGATGTTTTCACTGACGTGTATTCCAACACTAACAAAAGCACGAAAGGCTGATGTAGTAACACCGTTATAATAACGGGAAAACATTTTCTTAGATAACAGTCCAGGTCCGTCATAGAAAGCAAGATCTACATCAGATGTCAATGCTGAACTATATAAGTGTATAACCTGCATTGGCAGGGCTATGATATATATGTTATAATACCTAATATGATAAACACCAACGTGGGAATTATCACGGAAATTATACCATGACTGCTGTATAGCTGGATGATTGTGTATATGAGCTGTATAATATTTAACCCAGTTTGTTTTCAATTTACTGTAAAAGAACATGGCGTTTTTGTATTTCCCATGTACAACTTGAATGTGTATTTGAACTTCATCTCCCCTGAGAACAATAGTCCATGGTATTCTTCTGCCGCAAAACCAGACGGTCTTATCACCAGCTGAATCTGAGATCCCCATTCCATGTGACCTACATCCTAAACTGCACCATTCAAAATCAAACAATAACATATTGACATGTATAATATAACCCTTTGTGTTTCTGATCCGAAGGTCGTTTTCAAGACCACGACTGACGACAGCCATGGGGTGTAAAACCACTTTCCCACAGTGTATATTTTTGTCAAATAACACAACATGGTTCTTGACATCATTCGTGTTCTTATGTATTTTAGATTTCACACAGTGATATAAGTGTTTTCTAAAGCATTGTCTTATATTTTTTGACATGTCGACTATCGAGTGGCTGTAATGGCGGCCAGCGACCAGACAGTTAACAATATCATGCATCAATAACTTACTAAGCACTCTACTGTTGTTAAAATGAGTAGTCGTCCAATAAGTTGTGGCTGCTGTGTGTGCAGCAAGCATGCCTAATACCCACAGTAAAGCACTGTAATTCAAAGCCATTCTTCACAGTTAAAGATAAAATCCTTTCAAAATCAAGAGAAGAATGACGAGTGAGTGGTGTGACAAAAGCATACATAACTTTAGTGAAATGTCAAGTGTCTTTTCCCAGACAATACCCAAACATGAGACGTTGGCACAACGTTGCTTCACTGTTGGCCCGCTGTCAACAACGTTCGCCCAGCAGTAAGCCAACGTTGGACCAATGTCTCATGTTTTCTGGGTACGATACAATAAAACAATGTTGGGTCAGCGTCGCCGACATAGCACCGGCATCATTTTGAAGTCCCTTGTTTCTTGCGTCAGCACTACCAATCCATCAGCGTCTTTGAGTTTTGTAGTTCATAAGACTCGTACAGTGCGTTATTAGATTTGATGGGACATTGTTAGCAAATTGAATAGTCTGGACAGACTATTGTTTTATGTCTTCAGTAGATAACGCCGTAGACCAAACACACCACTTTGTCAGGTTCTCTGGTTATATTGATAGAAATACATAACTCTCCATTCCCGGCTTAGAATGCAGTGATCGGACAAAGGAAATAATGTAGTGATGTGTTTTAACACAATTTTTTTTTCTATTCACAAGTTCAATGATTAACACGTGTGTTGATAATTTAAATGTTTGATGCAGACCTGATAATTTGTCTAGCTGCCACTGACGCGCAACGAAAGTGTCTCATTAGTGGGGGCTCTTAGATAATTGGGTGTGCACTTCTGGATAAAATTGTGAATTTTGGCACACAAATAGTTAAGATATCGCTGTACAGGAATTTTGATGGAAGCAAGATGGTACGTCCAAATTTTGGCCGCCATCTTGGTTTTCAAAATGGCCGCCACTTGGGACCTAGATTCAGCAATATTTCATAAAGGAAGACAATTAGAGAGCTCGTAACAAGCTGATTTTTTTATGAAAGAACCCTAGAGGTATCTAAATTACCATAGTAAACGTTCTAGGAAATCCTCCTCAAGCACTCTGACATATTCAAGATGGCGGCCAAGATGGCCACCAGCGTATAGTCATATTTGATAAATAGCGTAAAATGATCGATTTTAGCTCGATTTTCTTTTGTAATACACCATTTCAAATAGTTTTGTAGCCAGTAAAGCTATATAGACTATCCCCAGCAATTTCGAAAACATATTTAACCCTTTCATCCCAAGAGGCTTTTTAGCGAACGCCCCTGCGATCTTTATTGGGAAAACATTTGTATTTATAATCAATTAATTAAGTATTAATGGTGATGTATATTGGTTTCAGTAATATAGATATATTAAAAGCACGCTTATTGGTCAATTAAGTAGTATTTTTAGTTATACAAGATGGCGTCCAAGATGGCCACCAGCGTATAGTCATATTTGATAGATAGCGTAAAATTATCGATTTTAGCTCGATTTTCTTTTGTAATAGGCTCTACACCATTTCAAATAGTTTCGTGGTCAGTAAAGCTATACAGACTATCCCCAGCAATTTAAAAACATATTTAACCCTTTTATCCCAAGAGGCTTTTTAGCGAAAGCCCCTGCGATCTTTATTGGTGATGTATATTGGTTTCAGTAATATAGCTATATTAAAAGCACGCTTATTGGTCAATTAATTAGTATTTTTAGTTATTCAAGATGGCGTCCAAGATTGCTGCCAGTGTATTGGCAGATTTAAGAAATTGAGTAGCTTCTTCAATTTGTCATCAATTTCTTTTGTAATACATCATTTTAACTAGTTTCATGGCCTGTGAGTCCATCTAAAATACTCCCAGACAACGTTAAGCATATTTAGCACCTTAACATGAGGGTTTTTAATTGGCGACATAAAACAACCAAAATGTAGTTGGTGAACCACTTAGCCCATAAAACTTTCCAGTTGTTTTTCGGGTGTGCAACTGATTTATGTTTTTTTAATGTCACAGTATCCTTGGTGGTTACGTTATCCCTGTAATAAATAATAACTAGTAAATATTGAAGATATTTTGGTCATAGTCAACAATGTGTTGAGGACTAAAGTGGCCTACTAACCAAAACCTTACTCTGTTTATCACATTCTGATCACATCGCTGGCTTAGGGAAGGTTGGAAAGATCATTTGAAGATATACTGCATATAAGCAGAAATGCATAACAATGTTATGTATTTCTGATGTAAGTGACATGGGATTGCATGTAAGTGATATGTCACTGCTTGCCTACAATTCTCATTTGGGGGATAGCGAATATAATTTTTGTCTGAATGAAAACTATTATTTGATTACATTCCCCTGGTAATAATGTCACCATACACATACTTGATCACAAGCATTATCAGCAATACATGTAACTTACGAATATACATGTGCTTTAATGCATGCACTGGTATGTCAATCAATTGCTGCTGGAAAGGTGGTGTATTTAGATATAATGACTATAGGGTGTCTATAGGGATATTGTGTGATAAAGGTACTAGATACGGGTCTATTTGTAGAGAGTACTTGATAGATTATCACCCAATTTACAGCATATGGTCCTCAGGGGCTATAGATGTACGCTATGTTGCGCTCTTGTCCTTGGCATAACTTTGAAACTATTGGTTTAATGGACTATCACCAAATGTTGTACAATGATTCTCAGGAGCTCTAGATGTGCTGTTCGTGGTTTCTATACTTTAGTCCACTTTCTATACTACTTTGACCTAGTTTAGCGTGTTTGACCTTGATGGATCGTTACAAAATTTGGTACAATACAGTAACTCTAGGTGTATCTGAACCTTCGTGGTTATTTTCCTTTAGTTTACTTTTAGTATTGTACCTACGACTCAGTTAAGTGTCTTTGACTTGACTGTTTTTTTCTGGGACATATATGGTAAAATACTTAATCATGCTGATGGATTGCTACCATCCTGTTAATCCTTGAGTAAATCGGGATGTAAAAATGTGATTTACTTTTGCACTTTCGTGTGACAGGTGGTATCGACGATGTTGTAATAGTCAGCGCTCTGGTGGTAATTCTTAAATAATGTGAATTCTTTTGACACATATACAGTAAATCAAATAGTAATAACAAAAAATTCAAAGAGTAAAAGTGAAGAAAATTAACATTCTCTTCCAAAGCCATCTTTTTCTATTTGAAAAGCCTTATATACACTGTCATTATAAATGCACCACCTTTCCAGCGGCAATCGATCGACGTCGACATACCAGTGCATGCATTAAAGCACCTGTAGGTATATTCGTTTACGTTACACGTATCACTGATAATGTTTGTGATCCAGTATGTGTACGGTGACAATATTACAAGGCGGATACACTGACAATACGTGGTTCACTCAGGAAACATCACACTTACATGGAATATATCATCAAATGATCTGTCCAACACAAATCAATGTCACACCTGGAAAACAGCTGTAAAATTTTATGGGCCAAGTGGTTCACCAATTACATATTTGTCGCCAAATGAAAACTCTCATGTTAAGGTGTTAAATATTGCTCAACATTGTCTGGGAGTAATTTAGATGAGCTCACAAACCAAAAACTAGTTGAAATGATGTATTACAAAAAAAAAAGAAAATTGAGCTAAAATTGACGGATTTGCACAAATTCTTAAATCTGTCCGTACACTGGCAGCCATCTTTCAAAATAGATGGGGGTAGGCTATATAGATTTACTGATCATATTTCAAATTGTCCATCACAAAAGAAAATTGAGCTAAAATCTATCAATTTACGCAAAAAACATAAATCAGTTTCACACCCGAAAAACGGCTCGAAATGTTTAAGGGCTAAGTGGTTAATCAATTACATTTTGGATGTTTTATGTCGCTAATTAAAAACTCTCATGTTAAGGTGTGTAAATATTGCTTAACGTTGTCTAGGAGTAGTTCAGATGGACTCACAAACCATAAAACTAGTTGAAATGATGTATTACAGAAGAAAATTAATATAAAATTGAAGAATTTACTCAATTTCCTAAATCTACCCATACACTGGCAGCCATCTTGGACGCCATCTTGAATAAATAAAAATAAAAATTAAGTGACCAATATAAGCGTGCCTTTAATATGCCTTTATTATAGTATTACTGACACCAACATACATCACCATCAACACTTAATTAATTGATAATACATAATAAAGTTGTCCCAATAGAAATTACAGAGGCGTTCGCTAAAACGCCTCTTGGGATAAAAGGGTTAAATATGGTTTCAAAATTGCTGGTAGTGGTCTATATAGCTTTACTGACCACGAAACTATTTGAAATGGTGTATTACAAAAGAAAATCGAGCTAAAATCGATCATTTACGCTATTTATCAAATATGACTATACGCTGGCGGCCATCTTGGACGCCATCTTGAATATGTCAGAGTGCTTGAGAATGATTTTCTAGAACGTTTACTATGTTAATCTAGATACCGATAGGGTTCTTTCCTGAAAAAATCAGCTTGTTATCAGCTCTCAGGTGACTTCCTTTTCGAAATATTGCTGATTATAGGTCCCAAGTGGCGGCCATTTTGAAAACCAAGATGGCGGCCAAAAACTGAACGTACCAACTTGCTTCCATCAAAATTCCTGTACAGGAAGATCTTAACTATCTGTGTGCCAAAATTCAAAATTTTATCCAGAAGTGCACACTTCATCTCATATATTGACTTAAGAGCCCCCACTACATTGTGATAGATTTGTTTCGCAATCACAAAAGTGATGCTCATGTTTCAGTTTATCAAAGCAATGCTTTTATGAGAAGTGAAGAAGCCAAATTGACAGATTCGATAATAGACTCATCTTGCGTGTTGTAATCCTGTAGCCGCTATAGTCACGACAATGGTCGTTTTGAATCCATTTAATAGCAGATTAAAACGCATTATGGTCGGCTGTGTTTTAAGTCAGTTAAAACCCTCGGAGCTCTACATTATTAGCTGTAAAAAAGGCCTCGGCCTCCGGTCTCGACCCTTTTCACAGCTAAGAATGTAGTGCTCCTCGGGCTTTATTCTATACTTAAAATCACTTAAATCACTGTAATTTAAACATAAATATTTGAAAAAGCTCGGTCCCAAATTAAAGAAATATGAGTAATTTTAACACCCTTTAATTTGTGGGTCGCGGTAGCGAGACACAACTTCAAGTGGGTGACAATTTAAATTATTTATCTTTTTATTTTCCGACTGACCACCGGACCTATATCCCAAGTAGAGTTACCTGGGCCCGGCCATCATAAGCACCTGCGGGCCCTTGGTATCTAATCATCCCCAAATGGGTCGTAGCTCCGAGACCCCCCCCCCCCCCAATAGATTTAAACCCACGACCTACCGACTTTGTGCCCGCAGCTCTAACCACTAGACTACGTTTACCGTTTTGATTGAGAGCTACACTTTTCAGTGCAAACGAATTTGTTTGAAAAGTTTACACCGTTTCTGAACATTAATATGTTTTCAAAAATTGTCAATTGCGCGACCAGTACTAGCTTTAAATAAATGCAGAATACTAATAAGAAGCTAGGCCTTAACTTAAGCGTTTTGACGGTTAAACATTTCACTGCAAACGAATTTGTTTGTAAAATTTACACCATTTCTAGACAATAAAATTAATGAAAGCAAATTTCAAATAAAGTAGTTGGCCCCTAATTAAAATTATAACAGGATCTAATCTGAAAACGTCGGGATTTTGTTTCTAAAAATTGCCATTGCGTCACCAGTGATAGCTTTAAATACATTGAGAATGTCAGCATTTAAAGTAAAGTCTCGTGGAACACTTAAAACATCAAATATCCAAAAAGTGATATTAGTCCGGGTTATGTAATGGATATTATATGATGTTAGTGATAATCTGAGTCCGTAATGGATATGATCTCAGGTTTTCAAAAGGTTTGTGTGAATATTACTTTACGTCGCTTTCTGCACAATCATAGCAATATCGCGACAGAAAGAAGCCCGAAGCCGTGACTATGCTCTACTCTTATTTTGAATAATTATGTCCTTATATGGGGTTATTGGCTATCATGTGACCCTCTCAAGAGGGTCACATGATAGCCAATCACCCCATATAAGGAAGCACTTGTGCCCCATCTTGTGGCAACTTTGATTTATTTGTCACAAAATTATTCATACTATATAAGGGGTGATAGATCACCTTTAAAACGTCAAATATCCAATAAGTGATATCAGTCTGGGTCGTGTAATGGATATCATATGATGTGAGTGATAATCTGATTGAGTCTTGTAATGGATATTATCTTATATTATTATTATACCTTTCCGATGGGTGTATGTTGCTTTACACCGCTTTCTGAAAAATCATGGCAATATCGCGACAGATGGAAGCCCGAAGCCGGGACTATGCTCTACTCTTATTTTGAATAACTCCAAGGGTTCTTTATAGTGAACAGTACCATAGGCAGTACTGTATACTCCATACCTTTGAACTGTTTGGAACACTGTATATGTACAACCACGATGACAAACATCGGCCCATTCGGATTCCAACATGGTACATCCAGGTTACAAGCCCCAGTCGATACCAATGAGCCATCGGGGCCGGCCTTATCAAGCGGTGTATTCACAGTAGACACCATGTTCAAGTTTCATTGTTTACTGTGTACCCAGCAAACATAAAACATTTGTATAACATTTATACAGTGTTGGACCAACGTCGAAGACGTTGGGCCGGCGTTGTAACTTACACAAATGTCTTGTGTTTGCTGGGTAATCCGTCCGATGGTGGGAAGATTGTCTGAAGTGAAATCTAGATTTTACCTGAATAACTTTCTCAGTCCATTTCTCAGCCAATCACCATACAATTTTCCAAGCTGTATTGGTTATTCATTTGACATCTATACTTAAAAAATGTTCTATAGTCAAAAGTTAAGCCATTAATTGCCATGTGCATGGTGCTATGCAATTGCTTTGCAATTGTCACTGCCTGGCGTGCAGGTTCACCCACCTGAGGCAGTTTTTTAGAGAAACGTAATATTTCTGTCATCTCAACGTTGAGACGTTGTTGCAATGGTTGTGTCCCTTTGAAAAGACACATTACCATTACATGAAATATGAATAAGCCAAATTGACAGATTCGATAATAGATTGCGTGCTGTAACACTGTGACCTGTTTAGTCACGTAAATGGACGTATTGAATTCATTTAATAGCAGATTAAATGACTGTAATCATGGTTATTCAGACATGAATATTTGAAAATGCTCAGTCCCAAATTAGAGAAATATAACTAATTTTCACACACTTGAATTTATGGGTCGCGGTAGCGAGACACAACTTTAAGTTGGTGACAGTTTAAATTATTTATCTCAGCGTTTTGATTGAGGGTTAGGCTTTTCAGTGCAAACGAATTTGTTTGAAAAGTTTACACCATTTCTGGACATCAATATTGACGAAAACAGATTTCAAATAAAGCTGGTGGCCCCTAATTTAACTTAAAATGATTTAATTTAAAACGATGAAAAAAATTATGTTTTCAAAAACTAGCAATTGCGCCACCAGTGACAGCTATGCAGAATAGTAGGACCTTAAAGGTGATATATCACCCTTTATATGGTATGAATAATTATGTCCTTATATGGGATGATTGGCTATCATGTGACCCTTCCAGAGGGTCACATATTGGCTATCATGTGACCCTCTCAGAGGGTCACATGATATCCAATCACCCCATATAAGGAAACACTTGTGCCCCATCTTGTGGCAACTTTGATTTATTTGTCACAAAATTATACATACTATATAAGGGGTGATAGATCACCTTTAACTTCAGGGTTTAGTAGGGCTATCGTGGTCTGGGGCGAGTGGTACCATTGACGTTGCCTAATGTTCGATAAGTCAATGGGCGCGACCAACGCCTCAGGCCCGATCTTGATCGTGGTGTCTTGCCCGGTCAGCAAGTGGTGGTTCGCTGCAGAAACTCAGTCAAAGTAGAAGATTTCCTTGATTCATTCGTTATTCATTCCATATTCGTGCAGACATTGTCAGATATGTGTGTGCTACTCAGTCCCGTGCGACAGGGGGCGGCTATCCAGCCATGCGGCTGAATGTGGATGACGCGGTTAGACATCTGACTTCCGAGAAGGTCAGTGGTAGAATGAACGAGCGCGGCCGGGCCGCACATGGCTTAAGCGGGGCGGAAGTCCTGACCCGTCGATCAGCGATTCCGTCCGGCTCGAACTCGGGCGCGATGATCTGCTAGTGAGGTCGCCACAGGGCCTCGTTGAGCGCTTAAAACGTGAAGTATAAAATAAGTGATTTTAGACTGGGTAGCGTAAAGGATACTATAATGTGGTTTTCAAGAGGTGTATTCATAAAAATATACGCCATGTTCACGTTTTAAAACAGTTGTATAACATTGTATAACATTTATACAATGTCGGACCAACGTCGAAGACGCTGGGAAGCTGCTGTATAAATGTTATACAAATG
Organism: Flabesymbios commensalis; assembly: GCA_964017125.1. NCBI lineage: Eukaryota > Metazoa > Annelida > Polychaeta > Terebellida > Flabelligeridae > Flabesymbios > Flabesymbios commensalis. The sequence continues at coordinate 71,182,655 of OZ024915.1, forward strand.
TTTTTGGTTTGTTTGGTAGTTCATCCGATGGTAAAAAGATTGTCTGAAAATGAAATCTAGCTTTTCTCTGAATAATTTTCTCAGTCCATTTCTCAGACTAGACTATAGGCATACAACACTCTTTTCATTCTTTAAAAGAGTATTGTGTCTTCATCTTATACTTCACGCGAATATATTAGTTGTGAAGGTTGTTATTATTATTTTTGTTATTATTATTATTGCACGATTTTGTTCATATTATTTGTATATGCTATACTATGAATGCTTCGTCGTATGTTATTATTGTTTGATTTTGTGCAATGAAAAATATATTATATTTGTGTATGTTACTATGTATAATGACTGTAGGCTTTTTATTCGTTTCGTCGTATACGGGCGGTCCTCAAGCAAGTGGGACATTTGGGTCCGATTTTTTAGAGCAAAATTTTAACTTATTTACTTAACAGATCGAATAAATTAATTAAAATAATTCACACAAATAAATGTGGAAGCAGAAAATGGAAGATAAATGTAAAAAAGTATGTGTTTTTGAAGGATCGAACAGAGGACACCGAATGTGTTTTGGTGTCCTTGTGGCGACCTCAATTACAGATTAATCGCGGCTGAACTCGAGCCAGACGGAATCACTGATTGACGAATTAGTCTTTCCGGCTGGCCCACGCCACGTGTAAATCCGCCGCACTCTGCCATTCTGATCTCGACTCGCACAGAGGGCAGATGTGAGAGCGCGCCGTCTGCAACCCAGCCACATGGCTGAGCAGTCGCCTCCTGCCGCACGGGACCCAGTAGCACGTTATCTAACAATGCCTGCATGATCATGACATAAATAAAGAATGAAAATCTGTTTCAACTAAATTTATATCACGAACCATTACTTGCTGACCGGGCAAGATCCCAACAAATAAGATTGAGCCTGAGGCGATGGTTACGTCCACTGACCTGCCACACGCCCAACAGTGATAACCCCTCGCTCAAGCTCAACAATGGTAACCCAGGACGTTTGTGGTCAGCATCTCAACAATGATGCCCCCAACGTTGATCGACCACACACATTCTACAACCTTCTGAGAGTCAGACTTACAATAATAATCATCATCATTGCATAATTGGAGTCAAAATACGAAAAGGATAGTTTTTATATGTAAGGGACATAGAATGAATTGTAGTAAAGAATACGTAGGAGTTTGGGTCAAAATGTACACTAAATGTCATTAGGCTAGTCAGAAAAAAGCATGAACAGAGGTTTTCGCGTTTTTTGCCAAAACAGCGAAAAAAGCAATAGATTTTTAGAGAAACCCATATGGTTTCGATTATTTTCAAGATGGCGGATTTTGCAGAAATCCAGTCTAGACAATTCACGTTAGACTGAATAGTCTAATTTTCTAAAATTATAACGGATTTCAATGTTATCTTCCCAATTACGCCACTGCCGGCGACTGAGAGAATAATATTTTAAAATTTTTGTCTTATAAACCGTTTTGACACCTCATTCAGGTGACGCGGTTTTCATGAGAATCACCCGCCAATTTTTTTGTGCTTTACGCAAAATATTATTTTAGAATAAAATTATAACTCGACTTGTGCAGTTTTTATTAGGAAATAGAGCCATTTGAAAAATTGCATCCATATTGAATGAATAAAAGGTCTTAGTTGGTCTGTAATATTAAAAGTAAGGACAATAGGTCAAATTCATTGCATTTATTTGATGTTTCATTGATGTGGAAGCAGAGATATGTTATGCTATGTGATGGTAAGTTAGTCGCCACCAGGTGGCGATATCAACCCCTAGTGTTAGCTACATTGCGGCCAACGGGCCCACATGTGTCCCGCCAAATCGACGAGTGTGCGCAAGTGCGCATCATACGATGTCTGGGCTCATTGATATTCACATAAATTAAGACGCCACACCTTTCCGCAGCGATTCTGGAAATTTCCATATACGTGGTGTGGCATCCATATTGAATTGCCGGCAGGCTTATATAATTCCAATAGACGAAAAACTTATATATAACGCATAACCATTTTCGCGTGACCACGAAGGCTAGCGCCGAACAAATTAGTCACTGCGAAACGAGAGTTCGACGAAATGATTAAATTGGGCGATATCGAGCCAAGCGATAGCAAATGGTCTTCAGCACTACACATGGTTCCTAAAAAAAACAGCGACTGGAGACCATGCTGCGATTACCGCAGTTTAAATGCTCAGACAGTACCAGATAGGTACCCGATTCCCCATATACAGGACTTTACACAGCGTTTAGCTGGCTCCAAGTTTTTTTCGAAGGTAGACTTAGTGAGGGCATATTACCAGATACCAGTTGAACCGTTAGCGTGCATAAAACAGCAGTTACGACGCCTTTCAGACTTTTCAATTTTACACGAACGACATTCGGTTTACGAAATCCCGGACAAACTTTTCAACGTTTTATAGATCATGTTACGCGTGGTTTGGATTTCGTATTCGCATATTTAGATGACTTTTTAGTAACAAGCCCTGACCATAAGACTCATAAGAAAAATTTAAAAATACTATTCAAACAGTTAACTAAATACGGAATTATAATAGGACCGGACAAATGTCAATTCGGAATGACCCAACTGAGTTTTTTAGAACATTATGTCTGCCCTGAAGGCATCTCACCCCTTCCCACAGCTGTGGATGCAATAGTAAACTTCGTGAAACCAGAGAAACAGAGAGCATTACGCAGATATCTAGGAATGGCAAATTATTACCATCGTTTTATTCACCATTGCACGGAGAAATTGACACCTTTGAACACTTTGTTGACCGAAGCCAGCGAGGGCCAGAATAAGCTTTTGCACAAGTCTTATTTCGAACTTCATTGGACACAGAATGCAAACGTAGCATTTACCGAATCGAAGCAAATACTGGCGAACACAACGTTATTAGTTCACCCCCACCTGTCGGCACCGTTAAATATCACGTGTGACACTAGTGATTTTCCGGTCGGCCTAGTTTTCCAACAGTGTATTGATAACGTATGGCAACCCTTATCATTTTTTAGCAATACACTAGCACCAGCAGAGACACGTTACAGAGTAACAGTAAATCTGCCACCTATTCAAACACGTGTTGGGCGACAGATCCACACACCCGCCCGATTCGTGCAGCTGGTTGACGCGGTTATGGCTCCTAATGATATATACTGCTGACCCAGCGCACGTATCATCTAGTTATATTGTGTACATAAACCCTGGCAGGCCTGGCACAAATAAATCATTGTTAAGTAAAGTAATGCAAAGTTTTACTATCATCATATGTTATTATGTGGAATGTATTATTTAAACTAAGTCAGTTGGATGAGATTTAAGAGTTTTTGGCATGACTGGTTACAAAGGACATTTGCTAAGAGGATCAGAAATAATTTTTAAAAAAGATTTAAAAAAAGAGGATCAGAAATAATTTTAAAAAAAGATTTGGTCATAGATCCCAACAACCCACGCTGTAACATGACTTCAGCTGTTTACGTTTTATGGTTATACTGTTTATATTATGGTACGAATTGGTGCTACTTGGTCGATGCGTAGTTAACCGTACTTTTGGGATATCTGCCGTTAAGGTATTCACAAGCATAGTTTTGTAGATATACGTTGTCACTTAGCCCGGGGGTAATGTGGCGACCTCAATTACTGATTGATCGCGGCCGAACTCGAGCCAGACGGAATCACTGATTGACGAATTAGTCCTTCCGGCTGGCCCACCCCACGTGTAAATCTGCCACACTCTGCCATTCTGATCTCGGCTCGCACAGAGGAAAGACGTGAGAGCGCGCCGTCTGCAACCCAGCCACAGGGCTGAGAACTCGTCTCCTGCCGCACGAGACCTAGAAGCACGTTATCTGACAATGCCTGCATGATCATGACGTGAATAAAGAATGAATAGAAGAAATCATCTGGGACATCACGAACCATTATTTGCTGACCGGGCAAGATCCCAACAAATAAGATTGAGCCTGAGGCGATGGTCCTCGCCGCTAACCTGCCACACGTGGTTTTCTTGTATCCTGTTTGCGACTATTGGTGTCTCATAATCGACCAAATGTTCGACCATGTGGATATGTCCTTACTTTCTAATTTTGATTTTTAATGTTACGACCATTTAGTGTCCCATATTATGACCACTTTCGTGTCTCACGATGTTTTGTGATCATAACTTTCTATTGATTTGCAGGTATAAAATTGTAGGTATTGCAGGTATAAAATTTTCACAAAACCATATAAATCTAGAAACAGACGATCGAGATGCATCTTTGATTCTGCCATTTTGTACAGTCATTGTGAAATAAAAACATTATATGATCGGTGAAACGGTCGCACATTTTCATCCCCTATAAAAATACCTTTTTCTTTCTGTCCCATATTGTTTTGTGTACAATCAATTATGTAAAACACATACAGGGCTCCAGATACCCAGTCGCCCACTTGCCATTGGCCCCTTGTTTTTACTGTGGGCTAATCAAATTGACATCATAGGTAGCCCACATTGCGAATGCATAAGTGCTGAGCTATCCTTCAGAACTTGTATATACAAAAAACGTATTTTTATATTCTTAAAAATCATTGGGATAAATTTAAAATCCCTATATGGGTTAATAGTAGGCCTATAAAGTGCATTGGTAACAGATAATCCACTATTCAGTGTATGAACTATCAACTACTGCACCTGCATTTTTATGAGTACTTTCTGAATCAGTGAATGTGTCATGAGTGGTCAGGTTTTCATAAAAAAATACGGTTAAGTGGGCTACTGGAATTTAATGTGGGCGACTAAAATTAGCCTCTGGGGTGCCCACATGGCTACCAGAGTTTTTGTAGGTATCTTGGCCCCTGGACATACAACCCGTGTACACATAGATGTATAGCCTACACACCAATTTGAACATTAAATAGTGATCACTGTACAAGAAAATGACATCAAAGGAAAATGCATGTAGGACACGAACATTTTATGTTCAGTAAATGAATGTAATAATTAAACCCTTTTACTTTATTAGTTTTCAACTTTTGTTCCCGTATCTGCATCATATACACTCTTTCCATGAGTGGGCGCGTAAGCAGAAGTCACAATTAAATAGTTGAGTTTTGGTCACTGTGTGGCGTGTTGTCATTGAAAAGAGTGTAGCAGGAGTCCCAACTTAATAGTTCAGCTTTTGGTCACAGTGTGGTGTGTTGTTATTGCAAAGAGAGTATTATTTGGCTTATTAGCTTTTCAGAAAAATTCAACATGGTGGTGACTGAGAGCGATTCCGACCCCAAAGTCCGAAAAAATTTCCATGACTTTTTATTGACTGTGCTACCTCTGAGTTGAGCATGCGGCCATGGAATTGAAATGTTACTGATTCTAAAAAAACTATTTTTGACCTGATTACTCACCGATATTTTCCGATATGACAGTCTAAAGAAATGCCCCACGATTTTGTATGCGATCAATCTGTGGCTGAAACCTGTTTAAGCTACTGGGGCTACTAATACATGTATGGGCTATTCTGAAAAGGTGCGTCGAAAAAGGGGTATATTTTTTAAATAGACCAAAATTAACTTTCTCCATACAAACTTCAGAATATTTTCATACTTTTCGATTCTAAACAACTAAAGAAGCTGGAAGAGCTTTTAAATCTAAATATGATCATTTAATCTATTAATTGTGACAAATTTTACAGTTTTTTTATTCATTATTTGATGCAAATAAATGGGACATTTCAAACTGTACCCAGAACAATTGTTTATCACAGGACTCCAATTATTTTTTTCTGAGCAATTTACGGACAAATCTGTAGAGGAAGTAGCCCTACTAATTTTATATAAACAACATATATTAGAAGCTAAATTATAATAATTATAGCCCTTTTTTATGAAATATATTCAGCTATGATGGTCGTAACATTTCGTGTCTTATTGACAGTTGACATGAGTTGACAAGAGTTTGAAAATATCTTTAACGTGTTCAGGAAGAGTTACATAGCACTCATGCAGGTATGACATAATTGTCATATGTATTTACCAACTAACATGCCCGCCAAAACACAAAGACTGGAAAATAACAAACTATAATATGCAATGATACAAATTATTTTTATTTTGTTTCTATGCATTTTTTATTCGGGTAGTCGTAAATGAATCCAGTTATCTTTTCGCAGCGCTTTTCACATAATTTTACATGCCGACATAGATAACTGTCAAGGTCAGTGACAATGACATAGCCTATATTGGTAACTTGCCTGTCAGGTCCAGGTTTAACCCTTCAACCGCCGGTGTAGCATATATTCGGGTTTTCATTTTTTATTAGCACATTAAGTACCACCTTTTAAACAGGTTAAAGATAAGATGTGACATCAATCAGCAATATTTGAAAACAGTTGACCTCCATATAGTCAAATCTAAATAATTTTCACTCATTTGAAGTTGTGGATCGCGTCAGCGAGACACAACTTCAAGTGGGTGAAAATTCAGATTGAATAATTTGGCTGTTAAAGAGTTAATATAAATCGGTATCATTTTCTAATCATCTTTAGTCATAGATGACTAACATAAAGTGACTCATCTCACCTGTCACATAGTTGACGTTTCGCAAAAAAAAATTGTCTACTACTGTTTGGACAGATTTGTGTCAAAGTCCAGCATAGTTTATTTTTGTATACCTCCCCCCCCCCCCCCAAATTTCTCGGTATTTGCAGAATGACTCACGTAGGCTACGTTTGGATGCGCGAAATAAAAGTAAAAAGATGAGTTTGCTATTATAACTGTAGCCTAGCAAAAACTGATTAAAACATACTGCAATAACTGTTTTTTTCAGTTTCCTATTTTCACTTCTTCAAGTTCATGGACATGTGCATGGGCTAATAATTGGCCTACCTGTTATGTTTTATTGGTTTATTTTCTGTGTGTTTTTTTGTAGAGGACAGGGTGACTCTTCAGTAAATACACCCTGATAGCCTACACTTTGTTTTGTATATACTGAGCACAACTTCCTAGTTTTGGAAGACTAACGGCTCAGGGTGCTAACGCACCACAGGTGCTATCATTGTGGATTTTCTGGGGTCTCGCTGGATGGAAACTGTGCCTACGTCTATTGAGGTTATTTTACGTCCAACTCTAGGTCAGTCAGACGAGCCATCCGATCTACATGGTTAATTCTTTGAGCCCACGACACGACATTGCTGCACGCACATGTCCTAGTGTATACAGCACCTGGCAGTCCCAGGCGATAGGTCTACACTGCTGTAGAGTAGGCCCCTGCAAATAACAATTTGACATTATTTGGATTGCCACCTGGTGAATAATGCTAAGCAATGGTTCTTTCACCAGGTGGCAATTCAATAAATAATTTTATTTGGATTGCCACCTGGTGAATGCCCTGGTGGCAATCCAACAATTAACGTTAGTTTGCAGCAAGCCAATCAGAGAAACGATTACAAAACGCAAGAGTTTCCGCTGACAACAAATATCAGCGTACCGTGGAGACGAAACAGGCGAAACGCGTAAAGACCAGTTAAGACAACCGTATTTTATTAGTTTATGCCGTTGGACTGGACAATTTTTTTATTGACGGGAACTTTGTTTTGAAGTAATTATTGTCTATCAGTATCATTCTTACGTTATAACACAATTATCTGGAGCGCATACTTTTCGTCATTTCCTCAGTAACCAGTTAGGCCTACTGAGTTAGTGATTTAGGCCTACCGCTCTTAAGGTCTCACCACCCCAAATGCCAGTCCCATTGAAATACATGTAAAATGCCTCAATTCCACGGGCCGATTTTACTTCTTTTTGCCCTCCCCCCTATCTAGTGCCGCATATCATAATGAAGCCTGGACTGTGCATTTTCAAAAACAGCTCCGATAAGGGGTTGCTACCCAGACAGATTTTGAGGTAGGCCCCCTAGCGTGAAAAAAGGTCACTATATAGTTCAAATTACGCTTAAATTCATACCCACTTTCACAGACCAGACATACATCCTTTTAACCCACTGTATCCCTGTCAGATTATCACGAAACAGTCATATCTGATATCCGGGATGAAGGAGACATCATGTACTTATTAAATATTCACAGAAATATAACTTCTTTGTATTTGTTTTTAATTTAACAGAGGTTGAAACAGCTGCATTGAAAATATTTTGTGTGATGATTTCATCATTAGTATACACCTGCCGTGATTTCGGCTTATTTAGGGTGGTGAGACCATATATAGAAATGTATATGTAGTTGTTAATTTTTTTTCAGCCTGGGATGAAGCTTCAAGTTGTTCTGAGCAATATATTTTTTGAATTAAGTAGATCTTGTAAAAACTGTTGCCCTGGCAGCACTTTGAAAAATCTTAGATGTACTGAAAATCAGTCTGTTTTTCGTAAATGTCGCGGTGCATACAAAATTTAAATAGAGTGACTAATCCCGCCACTATTTCGTCATAAAAAGTTGTCATGGTTACTTTTTATTTAAAAAATTGTTGATAAAAGAGGACATATACTTTAGGGTGAACTGTTTTTATTATTATGCGCTCTCAAATTTGTTATATTTGATTTATTATTTGCTCCCATATGACTCTCAAATTACAAATAAATCAAGTATTTTATCTATGAATTATCCTCAAAACACGACCTTCACAGATCTCTTTTAGGCTTAGTTATTCCCCCATATTTTCAATTATACATTTTCTAATCAAAATTGTGGAATTTTTCAATTGCAGCGATGATAAACATCCATTAAATATAGGTTTAAAGCTCAATTTTTTTATTAACCTGTCAGAATATGTCAATTAAACCAAGAAAACCTGAATGGCCTTCTGCATACTCATGGTCTCACCACCCCAAATGCCAGTCCCATTGAAATACATGTAAAATGCCTCAATTCCACGGGCCGATTTCACTTCTTTTTGCCCTCCCCCCTATCTAGTGCCGCATATCATAATGAAGCCTGGACTGTGCATTTTCAAAAACAGCTCCGATAAGGGGTTGCTACCCAGACAGATTTTGAGCTAGGCCCCCAAGTGTGAAAAAAGGTCACTATAGTTCAAATTACGCTTAAATTCATACCCACTTTCACAGACCAGACATACATCCTTTTAACCCACTGTATCCCTGTCAGATTATCACGAAACAGTCATATCTGATATCCGGGATGAAGGAGACATCATGTACTTATTAAATATTCACGGAAATATAACTTCTTTGTATTTGTTTTTAATTTAACAGAGGTTGAAACAGCCGCATTGAAAATATTTTGTGTGATGATTCCATCATTAGTATACACCTGCCGTGATTTCGGCTTATTTAGGGTGGTGAGACCATAAGCCTTAACTTAAGCCTAAGGCTTAAGCCAAGTCATAATCACTGTGATAGGTGAGAAGTGAAAGAGAAGTATCGCACCCAAATCTAGTGGCTTTATACCCTCTTTCACCTTTCATGATCATCAGTAAATGTCACATTACCATCTGAACCAGGCGTTGGCACGATGCGTCGATGCCGGTCCACCACCTTAGTCTAGAATGCTGGACCGGCATCGCGCCAACTACAACAAGCAAGACACAGTGTTGGCCCAATTATTGTACCATCTGAATACAGCCCACATCAATGCTTTGGTGTCCCGTGTTGGTACAACGCTGGTCCACCATCTCCAGATGCTGGCCCAGCATCGCACCAACGATTGTGCAAAAGACCCGCTATGCTACCTGTACTTTGACCCGTCTCCAATAATTACTGACCGCTCCGTCCTGCAAATAGGACCAGAGCGCTGGTTCAATGCCGGGCCAACGCTATTAGTTAGCATTATGAACAAGCCGTTGGCCCAACACTGGGTCAATGCTTACAACTCGTTCCATTTATATATATAAATATGTTATTTTCCCGGTTGACCTTCATCCACTACAAGCCGTGAATTGCTGTCGCAATTCTCGTCTTGTAGTGGATGAAGAGTATTTGATGTGGTTTTAAAATTAAGCAAAATTACCATGTATTAGTAAACCAGTTTTATGGAAATTTTCGTTCTAAAACCTTTGGTTTTAGGAAAATTTGGTCTGTTTTCAGGGATGTAAAATGATGCTTTAATGCATTGTGAGGGCTCAAAGGGTTAAACGACGAAAAAGATGGATTTTTATCACAAAAATAACATCTGCAAAATTTAATTGTTAACTAAGCATCTGTCACAAAATATTTTTGTGGATTTCATTGGCATTTTAGGGGCCATTCAACAATTACGTAATGCCTAGAGGGGGGAGGGAGGTTGAGCGATGCGTTACGGACCGTAGTCAACACAACGTTAAAAAGCGTTATAAAAGGGGGCAGGGGGATTCAAAAATCTTTTAAAAAAGCATCAAGTAATTGTTGAACGGCCCCTTATTTGATCTGAAACTTGCTTGAAACCGTATATATACGGCTCCAGCAGCAAGAGGGTTAACTTGCATTCATATCAACATGAGTTTAGCTGGGTTTTCAGTAATTTAGTCTATGTCAGGTCTTTGACTTTGATTTTTGACTTGGCAGTGACAGTCATTCATTGCAGCAGGGTTGGAAAGACCTAGTGACAAGGCTAGTGACTGATCTGAGAGGCTGGGGTGGGCTGAGGCCAGTGCCAGTGCAGTTGCACTGCATTGATTCTATAGTGAGGGTGATAGAGTTTATTCCACTTGGGATCCCCCGAAAATCTGCACCACAATTTTATCAACTGTACCACCAATGACCAATGTGTTATCAATATAATTACTGGGTGGAATATAGCCCCAGAAAGTGCGGCCCTAGGCCCAACATGCTCCAGACACAAAGCCTCATGAAGAGCAAGTTCTCAAATCACAGCAAGTTCATATATACTTGAGCGACATCTATTTGTTAATAATTCAAAGCCTTTAGCCCTGGCCCCTACTTGGTCCTTTGCTTGCAAATAAACTGACTGTATTACTGAGGGGATGTGGAAACGGCCTGACCCCAAGCTTGTAGTGACACCCAGTAAAGACAAAACATTAGCATAACTTTATGCAATGTTGGACCAACATCAAAGATGTTGGGCCGACGTTGTATAAATGTTATACAAATGTTTTGTGTTTGCTGGGCAGGAGGATTTTCTCTCAAACATTGTACATTTATCCAATGTTGGTTCAATGTTGGGCCAGCGTCGCAGACGTTGGCCCAACATTAATACAGATTTGGGTAGTATCTTGTAATCAACTTCAGTGGCTATATTAACTCATAGCAGTCTGGCAATTTTGACATTGGACGTCTGTGTGGTCTGGCCATTTTTGTAATTTTGAGACATATTCTCCTACTTCTAATATAAATTTAGAATTATGTCATATGTATTTCCCATACACCATAGGAACACACATGGAATATATATCCAGAAAACACTTCATTTAAACGGCTAATGTGATGTTGCCATGGCAACCGACAGTCATTTTGAATATGCTAATTAGGTAGTCAATTTTTTGCAAATTTTGTTTAAAAATGGTATTTTTGAGATTCACGGAGATTCAGGAGTACACTATTATATCAATTCACACAAAATATATTAAAATACATCACAAATGGTTCGGAGAAGCATTCAATAGGTCTTTATAAACAAATTAATAGGGTGAAGAAGTTATTAACATGGGATTTAGCAATCTGCCTAAATTCCCTGAGATGCATACTAGATTTCAAATTTTGAGATGCACCAAGTTTGACATTCCCAACTCATGTGGGAAATACCATAAGCCTCCTATTCATCTGAGCCTGGAGTTCGATTTTTATTTCGGAAACATTTGTGATGCAGATAAGTCAACTCTTTATGTTCTAGGTTGCCCATACTTGGTTCATAGTTGCGCAAGTGATGTCATTTGGTGAATGGCTAAGCATTATTGCCAGGTCCGAGCTAGGCTCGGACCTAGACTGCAGCGTCATAAACGCCAGGTCCGAGCTGGGCTCGGACTTAGACTGCTATGAGTTAATGCTGTCAATCTGTACTCAATAGGCTATTGTTGGCCTACACTTGACCGTCCCAGGCATGCGCATTTTGCAGTTGAATTATTCTTTAACATTGCTTGCGGCTGTGCTAGTTAAGGATTAATAACAAGATGTTAATTTTTTATCATACATCAATTTCTTTTTTATCAGGTACAGAAATAGTGTATTTAGAATGTCAATCATGGATCCAAATCCGGCTCTGATGTGAAAAAAATGTGACATAAATTGTGATTGTGATGATATCAGTATCATCATCCTGTGCAACTACTAGTCAAGCATGGATAACCAAGCCAAAATAAAGAAACCTATACGCATCAAAATAATCAGCATGGGTAATGCTGAAGTTGGAAAGGTTGGTTTAACCCTTAAAGCACTGAATTATTTTATATAGACCATGGAGACCAAAGGGTTTTTTCAATTTGAAATCATCATAAATGTTTTAGTTATCTTTTTCTGATTCATTTAAATACCTATGTTATGGGTCTTCGGTCATTAGAAATATTTTTACTCTTACAGTGTGGGGACTTTAGACGTCAGAATCTGACGTGATGACCAAAGTTGATCCCCGCTCTGTAAGGGTTAAAGTCAGTATAAAAAAATACCATTCTCAGGAAATGCAAGATATTGATCCCATGTTACCCTGATGTTGGAAATGCATCACAGACTGTTGACTGACGTCTGGCTAACATTGGGTCGAATACTGAGTTTTCTGGGTTGTTGGTCAGTAATAGAAATTAGAGTAAAAAGGATATTAAAGTTTTTTAGCAATTTATTAAATACAATATCTGTCTAGTTAAAACAACTCTTTAAAAACTGGGGTTTTATAGTGTTTCATTAAACATTTTGGATTGAAAAGGGGCTGCCAGAAAAATTTACCTGTCACCTCCGCTCCGCGTGTTCTAAAACTGTTTAATTTTTAATCGCAGGGAATTGCATTAGCAATTCAATTCACTGTTCACAATGAATAAAAATATAGCAACCTTATCGGATGGGCTAAAATATGCCTACCATTAATACATTTTAAAACAAACGTTACTAATTATTATTTATGTGCTTTGTTATGTTAAAAAAATGTATATATATGATTTTGTTTCAGAGCTGTATCATCAAGCGGTATTGTGAGAAACGTTTTGTCCACAAGTATCTGGCGACTATTGGTATCGATTATGGTGTTACAAGGTGTGTATGAATCCTTATATTGCTGATCACGACTATTGTCATTTTTAATTTGTTTTATTTGTTGATCAAATCACCGATATTGGGAACAAAATGTGTGTTTAAACATCAGGATTTGCAAGAGATAGATTTAAAATTACAAGATTATGAGTAATTTTTACACACTTGAAGTTGTGAGTCGCGAGACACAACTTCAGATGAGAGAAAATTTAAATAAATTACCTTAGCAGGATTAGGGTTAACCCTTGTGCTGCTAGGCCCGAATATATATCGGTTCAAGCATGTTTTACATCAATAGATTATCACTAAATTTGATAAAATATTTCTTGGTAGATGCTTTGTTAATTTAATACTTCAATTTTCAATATTCTATATGTCTATTTTTTATGAATATAAATTTTCTTCATCGATTGAATTAACCCTTTAAGCCCTCACGATGCAGAAAAGCATCATTTTACATCCATGAAAACGGACTGAATTTTCTTGTAACCAAGGTTTTTAGAACGGAAATTCCCATGAAATTGGTTTACAAATACATGGTAATTTTCTTTAATTTTAAACCACATCAAATCATCTTCATCCACTACAAATCGAGAATTGCGACAGCAATTCGCGGCTTGTAGGGAATGAAGATGACAATGTAAAGTTAGACTTGAAAGGGTTAAGCTGGAAATTGTGTCCGCAATTCCAGCTCCAAATGAATGAAAAATAGACGCCAGCAATTCAGCAGCGCATAATTTACTACTCTAACCCTTAACACGTCAAATTTAAAAAAAAAAAAAAATTCAACCGACTTGGAGTTGTGTCTTGCTTCTGCGACCCACAACTTCAAGTCGATGAAAATTACTCATATTTATTTAACTTGAGAACAAACAATTGCAAACATTTTTATTCTTAAATACACATTTTGTTTCCAATGACTGAAATTTACACAGCTAATAAAGTAGCAGTTGATGCACTTAAGTTAACCCTTTAACCGCCAAATTATTCAATCTGAATTTTCACCCATTTGAAGTTGTGTCTCACTGGCTTGATCCACAACCTCAAGTGAGTGGAAATTATTCAGATTGACAGAATGGAGGTCAACTGTTTTCAAATATTGCTGATTGATGTCACATTGTATCTATAACATGTTTAAAAGGTGATACTTAATGTGCTAATAAAAAATGAAAACCAGAATATATGCGGCACCGGCGGTTAAAGGGTTAAGGTGCTGGAGGACTGGTAAGTAATGCATGCAAAATTTTATGATAATTGGTTAATTAATTAATAATAATTGATAATAATTATTGATAAATAATTAGTAATAATTGGTTAATGGTAATTGGTTATTTGACTGATGAATCAATAGAAATATTTATTTCATTTCCAGGTGGAAATTGTGTTAGCAATTAGGAGTTCCCACCCAAAATACATGATTGTTTAACCCTTTAAGCCCCCACGATGCATTTAAGCACACATTTAAGCACACATCCCTGAAAACAGACTTAATTTCCCTACAACAAAGGATTTTAGAATGAAAATTTCCATGAAACTTTTAGGCTTGAAAGGGTTAAATAACTATTCAGCAAGATAAGATTTAAGTTTACAATTTTTTTTTTTTTGATGTCCAGAATCATTAACTTCACTTATTAATTATATTTCTTTCAGGGCGCATGTGAGAGAGAGGGAAGTTAAAGTTAATATATTTGATATGGCTGGTCATCCTATTTTCTATGAGGTGAATATCAATTATTCTTTTTTTTCATTAATTCTCACGCTGCTGGGACATATACATATTTACGGATTCAAGGAAGTTTTAGATCAAATAGAATACCACTGAAATCCACAAAATAGTTTGTGATAGATGCTCAGTTAATCAGATAATTCAATTTAGCAGATGTTTAATTTTGATAAATAGAATTATTTTTCGTCATTTGAAGCTGGAAATTGCGTTAAATGAAAATCAGAAGCAAACAATTCAGCAGCGCAAGGGTTAATATATTTATAATTCTCGACCAGCTTTGTAATCTCAATTATTACTCTTAACCCTTAGCACACTGATACCGACTACAGTTGACTATAGTATTGTTTTCTCATGTTTTATTTGTCTTGTAAAACCAGGTTTTAAAAATTAAATATCACTTAGATCTGTGATAACCATATACATTTCAACATGGTTTTTGCAAATTTAAACTAATTTTTAGTCAATTGAAGTTGTGGATCGCGGTAGCGAGACACAACTTCAATTGACTGAAAATTTAAATTTCCTGGCACAGTGCTCTAAGGGTTAATCTAGCTGAGTCAAATACAAAAAATGTTGTTTTGTGTGACAGGACGGAATCTTATGCTTTACAAACTTATGTTTTACTTTTAGGGTGAAGCAAATAAACATACTTGTCCGATTGACAACATATATCACCCACTCCAGTAATTCAAAATATACTTGAGTAAAATGAAATCTTTCATTTATATACAAATTTATCAAGTTTAAATCACCGTGACTGATGGAATAATAAAAGTAACATTTTCAGTATAGGGCCAGGATTCCTATTAGTGGGCCACTATTCCATGACTTAGGGGGAGTAGGGGCTGGAGTTTTTGAACTGGTCAAATTATTTATTTCACTTCTCTGCAATACAGTAGAATCCCGTTATAGCGCGAATCGTTACACCGCGTTATCGGTTATAACGCGGTCCGCTGGTGGACTCCGTTTTTTTCAGGGTGGAATTTGACTAATAGTTCGTATTTTTTATTCTCACGCCAGTCTGGTACCTCATTTTACTTTTATTATACTTTATTTCACACTATGCCTCAAGCAAAATATTTATTTCACTTTCCTAAAAAAAATTCTGAGGGAAGTGTAATTTTTTCGTTGCCTCCAGGGTCAGTATCTCAGGTGATTTACTGGCCCTTTGTGATTTTTACTGGCCTCGGGCCAACGGGCCAGTGTTAGTGTTGATCCCTGTTATTGATATCGGTGTTAAGGGGCATGCGAAACGATGCTTCACAAATTTAATCGTCAATTTTGTTTTAGGGGCCATAAAATATTTATTTATAATATGTCCTCTGAAGACAATTATTTATTTCATGAAAATTTATTTCTCAAAAAATATTTATTTCAAAAATACTCCCCTGGAGATTGAATGTTGGCCCCCTCTAATCTAGTTAATCCCCCCCCCCCCCCTGAAGTTAACAGGCCTACACCATATGACTAAAGATTTTGTTTTTTCAAGGTGAGGAATGAATTTTACAAAGACACACAAGGCGCTCTCCTGGTCTATGATGTCAGTGATAAAGCTAGCTTTGAGTCTCTGGAGCAGTGGCTTCAAGAAATGCGCTCAGAAATAGGAAACCCAGCTGAAATGGATGGGGTCACGTTTGTTGTCTGTGCAAATAAGGTGATTTTTGTTATATATTATGTTAAAGGGACATGCCCCTGTCTAAAATCATAAAAAAATCGGTGATTTTATTTTGGTTTCTCAATATGACCATATGATGTAATCATGTCCATAGACTAGAACTGCAAAAGTTTTTAAATTTTTGTGCTGCACACTTACCAGTTATGCTAGATATGGAGACGAAATTCCTGTATGTCTTATTTTTGACATGGTTGACTTGTCAATAATTAGAAATCAGGAATTTTGTCTCTATATCAAGACTAACTGGTGAATGCGCAGCACAAAAATTAAAAAACTTTTGCAGTTGTAGTCTATGGACATGTTTACATCATATGGTCATATTTTCGAGCTAAAATAAAATCACAGATTTTTTGATGATTTTAGACCTGGGCATGTCCCTTTAAACATTTCTGTTTCTGGGACTGTATATATCTAGACGTTTTGTCTGCGAATGAAGTGATTTTGAGCATATTATGCTGCTGAAATGTTTGCTGGAATTGACAATTCAATTTTCAACTTTAACCCTTACATTGCGGGGATGGCCTTCAGTCGTCAGAATCTGACTACTGTAGACGTCAGATTCTGACGACTAAAGTCGATCCCAGCACTGGAAGAGTAAAAATATTTCTGAGGTATTTTTTTTTTTACTTCTGTTTTGTTGTGTCTTTCTTTTACTCTCTAGATACCTAACTGACTGATTTTGTAATATAATCAGATAATGGCTTTTAATATCTGTTGTTCATCATATGTTTTTTCGAATAAAAAATGTTCCAGATATTACTGCAAATTTTCTGCAGCAGTGTAAGGATTAAGAAGGTTTTAATCTATTTACTCTCCGCTGTTGTTTTAGACGGATAAACGTCGTGCCGTGGATGAATCAGATGGTAGATTATGGGCAGATAGCAAAGGATTCCGATACTTTGAAACATCAGCACAAGTCGGCTCCGGCATTAATGACATGTTTCAGGTACCGTATCTCCCACTTATTTATTTAATTGAAAGTTTTGCTTGTTACACATTTTTGTTATTTTTGCTAGCATTACATTGTTACTACTGGTGCAAAAATTGATTTGAACGTACTTCAAATGTTTTTTTTTAAATTTATTATACCCCTTGATGTGATAACCATGCATTTTTTTCAACCTTTTTTCAGTAGCATCCCAGCATATAGTTATATGGGGTGATGACTAATTTCAATAATGAACCGCAGTCTGTGATGCTGGTTCAACATCAACTCTTAAAGCGCTGAAATTCCCTTATGTGAACTATGGAGACCAAAGGGTTTTATTTAATTTGAAATCATTATAAATGTCTTAGTTAGCTCTTTCTGATTTAATTGAATACCTATGTTATGGGTCTACTGTCATTAGAAATAGTTTCACTCCTACAGTGCGGTTATCGACTTTGGTTGTCAGAATCTGAAGTCTAAAGTCGATCCCCGTGGTCGAATGGTTAAAACAACATAGGGACAATGCCTCATTTACCACAAAAGGTTTCAGCAGTTTTCTTTGGCAATTCACTCAGTTGAAATTTGCTCGAAAATGTAAGGGTAATTTCAAGGTTCACCACAGTGCCGGCACTGCCGGTTGCCCGACCAGATTGATTCTAAAAAAAAAAAAAATTCAATTTAAAAAAAAGAAAAATTTTTAGTTTTGTTTTGTGGTGTCCTTCCATTTGCGTTTTAAAGATGGCTAACTGACTGATTTTGTAATTAATTAGCTTTAAGTATCAGTTGTTCATCAGTTGTTCAGATGTTTTTTTGAAGAAAAAACGTGCCAGATATTACTTAGTGGGCAACCACACATGCTGCAAATTTTATGCAGCAGTGTAAGGGTTAAGCTGCTGACACGTGCTAAGTTAAGATTTTTTAAAGAACAACCAGATGATTCTTTTTTCTGTGGGGAACCCTGTAATTATCCTGTCTTGAATAAAGCATGTTTTTCTATTGTTACTTAGTGACAATTTGTTTATTTGATTCAAATTGTATGACAATTTATGAAGATTAATGTTTATTTCTCCTCCACATTTTTTTACTTGGAGAAGGAAAAGGGCTGTAAGTGGTGTGATTATCACTTCATATCTCTTTAGCTTTACAGCGCGAGGATTGACTTTCGTCGACAGAATCTGACGTCTGTAGAACTCAGATTCTGACGTCTCAAGTCGATCCCTATGCTGTGAGAGTCTGAATATTTATATTGGTTGGAGACCCTTAACATAGGCTAGGTATTCAAATGAAGCGGAAAGAGCTAGCTAAGGCATTTATGCTGATATCAAATTGAAAAAATCTTCGGTCTCTTGGTTTGTATAAAATATTTCCAACACTTCAAGAACGATAGTCACGTCCACAGCTGTTTTCAGCATTTTTATTTGACTTAAAGTCATTAAAAAGTCATTAAATTTGATTGCTAGACATTAAAAATAAAAAAATCAGCGATTATATGGACTTTTATGTGTGATCGTCAGCCAACCTGTCCTAACAAATACTACTAATTTTCTGATAGTGTTGAAGTCAGTATCACCTATTATTATTATTTGAAGGTGCATGCAGTATGCTCCCAGGTCTAATTATTATTTTGCGTTTAAAATACGGTAAAAAGGTATACATAAGTATTAATTTGTTTATTTTTGTCAGTAAAAAGTTAATTAATTGTAAGTGAAAATGTCATTAAAAGTCATTATTTTTAGGAAGAGTAGACCCGCAGGAACCTCGTAGATTGGTACATGTTTGATTCAAATCGTACATATCTAAGTATTTTATATAAACTTATTATGTGTCGCGTTAGCTAAACACAACTTGAAGTGGTTAAGAAGTTAAATTGGTAACTCAGCTCTTCAACCTTTACAGCTTGATTATCGACTTTAAATGTCAGAATTATCGGGCGTCTCAAGTATTTAAATAAGAGCTAACTAAGACATTTATAAAGATTTAAAATTGAAAAAACTCTTTGGTCTCCATGGTTTGAATAATAAAATTTTAGTGCTTTAACCCTTTAACTGCCAAATTATTCAATCTGAATTTTCACCCACTTGAAGTTGTGTCTCGCTGATGCGATCCACAACTTAAGTGAGTGAAAATTATTCAGATTTGACAAAATGGAGGTAAACTGTTTTCAAATTTTGCTGATTGATGTCACATTTTATCTTTAGCATGTTTAATAGGTGGTACTTACTGTGCTAATAAAAAATAAAAACCTGAAAATAAGCGGCACCGGCAGTTAAAGGGTTAAGGTTTAAGGGTTGGATAGTGTTGATACAGGATGTTTGTGTTTGTAGTACCTATTTGACAGTGTTGTCACATCAGCTGAGTCTGGAGGGACAAAACAACCGCTACCAACCCAGCTAGGTTACACGCGGGAACAAGCAGAAGCTATCAAGAAATTAAAATCAGCCAAGGATGACCTAGACCGACTGGGTTTAACACACGGTGCCACCAAGTGAGTACAGATAATTAACACTTTACCTGCTGTTCAAGACTATGGTTGTTTTTAATCTGTTTTATCAGCCGATTAAACCAATATTATTGGGAATAAAGTGGCTCAAGTGGTTTAAAATTTAAACAAATTAACTGTTATTTAAGGTTGTTAACCCGCTAAGTTATCCTTATTCAATTTTTACCCACTTGAAGTTGTCTCACTACCATGACCAACAACTTCTAGTGGATGAAAATTACTCGCAGCTGTTTAATTTGGGAACAAACATTTGCGTGTAAAGTGAATAATGTATATAGTTTTATACAATGTTTGCAAATTAAACTTGCTAAATAGTTATCCGGTTCAAATAAAGTTTATTATTATCATTATTACATGTATTATTAATCTTCATGTTTAAACACACATTTCGTTCCCAATTACAGTGATTTGATCGGTTAAATCAAACTGATTAACCCAGGTGACCGTCTTTATACGTCTGTAAAGGTCAGATTCTGACATATAAAGTCCCCGCACTAAAAGAAGTAAAAAAATTCTAATGGCCATAGACCCATAACATAGGTATTCAGATAAAGCGGAAACAGCTAACAAAGACATTTATAATGATTTAAAATTGAAAAAAACACCCTTTTACCCTTTCAAACCTGAGTTTACGATTCTCATCTTCATCCACTACATCCACTACAAGACGCGAATTGCTGCCGCAATTCTCGACTTATAGTAGATGAAGACGACTTGAAGTGGCTGAACAATTTTAAAAATTGCGATGTATAGGTAGAACAGTTTCATGGAAATTTTCCCTTAAAAATCAATAATTTGTAGAAAAATCAACAGTTTCATTGAAATTTTCCTTTAAAAATCAATAATTTGTAGGAAAATCAAGTCTGTCTTCAGGGATGTAAAATGATGCTTTAATGCATCGTGAGGACTTAAAGGGTTAATCTTTATGGTTTATAAAAAATAATTCAAGAGTTGTAAGGGTTAAAGCTGATTAGAGTCATGCTTAGTGGTGTAAGGGTTTGCTGCAGAATTGTCATTTGGTATTTTTCATTTCACAAAAAAATATTATTAAATGATAAATAGACATTCCCCAAATTGAATTATTTGATTACATTTTCTACTAAAGCCATGGTCCACTGCTGCGCTGACAGTTGGTATTCTGAGTAAATTTTTTTCACATTTATTTGTGTGTAAAAACAGTTTCTATAGAACTATTTTCAGCGTGAAAGCTATGATATGTATGATGCGATGCTCTATTTTTTTTCAGACAACCATCGAGGTATCTATATCTCTCATGATGGGAATCATATCTGTTTAGACATACAAATGTATCTATTGATACCTCGGAAAACAAATGTACCTCAGAAAATTGACAGCTGTAGTTTATGATGTCTATGGTGCAGTACATGGCAGGGCCCCCTTCTCCTGCTAAGAACCCGGGTCGTAGTATTTCAAATATTGAATAAATAAGTATGAAAAATGGTTAAAAGTCCATGTACCACAGTGACAAGGGTTGGGGTGAGATGAATTATTTGTGAAAGTTTTAGAAATTATCCATCAAATGATCTGCTGTGGTGCTTTAAAGATATATCGGTACATGTCCTAGCTTAGATTGTTTGATTAGCTGATAACTTGTGGCAAAACATCAGTTTTAGTGGCATTTGATTTGTTTTAAAATTTGCTTGAAAAAAAGGTCACAGCAGCAAGTGGTATTTAGATGTGTTGAGGGAGCTGAGAGGGTTCATTCATTACTGCGCATATTTTACTAAATTGTATGCTACTTTTTTACAGAGACGAGATAAACAAATCTTTCCGGCGTTTGTCAGTTCTTCTTCATCCGGATAAATCTGTTGCTCCTGGAAGTGAAGAGGCCTTCAAGCTCCTGGTGGCAGCGAGAACAACACTACTTAAAAATGCAAGATGAAACAAAACAGGAAAAGCTCCTTCATTTATACAGAATTTCCATTTTCATTAGCATACAGCTGGCAATATTGGACCAATGAAGATAGAATCACTAATTTGAGCTGAAGATTAAATAAATAGTAATTATTTTTTGGACTTATTGGGCTAGTTGCTGGAGAGCCTGTTGTGAGAATTTAAAGATATTGCAGAATTATCTGTAAAGAACAGTTTACTTTTGTGAAAGACAATAAATTTATATGATTCAATATGGCATCATGTGACGTTGCTTAGATATGCCAACATGCAATTCTAAATATACATGTATGTATTACACTTTGCATTCTAGCCAATGTGATGTAGTAAAATCTTATCATTCTCATTTTCCATAATTTTTCAAGATTTCTCATGAACCCTGTTAAAAGCTTAAACATTGAATGCTAGCTTTGTATGTGTGACATCTCATGATGTCATATTGAACAATCAAATTTTGTTCTCTTTTTTTATTCCAAATAATCTATGTTAAGTTAAAAAAACAATTCCTAAACATGCTCTACTCTGCAGTATCTGTGATATGGCATTATTATGTATCCTACCGTTTATTGCATATCATGCATTCAGGGATATCTGAAATTTTAACCACTATAAACTTACCACTTTTTTAATCTGGGTCATATTAGAAAATTTATTGTATATTTTCCGTTCAGTTGGAATTTGTATCACAACTGTCAAGGCATCATTTACTTCCTTAAAAATTCCCTACACCTCAGTTTTTTAGAATGATAATTTTCATGAAACTGTTTCAAGATTATGTGACAAATTTCTTTAATTTGGCATTTTAAGTTACCTTTATTCACTACAAAGCAAGATTTGCAACAGAAATTAAAGGGGGGAGGGGTATTTCTCATATATTTCAACCTGGAAATTGCGTCAGGCTGGAATAAGAGAGATAGCTCTTTCAGAGATAACTAGTAAAGTGCCAATCACATTTATTGTCATTTTTAGCCATGGAGACCAAAGGTTTTTTCCAATTTGAAATTATCACAAATGTCTTAGTTATCTCTTTCCGCTTCATTTGAATACTTATGTTATACATCAACGACCATTATAAATCTTTAATTCTTTCAGTGCATGGACCGACTATACTACAAATGAAATGTCAGATTCTGACTTCTCAAGACGGTCTCCACACTGGAAGGGTTGTGTAAATTGACAATTTGAAGGAGAAGTGAATTGGCTGACAATGACATGTGCGCTCATCTATGCCACAAGCGGCAAAGGGTTAACTCGTACAGCGCGGAGATAGACTTTAGTAGTCAGAATCTGACGACTAAAGTCCATCCCTGTACTGTAAGAGTAACGCCATTTATAGAAGCCATAGACCAGGAACATAGGTATTCAAATGAATGGGAATGAGCTGAATAAGACATTTGTGATGATTTCAAGTTGAAAAAAGCCTTTGGTCGCCATGGTTTACATAAAAAATTTCAATGATTCAAGGGTTGAAAACTATTCCTGCTGAAACTGTATAAAGAAATATATGTTATAATATTGTTTATATATGTTAATTTATAAGTTTGTATGTTGTGTATTACGCTGTTATATGTAATATATTTGTGAATTTGTAATAAAAAGATATACAATTACATATTGTAGTCTATGGGATGAGTGATCAAAAATAATGTTTTGTTTAGCTTTACTCATAGTTAGGTTTCCTGGTACCAAAAAAGATGAAGATCTTAGCAAAAATAAAATTTTCTGTAATGGTGGAAGATTTTGCCCAGGTTTACCCTTTTCGGACACTTTTGACAAAGTATCCCAGGTGCTCTACAGTGTTTCCTACAGAAAAATGATAAAGCATCTTAGTACTTAGCAGCTTGGTTTCAACGCGGCGCTTTTAAAGTTATTTTCAATTTTTTAGTCATTTTCAAATTGAACACTGATTCTGTGTGTAGACTGATATATAAAGACTTAAGCGTTTAATAATATGCTATTTCAAGCTCCTGTGATACCCCTGTCCTAAAATAGACCAGTAATTATTTTCTTACGTGTAGCAAAAACTTTGGGATAGCGCTATGCAGTGCCAAATGAAATACGTAGTGTCTACTTAGTTTAGTAGTCTATATCCCTATAATAGGCCTATTCTACTGTTCTATGTGATCCTATATAAAACTGGTAGCTTACATATACCATGAGTCAGTATTGTAGGGAGCCTCCGTGACCGAGATGTAGCGTGCTCGGCCTCAGACCGCCAGTTTTCGAATTTCGAATCCTGTGTCTGGAGGACAGTATCATCTCACCATTCTCAGGAGGTTCTCCTGGCCCAGTTTAGCCTATATGTGCACAAAGGTGGCCTAAAGCCCGATTTATTTTATTTTTACATATACCATGAGATAGGGACATAATTGTAAGGGATTTTTTGAAACAAAATATCTTGTCATACAATTGGGTCATAAGAGGGTAATGATTATTTGAAACTATCACCTCCTTGTGATGTTTTCCAAGCAGCAACATGTGGTCACCTGTGTCTGTGATAACAGTGATCATAATTTGTGTGTTATATAAAAACGACATCGTAGAACTACATTGACTATACTGGAGTTGAATATCGTGACGAAAAATAAAAATTTAGAACCTAATTAATCAGAACCTATCAACAGTTAAATCTAACATTACTTATCAGATTCAGTAGAGTGTCATCACTTCTTTTACAAGGCTGTTTAAATATCTATATGTTAATAATTCGTTCAGTTCCCAAAAATCAGTCATGTTTGACAAGACTATTGGATAAAAAGGTTTTGTAAATAATTAAACTCTTACCATGTCTATAGCGGCTTAGCCTACAACTTTTATTCACATACATTTAATTCTTAAGATTTTTTTTAGACTTACAACCTAGGCATCTGGTGGCATCTAACTTAGTGTGCCAATTGAGAGCAGACGAGGCAGTTTCCCGATTAAAAAGTGTGAAGTATTTCAGTCACCGGTTATTTTATTATCACCATGATAAACTTTAAATTGTCGCTTGATTTGGGGTAGGCTAAACTCGTACATTTTTTTAAAATTGCAGCTGGTTTAATATTAGATACAGATCACTGATTCTTATCTGTACGACTTTTCAAGATACTCACTTGTATACTGATAGATACCTCAATACATTCAATTACACCATCTTTTTATAAAACGTGTTCATTTGAGTTATTATTAAAAAAAACATGGAATAATAATATATTCAACGCGTAGGCCTACATTCACTGCATCTAAACCAGTAAATGCTAATACAGAAATGGTAACCTAGTTTAGTAGACATGTATACACCATGAATGACACCAGGTGCCGGTTTCTGTATCCTACTTAAGAAAAAAGTGTCCGCTTTGTACTTAAGTATGTTACAGAAACCGGCCGCAGGGGCCGGTTTCTGTACTTCTGTACTTCTGTACTTAACGTACTTAAGTAAAAAATTAAGTGGGCTGGTTAACGTAACATACTTAAGTAAAAAGTTAACTTTTTACTTAAGTATGTTATAGAAATCGGCCGCAGGGCCCAGTTTCTGTAACATACAAAATAAGTACAAAATTAACACCTATTACTTAAGTACGATACAGAAACTGGCCCCAGTTACACATATGCTTTCTACGGTACCACTTTATTTCTGGGAAAGAATCACAAAACAATTAAATAGTAATGTTTAACTCTTTAAGTGCTTCATTACTACTTAACATTTTCCTTTCATTTGAAGTTGGCATTGCTCACGCAATTGCCAACTTCAAATGAAAGGAAACTACCTCCTCACTTAAAAATTAAACCTGCTAAATTTCACAATTGGGGCTTTACTCATGATTTATACATGCATTTTTGTTCAATTTCTGTCAAATTTTAGTTGTGGAAAAACAGTATGAATGTGCTTAAAAGCGTCGCCCGCACTCAAAGGGTTAACAGAAGACTTGTGTGGGGATTAAAGGGACTAGCCCAGGCTAAAATCATCAAAAAATCGGTTATTTTATTTCGGGCTCTTAATATGACCATATGATGTAAACATGTACATAGACTAGAACTGCAAATTTTTATAATTTTTGTGCTGCGAATTCACCAGTTAGGCTAGATATATAGACGAACTTCCTGATTTCTAATTATTGACAACCATGTCAAAAATAGGAAATGCCGGAATCTCGTCTCTAAATCTAGCCTAACTGGTGAATGCGCAGCACAAAAATTATAAAAATTTGCAGTTCTAGTCTATGTACATGCTTACATCATATGGTCATATTAAGAACCCGAAATAAAATCACCGATTTTTTTATGATTTTAACCTGGGACAAGGTCACGGATTCCAAAAAAATCTTGTTAACGCGATAACTTGAAAAATAATTATTGGATCTGTCTAATTTTTATGTAAAGTTAGCCATGAGTCTGGAGATTAGGCGCGCCTCCAGGCATACGCAAGTACGTGCGTATTTTCATAGCATGTATTTTTTTAGAAACTATTATAAGTAAAGAAAACATTCGTTGATGGATGCAATGACTGCTAATTATTTGGAGGTGTAACGATCACAATTAAACACAACGTCGCAAAGAAAACCAGTCACGGTGGCTTATTGCTGTCACGCTGGGCTTAATCCCCACCCTTTGTTACATGTTGCGGTAAAAACATGCCCAGAGCTCTACCTCCTTGTCGGATTGACGTAATTCTAAATAATTAGTGGAGAGGGACTTTTTTTCTGATCACCGACCACATAAATGAACATCGGATTGGCCGATATAGTAGTAGTAGAAGTAGTAGTAGCATTCACACACTCACTACCATCATGGCGGTGGGTGCATAATGATATCTCTACCTCCTCCACAATAATGTCAATCTCATAATCAAGCCTCCGTGTTGGAGCAATTCATATATGCCACACACGTATGTGAAATCCTAGTACCCGGAGGGTGTTTAGAGCGTGATAATGGCATTAGAATCTCAGTTTATTGGGTCCCTTTTAGCCGACCAATTACGTTCTGTGGTGTCTGGATGGAAAGGGGGACTGGAACATGGAAAGAAAGATTTTGATTTTTCCGCCCTGGGGGTTCGAAAGTCGACAGGCCGAAAGAGAGATGTTGCAACAAACCATTGCTTTCCTCCTATCTCCAGTCTCACTCACTGGATTCCTGAATGTAAAAGGCCGGTAAAAATAAATTTTGCAGTTTTTTTATATATACTACACACAAACTGCAGACACCATTAAATACATTATCTCCTACGTTGAACACACTTGAACAGATTTTACATTTACATTTCTATTTTACTTTATTGTTGTAAACATAAAAAAAAATTCAAATTTAATAAAATTGCTGTGATCTGCACATATAAATTATATCTATCTCTCTTATCACAGTAAAGTGACAAATATATATAATTAATTTTAGTAGTTGCATACACTTTATTTTCTTTAATCACTTGATTCATTGTATCGTGTATATTACCTTTATCATGTTTATTCACTTTATTCATTATTGTTTTAACAGTATTTTAGTAATTGTTTCAAGTGTTTATTATATATATTTTTTTGTTTTCATCCAAGGGATAATCAAGCTTGTTTTAATCTATTAAGACATATTCACGGGAGAGAAAGTATTTAATTATATATGTGTGTATGTGTAAATAATATATATATAATGATATCAGTCATTAATTTAGCAATACCACTTAAAAATAGAAAAGATATCAATCATAATAAAATTGTACATTTTCAACGGCAAATTGTGATCAACCCCCACCCCCCTCCTCGGTCCCATATCTGCGTAACATACACTAATTCCTACAGGCACGCCTGGAGATGACCTGATTAGATTTTCAGCTTTCCACCGATAATCAAAATGGTCAGATAGCGACTATTTTTTTTACACTTTATTTTTATTTACTTTTCCCTAAAACCTGTTAGGTCTATATATAGGTTTCAGGAGTCTGAAAATCTATTGGCATATTGTTCGTTTTCCGGCATTTTCTATCTTAGTTTGATAATTTTTTTAATTTCTTGTTAACTCGATAACTTGAAAAATAATTATTGGATCTCTCCATTTTTTAATGTGAATTTACCTGAGTATGCAGATGACCTGATTAGATTTTCATTTTCAACTTTTCACCGATAATTAAAATAGCTGCCAGCTGGCTAATACATTTCTTTCAAATAATTTGTTATATACAGGTTTTCGGTGTCTGCTTGTCTATTGGTATTGTCCGTTTTCATCTGCAACCGAAAACGAGACAAGGGCCATAATGTTGCCCATAAGTTCAGGGGCTTTGCAAAATTAAAACAATTCCAGACATTTAAAAAAATGGATAGAGCTCACGCCATCCACCCACCCACCCCCCTATCAATTTTTTTCGGTAAGGTGACCATGTCGAAGTTTTGTGACGAAATGGTGGCGGGAATAGCTGCTTCATTCATTTATTAGACTATACTTGCATTGTGACTTTTGTGGTAATTATAGGCCGATTTTTATGATATCAATGAATATTCAAAGTAGTACTCCCAATGCAACAGTTTTTAACTCATTCGCCTAATTAAAAAAAATACTCAGAACAACTTGAAGCTCCATCAAAGGCCGAAACAAATAAACCAAAAAAAATATGGCTGAAAGAGCTAATGCCACACTAGGAGGAAATTATTTTTGGCATTGAACTTTCCCTGATTGGAATTCTCTCCCTGCAACTGCCATAGAATAAAACTGTGGCAGCGTTCAAGAGTGACAGTCACCTGATCGACTTAGTCTACCAGCTTCTTCCTCTCCTCCAGCCTGATACTCCACATCGGAGGTACTGCTGGAGTACTACAGTTCTTCAAAGTCAAAGTTTCCATGACAATGGGACTGATATAGATATTGACCCACCCTACCGTCGTACAAAACCCCACCCAGTGCGTCAGTTCAAAAAGGCTAATTGGGAAGCTATCAGGCAACAAATGAGGAGTAACTGGATCTCCTTTTCAGAAAACAGTCCCAGCCTTCAATTTAATGAAAATTGGATGAAATCAAGCCTGGACAAATTTATACCAACTAAAATGACTTCCCCTCGGGAAAATCTATCTTGGCTATCCAAATCACTCCTTGCATCTATGCAAAAAAAAACATCTTTATATAGCAAAGCCAAGCGTACGAATAAAGCTGACCTTTGGGCAAAATATAAATTATGTAAACGGCAGACCCAGCGTGCCATCAGGTCTGCCAGATGGTATTTTTTGAAAAACAAACTTTCTGAATGTTTAGAACAAACAAATTCAAAACCACTCTGGCGTTATATTAAATCTAAACGTCAGGATGGAAATGGTGTCTCTCCCTTGAAGGAAAACGGCCAGCTACATTCCGATAGCAGACGTAAGTCCGAAATACTAAACAACTAATTTTGCTCAGTTTTTATCTCGGAAGACACCACGAATATCCCTAAATTACTAGGACCACCGAATACTGAAATGACTAAATTCAAAATTACTGTTCAAGGTGTAACTAAATTACTTGAAGGTTTAAACTGTGGAAAGGCGAAATATCTCCCTTTCTTAAAATTATTTTCGACCAATCTCTACAGATGGGCAAATTACCAGATGACTGGGTAAAGGCTAATGTTGCCCCAGTCTTCAAAAAAGGGGATCAGCACTCTCCGGCAAACTACAGGCCGATATCCCTCACATGTGTTTGTGCCAAATTACTCGAACACATCATTTGTAGACAAACTATGTCCTATTTTTCGGACAACAAAATTTTAACACCTGTACAGCATGGCTTTCGATCAAAACACTCATGCGAAAAAAAAATTTCTGACCAATGGAACCCAAAAAGTAGTAGTTGATGGCAGCTTTTCAGAATCAGCTCGCATGAGGTCCAGTGTGCCACGGAGTAGTTTTTAGACCCCTACTCTTTTTGACCTATATTAATGACCTCCCTTCCACGGTCTCCTCGCAGGTTCGTCTCTTTGCAGATGACTGCCTCCTGTATCGCCCGTTACAATGTCGAGCAGATCAGGAGCAGCTGCAGAGAGACCTATTTGTGTTACAGGACTGGGCAGATTGATGGGGAATGTGTTTTAACCCCTTGAAATGCTCGGTCCTGAGGGTATCCAGGCCGAAATAAAAAAAAACTGGAATTTGAGTACACCCTAAAGGCAAAACACTAGCGAGCGTCTCATCAACACCATACCTTGGTGTTTGCCTTATCGAGACCCTGGAATGGGAGGCCCACAATAACAGAATTACAAGTAAAGCTAATTCCACTCTGGGCTTCCTTTGGAGGAACCTGAAGGCATGTCCCCCTAAACTAAGGGAGAATGCCTATTTCTCCCTGGTCAGATCATCCTTAGAATACTCTTCTTCTTCTTCTTCTTCTTTGCGTAACAGAGTATAACTTCCAGTTGGAAGGCTGGTTACTCTGGGTGTTAGCGTGCGCTTGCAAATTTTGCTTAAAAAAAAAAGTTCGGTACCCATAGGCTTGGTTGTAGATAGTTTGTCTGGTGTGAGTAGTGGTGCATAAACGGTTTATGGGCAGAGCTACTAACAAAATTAAACAAAAGGGGAAGAGTAGCTTGCCAACAAGGTGCATGTTAAAAACAGTTTAGGTTAAAAAGATTGTTAGGGGAAACTGCAGACATGTTTAGCAACTGCAGCTTCAAAGGCATTTTGAGATGGGGATAAGACTATTGTGTCTGGTAAAGTGTTCCAGATTGGTATTGTTCTTGGGAAATATGCATGTTTAAATGATTCAGTGTTACATCTGTAGGGGAGAAAAGACAGTGAATTCGTTCTGGTTGTGGTGCGTATTGGCTTCAGATAGGGAGTAGGATCTATTGTGACAATACTGTTCTTGATTTTATATAACATAGTAAGGCGGAGGCAACACCGTCACTGGGCTAGTGTAGGCCACTGTAGCTGTTCTAGCATATCTGAGACGCTACTGGTGTTGTGGTACCGTATCAGGACATATCTCGCTGCCCGCCTCTGCGCCACCTCTATCTTTTGTATTGCACTTTGAGTATGTGAATCCCACACGCTAGCACAGTACTCTAGGCGGGGACAAACAAGTGCTTTGTATGCTTTTGTCATGATGTTATGTGACCTTGTTTTGATGTTTCTCTTTACAAAGCCCAGCATCTGGTTTGCCTTGCCCGCTGTCTGATTAATATGCTTGTTACAATTCAGGTCCGAAGTTATTGTTACTCCAAGATATTTTGTACTTTTTACTCTGTTTAAAATTTGGTCATGCATGCTGTAGTTAAATAAGGTAGGTTTGATTCTTGCAGGTGACTGTCAGCACTTCACATTTGCTTGGGTTAAAACTCATCAGCCACTTTTCTTCCCATTCTGTCAGCTTGTTCAAGTCACTCTGCAGCATCTGACAGTCATCCGCAGAAGCCACCTCAATATATAAAATCGCATCATCAGCAAAAAATCTGACTTTCGAAGTGAGAGATTGGGGCAGGTCATTTATAAAAATCAAGAACAGTATTGGTCCAAAGACGGACCCTTGTGGTACGCCTGATGTCACATCAACGGTTCCAGAAGCAATCCCCTCAAGGACAACCTGCTGTGTGCGATTTGTCAGAAAAGAATTTATCCATGCCAAAGTGCTACTTCTGATACCGTAGTAGGCTAATTTAATTGCGAGATGCTTATGTGAAACTTTGAATGCTTTGCTAAAGTCAAGGACAGCTATGTCAACTTGTTTTTTGTGGTCTAAATTATCTGATAGCTCATGTACCAGGGTTAGTAGCTGCGTCTCTGTGGAGCGTTTGCTTCTGAATCCGTGTTGCCATTCATAAAGTATTTTTTCAGATTCTAACTGTTTCATTAAGTTTGATGCTATTTCATGCTCCATAATTTTGCAACATATGCACGTTAGGAAAACTGGTCTATAATTCAATGGTTTGTAACGTTCTCCTTTTTTATAGATAGGAACAACATTTGCTGTCTGCCAGTCATGCGGTACGTAAGATGTTTCAAGCGATTTATTAAAAATTTCGACTAATGGTCCAGCCAAAATATGGGCGAAATCGTGCAGCAATCTGGGAACCATTTTATCTGGCCCTGTAGCTTTATGTATTTTGATGTCTTGTAGCAGTTTTAAAATGCCCGGAACAGTAAATTTGAATTTTTTCATGGATGGGAATGAACTGGGCCCCATGTCTGGCAGAGTGATATGTGTTGTTGGGTTGAACACGGATTGGAATTGTTTGTTTAGTGCTTCAGCTTCCCCGTAAGTATCATTCATTAGTTTACCATGTGCTTTTAATGGGGAGCAGCTTGACAATTTTTTTTTGAGTCTTTTCACCATACCCCATAGTTTCTTGTTTCCTTTGTCGGTTTCTGGATCAATAATGTCTTCTAGATATTTATTGTAATTTTTCCTGATCTCTTTCTGGACTGTGCTTTTTAATTCGTGGAATTTATCTGTGTCTTCGGTAGAGTTACTTTTCTTCATTTTAGAAAATGCTTGATTTCTCTGTTTGTTTTTTTGTTTAATTTTTTTAATTACCCACGGCAGTCTTTTTTTCTAATGATCTTTACTGGCACAAATTTTATTACTCCTAATTCTAATGCTGATTTGAAATTTTCCCATAATTCGTTTGTTGAATACTTGTGCTTGATTTTGATAAAATCTTCCCTCCATGAATATAAATACTCCTCAAATTTGTCCTTTTCCATTTTGTGATAAACATTGACTTTTGGTCTTTGAGATTTTTTGCTATAGGGATTTATATCAAATTCTGCAATAATGGTGTCATGATCTGGGAGACCCGGTAAAATTTCGATTCTGTTCACTGGACTGGGCGCATTTGATATAAATAAGTCCAGTATGTTATTTTTTCGTGTTGGTTTTGAATTTGATTGGTGCAGGCCGAAATCGTCTAGAATTGTTAAAAGTTTGCTAGCTTCTCGTGTGTTTGGTGCACCTGGCAAAACTTCGTGTGTATTGCAGAGAGGTTGAAATCACCCGCTAGTATTATATGCCCGTTAAATGTACTTGACATACGCGAAAGTGATATTTCTAGTTGTGCTAGGGATTCTTTAAATGTTACCTGGTGGTCTGTAGTAGGTGCCTATGCACAGATCCTTGTAACCTCTCACTTTCACCTTGGCTCACAGTAGCTCACAATCAGTATCAAGTTCATTATCTACTGTGCTAGAGAATTTTGAATGTATAGCCACAAAGACACCGCCACCTCTTTTACCAATTCAGTCTTTACGGTGAACGTCAAATTCAGGTGGAAAAAATTCTGAGTTTGGATGTTTCGGTTTTAGCCACGATTCTGTCCCTATGATCACGTCTGGTTTTACACGATGTGTCATTTCAGCTAGCTGAGCAGTTTTATTTGCTAAGCTCTGACAGTTTAGGACTACTATCCTTAAAGGGTTTTTAGAATTTAAGGTGGTTTTATTCTTTTGAATTTTGGGTTTTATTTCTATTTTTGGCGATGACGTTGCCATAGATGAGCCAGGGCTAAGTAGAGATTCTGTGGACCTTATTGAGGACATTGTGCTGTCATCACTAGTCAGAGTTGATAGTGAGCTAGCAGTGGTCGAGGAATTTACGCTAAAAGTGTCAAAAATATCTGTTGAAAGATTTGGAAGGCCACAGTTTATGCAGCACCACCTCTTCAGCAGTTTTGGACCCCTTTAGACAAAGAGATATTGATAAATTAGAAAAATTCAAAGATCAGCAGCAAGATTTGTCACCCCAAATTATAGACAAACAGCCAGTGTGCCATCTCTCATTCAGAACCTGCGCTGGACTGACTTGAAAACAAGACGTAAAATTTCTAGACTTGTGAGCATGTTCAAAATTTTTTTATTGAGCTAGGAGAAATTCATATCAATAACTGTTTAATCCCACGAGACAGAAGAACACGTGGTGGGCACAATCAGGCCTATAAACATCTTAGAGCTAACACCACACTGGACAAAATTCTTTTTGGTATCGAACTATCCCTGATTGGAATTCTCTTCCAGCAGCTGCCGTAGAATCAAAAACTGTGGCAGCATTCAAGAGTCAGCTAGTTGACTAAGTCTACCAGCCCTTTCCCCCTCCATCCTGATACTCCAAATAGGGGAGGGGGGGGGGGGTTGCTGGAGTACCAATTCAAAGTTCAAAGACTATGCGTGAATGTTATGCCATGCATCAGAAGTCGTACTTGTTTTTTTGTAAAAAGATATATTTTATACTCCTACTAACAATGGGGATCCACATACAAAAAAGTTGATCAAACGTATTATAGAAACATGTTTTTATTGCAATGAACATGTTTGTAGGCTAAAATTTGTCGTTAAAAATATATAGGATTGAATTTTCTGACATCGATTCCTCAATGCGTGAGCACTGGTAACTCGCAAGGCTGCTGTTGTTTTTGTTTTTGGCCATTTCTGACTACAGCCTCGTTCCTGAGCACGAAATGGCAGCTCGCGAAAAATCTTGAAGAAGGGGAGTCACACAAGACTGCTGTCAAATTTGGCATCTGTCACTTTTTGTGCACACTGCCATTTCTGGCAAATGATACGGATCACAAGAAAATATGCACAATTGTTTATTTTATATGGAATAACGATGTATTTGTTGCAAATCTAAGTGAATTATTCTATTTTGTGAGGCGACAAATCACTGTCACTGAATTTATTTTGATGGAAGCCGCCGTCTCTTCCTTCTCAGGCTTCTGAATCTGTCATGCTGATGACGTAAACTCAGGAGCATTTCACACATGTGCAAAGGGTGTTGTTGACAATTTTGCGTTATTTTAATTAGACATCTGTCTATTATTATATTTGCAATAAAGCTATGGATTTATCCTGATCAATATGAAATGATGACGACGCGATTGCGACGATCTTTAAAAGAAAAAGCAAGAGAAAGATTGGGGTTTCCATTCAAGTAAGTTAAATTTAAACAGACGGTCATCTTTGGAATGGGCATGCGTAGGTCACGTGTATAGGCCTTCAGTATATTATGTATCTTTAAAATGTATTGTACATGTCAGTATAAATAATAAACAAATACATATATAATACAGTAAGGCTTGTAGCCTGTAGGCCCACAGGTTGATTGCATTCAGCTGAGTAGCTATAACATGATTACAAGACTATCGATGGACTACTACTCTAACGAGACACTCACCCAACGCTGTTTTAATGTTAGGCCAATGTCTGAGACACTGGCCCAACATTGAACCAACATTGGAGAAATGTACAATGTTTGAGGAAAAGTCTTCCTGCCCAGCAATTAGAAAATATTTATATACCATTTATACAATGTCGGCCAAACATCTTTAACATTGGTCCAGCATTGCATAAAGTCATACAAATGCTTTGTGTTTACTGGGTGTCAATACAAACGTGAGGTCAGCCTGTTTCGAAATCCCCACTGTAATACAGACTGTATGTTTGCAATCCAAGGCCCAGCTAAAAGCCAAGGCTAAGGGCTTTGAGCTTTTGTGGAATTATTAAGTCATCATCGCTCAAGTATATCTGAACATTAATTGCTTTGATTTGAGAGCTTGCTTTTAATGCAGCTTTAGGTTGACTATACCTTTAAAACTAACTAAACCCGGACCGTGTTATACTATTCTGTGTTGGACGAAAATTTGTGGTTGTACAGACAGACAACCATCAGACAGAGCAATATGGGTTGTCCGTCTTGTCGTCTTGTGATTTAGTTGTCCCGGACAAACGGAATGCTCTTATTTCCAGCCCTACCGGGGACACGCAATCCATTGAAGCTCTATTAACGTAGCCCTGAATACATGGCAATTCCTCCTGGGCAGCATAGCCTTGAATCCACCCATGGAGTACATCCTTGATGTCAGCTGTAGGCGTTTATATAATACTGAGCAGCGACAACAGATTATAGTCACTGACTCACTGTACAAAGTAACACTCGCACAGAGCAGAAGCCAGGATATTCTCTATGACTGGGAGCTACTATTACCGCCCTCGAAATACATTTTAATTGGGTTCACCACACTTGAGCAGTAACATTTCAGCTATGTACATTTCATTGTGTATTTTGGTGTATTCGAGTGATTGTCTTCTGTCACTGTTCTGTATTCGGTGAATGCATGTTACTTGTATTCCAATGTTTAGGGATGGCAATACCAATCACCCAATGTGTTTATTTATTATCCCTGTGGTCAGTTCTTGTAGGCCTACTGAAGCATATGTAAAATTTGTGCCATTTTACACTTAATTTTTTTTGCACCAAAAATTGAATCTCCTAAGATGCCGATTATAAACTTTACATAATTCAAAGTCGATTGTAGAAAAATCCTCAATCCAATTTGGATAAGAATTATATATACACATTAAAGATATTTTTCAAACAATAATGATGCCTGAGGATTTCCACAGATTCTTAGCAAGTTGTATGTACATGCAATAAGGAAAATAATTTAATAATTTCAAATATTATCTTAATTTTAGGAATGTGCAGGGTAGTTCCCACTGTGGTCCTGCTAACCAACAGACCAGTACTATTTAACCCTTATGCCGCCGAATTGTTTCAAACTATTTTTCATTCATTTGAAGCTGGAATTTCCAGCTTCAAATGATGAAAAATCATTATATTTATGAAGGAATAAACATCTTTAAACTTTTAATTTTAGATGAACTAAGCATCTACCACAAAATATTTTAGCAGATCGATTTCCATTTGTTTGGTCTGGCATTTGCTGGAAAACGAATATATACTCTCCAGGCAGCATAGGGTTAGAGCACTTAATTAGAATAGGCCTACATGTCTGTATAAATATTTACTCTTTTGATGCGGGGTTTCCTGGAGGCCCTTTTAGGGAGGGAGTCTTCCCCCCTAAAGCTGGGCACCCCTCCCCCTTAAAAAAAATGTTGTTTGCCCCGCTCACTCAGTAGCTCATCTCCCCCCAATAACTCTCAATCCCCCCCCCCTAAAAACAAAATCAGGAAAGCTTGTACATATTGTTTAAAATTCTGTTGGGAGATCAGTAAGATGTTTATGAAGCCATATATCACATGACAAGTGGTGAATAGAGACTTTTTGACTAAGGCCAGCAAGGGGCTGTTTGATAAGATCACAAACTTCAGACATACTAAATGCCATTAAATTGTATGGATCAGTGCTCTTTTACGTCACTATGTTTTGCAAGTTAAAAAATCTCTGCAGCCAATTTTCGTACTTTTTTTTTAGGCCTACGCATGCCAGTGGCACAATTTTTTTTAAGTTTTAGATTAAGCCAGTATTTTTTTTGGTTATTAATTAATTTTAAAATAAATCATTTTGAATGATTTATCTTTAAAATGATTTATCTTGGCAGGGCTATAAATTAAACTTTTTACAGGAGTGCCAACAGGGCACTCACATACACAATTTTAGGTGCCTGCTAAAACTTTTAGGTACCCTATTTTTAGTAGAGCTTCAGCTCTACTCTTCTGATGATATGGGTCTGAGTGGTTTTCTGTATGATTAATTTCACGATATTAACTTTAAATTTGTCAAATTGAGAACATATCTAACTCCATGTGTGTGTTAAGAATAACTTTTTTCGTTGCACCACGTGGCCGCATTTTCAGATTTGGGCTTTAATGGTCTGATGAACACTGATATAAATGACGCATGAATTCCTATATCTAATAAAATGTCAGCCATGTACAGGTATACAGTGCTCTGTTAGGTGATGTGACCTTAGCAATACACTTTAACATGCCTTCGCTAGCATTGCAATACCAGCCTGACAGTACTGTATACGACACATGACCTACTATGATCCAATGTTGTTTAAATGTTGGCCCGCCATCTCCGACGTCGGCCCGACATTAGAACAACATTGCATCAACGTCTCGTGTTTGCTGGGAACAGCACTTGGCATTAATGGTAGGCCTTTGTCACGCAAACTTCTTTTCTCATATCATGCATATCCCATGTTATGTGTTGGGAGGGGAGTTGGTCTAAACCAATACTAAATGTTATTTTTATTTTGAAGTCTGAAAAAACTTTGTGACCAAAATATGTATTACTCTCTATTTTATTGGTTAAAGAATTTTCATCCGCTTGAAATTATATCTCGCTGAGCACTGTGATTTGCAACTGCAAGTGCAAGGGAGTAAAAATTACTGAAATTAAAGTAGGCCTATTTGAATCAAAACATATGACAATCTAACTGATTTAACCCTTACAGTGCGGGTACGATTGTCTTTAGTCGTCAGAATCTGACGTCTGTAGACGTCAGATTCTGACGTCTAAAGTTGATCCCCGCACTGTAAGATTAAAAATATGGCTAATGGCCGTAGACCCATAACATAGGTTTTCAAATGAATCGGAAAAGCTAACTAAGACATTTATGATGATTTGGAAATGAAAAAACCCCTTTAGTCTCCATGGTTTATATGAAACTAATTCAGCGCTTGAAGGGTTAATGCTCATTTATCATTTGAATCATCTTGTTGGAAAGACAAACATCAAGCTCAAAAAAATGCTATTGCCAAGATTATCACTTTCATTTAGTGTTACCATGGTTACTGCATAATCAACATTATTAGCTGAGACATTTCATTTGTAACTTACCAGCATATTTACAATTACACATTACTTTGAAAAATTACTTCTAGAACTGAGAGAGCAATGAGTTTAAAGTTGTATTCCTGTTCACACAAGCCTGTCAGTGACCACTAGTGCACTTATTATTCATAAAAATATTGATTGTTTTGATTGTGTTTTTGTACATTCACACATAGATTAGTTCCTGTTCATTTGTGCAAGGACAATGATTTTCTCTTTTAAAAAAACATTTTTCGTTTCACCATTCAGTAAATTTCCATTTTTTTTTGCCTGTGCTAGTACCGTGTCTAGTACCGTGTCGTTAACTTTTGTTTCAATACCGCTAACATTTGTTAGCTCCTGTCGTCACCAGACCACCAGATGGTGGATGTTGGTCTCAAGTTGGTCTCTGGTAGCCATGTGGGCCCCTCAGACGCTAATTTTTTTCGCCCATATCAAATAATTCGTGTATTTCTCCTATGAAAACCTGACCACTCATGACATTAAAAAAGAACTCAAGAAATTCAGGTGCAGTAGTTAATAGTTCATACACTGAATAGTGGATTATCTATTTTATATAAATTCCAATGATTATCTGATTATGAAGAATACACAAAAATGTTTTTTGTTCTAAAGGATAGTTTAGCTTTTATACATTCTCAATGTGGGCTACCTTTGATGTCAACTTGAATAGCCCACAGCAAAAACAAGGGGCCAATGGCAAGTGGGCGAGTGGGTATCTGGAACCCTGAAAGTGACAACATTTGATATGTGGTTCACTTCTAGGTAGCTTGAATTAAATTTGCACTATCACAGATGAGATGGTCGATGTAGGAGATCGCAGTGCATAATTTTGGACCTGATTTCCAGTGTGGCAGAAGAGCTCTCTCTTTTAAAAATTAGAAAGTCCAGCCCAACTTAGAAGAATCGTGATGGTCAGGCACAAAGTCAGAGCACAAAGTGTTTTATCTACATGGTTTAACTCTTTAACTGCCAAATTATTCAATTTGAATTTTCACCCACTTGAAGCTGCGTCTCGCTGACGTGATTCACAACCTCAAGGGATGGAAAATTATTCAGATTTGACAAAATCAAGGTCAATTATTTTCAACTCTTGCTGATTGATGTCATGTTTTTTTTAACATGTTTAAAGGCTGAAAGAAAATGTGCTAATAAAATGTAAAAGACAAATATAATCGTTACCGGCGGTTTAAGGGTTAACATGTTTAATTTAGGTTAATTTGGATTTTTAATTGACAAATTATTTTAAGATTATGATTGTGGATCTTGTGGTTTAGATTGTCTTTTTTTGTATTATCTGTACGTCAATTAAGTTTGAATTTTCATGATAGGCCTATCTGAGATCAGACTGACCTTATTATCAGTTTTTACCTAGAAGAAAAGCCAGTGTTGTTCGCAGGCCACACTGTAGTGAAAAATCAGTGTGTCCCACCCCTTTAAAACCGCGGCAGGTCATGCTGACTCGCCTCAAAATTGTGCACTGTATATAGGCATACTAGTTACACACATTCCAGTTGCAGACCTCTCTTTTTTTAAATTTTAAGAATGATCCATTTTTTGTCTGCATCCCATGACATCATGGACATAGTATCAGTGAAAATTTTGATCAGCTATTTTTTCTTCAAGCTCTCAGTCACACTTTAAAAACTACATCATATTCAAATTTTATTAGCGAAAACCCAGAAGCGCAGGGATGCAAATTCACATACGCCCGGTCGCCCGTGGCGACAAGAATTATGTAAGGGCGATTGTAAATCAGCATGTCACTAGCCCTGCTGGCGACTGATTCCCTGTGAGATCCGCAGATCATGTGTGGCTATTTACGCATAACTGCAGAGCGCCGCATGACATGTACAGGCGTCGTCGTCGTGGTGCGCTACAGAGCGTTGTTTCGGATCACACGTGGTTGTGTGTATCAGAGACCTTTACGTTTGAGGAGCACTGAAGCGCACATAATTCAAGATTTGGTACACTAAAAAGTGAGCAACTGAATCAAGTTTGATGCTGACACACGTGGACAAACATCACTTTCACCAAGTTGTTAAACAAACTAAAGTACTGACCTGTAGGCCTACGGCCTGGTCAATCAGCGGTGCATGGGCGCGTGTATTGCATGTGGCCCGATCTGCGGTAGCCATGACAGCCCACAGCGTCACTTATTGCGTCGTGGTTCCCAACATTCGTTTCACCCGATATTTCACAGTTCAAAATGGCGCTGATCAAGAAGATCATTTATCTAGTTTGCTGACATACATGCATGCTGACAACATTTCATTGCCCAACGAGCTGTGGGTGAATAGATGCAGTCTTGAATTGTTGCTGATTCTAAAAGACTCATGCATTATTGACCTGATAAATCAAGCATTAATCTTACAAAAAAACGTCTGCAAAAACGTCTTGCAATTTTGTGTGAATACAAGCTGTGGCTAATACTCCAGTTTCAGTCACACATAGGGCTGCCGCTGGCACATGTAGGCCTACATGTATGGCGGCAGAGAAACGATGTGAATAACTGGACATAAGGGTGTTGAGACTAAGAAGGTCTAACCATGCTAATAGGCCTAACACAAACTGAATTACACCCCAAGAAAAGGCCTAAAATACACCTGAGATAACCTTTTTATCCCAGTTATTTTGTGCCTTGCTGTGTCAAGATGCTATAGAGGCTAGAACTCCATAGACTTCCCTACTTCTTTGTTGAAAAGGACAGTTACCTTGAATAGCCCCTAAACGATATGAGAGAAGATAGGGCATATATATTTTTTTTCAAGTACGCTAATTTGACATCAGTTTTATGTTTAAAATGACTGACTTTATTATATTTGCAGAACGGTTTACGTTTTTTTAAGATGGCCCCCTTTTTTCATCGAAGTGGGCAACATAGCCCCTTTTTTCTCCAAGTTGGAATGATCACTAGTGGGCCAATGTCGGATTAAATTAATTGTCTGTACATGTAGTAGTTATGAATAGCCAATTAAATCTAAATGAATTATGGAATTTACTCTGACTTCACTAGAGCTAATTAAAGCTA
The DNA here is from genome assembly GCA_964017125.1 of Flabesymbios commensalis. NCBI lineage: Eukaryota > Metazoa > Annelida > Polychaeta > Terebellida > Flabelligeridae > Flabesymbios > Flabesymbios commensalis. Next base: position 71,224,055 of record OZ024915.1, read on the forward strand.
AAATGCCCACCTGCAGCAAAAATGCTCAGACTAAGCCTACAGAAGATGGGTCAGAAGGGGAAAATATAATTAACCAGTGATTCAGCCATGTCGCGCATAGTCCGGCAATTTTTTTCATAAAAAACATTTAACTAGTAAGGGCGATTAAAAAATCATAAGGGCTAGTGGATTTCTAGTTCCACTAGCCCGGCTGGCGAGTGGATAAAAATGACGAATTTTTTCCCCTGGAAGCGCATGTAGTTTTTTGCTAAGCGATACTAACTTAACAAAATATTCCCTGTGAGTGTGTTTGGCATATCAAAAAGTTATGTAATTCTGTCCTTTTTCAGCCAAATTTGAATTTGGAGTTATATAATTTATACATGAGTGATGACTGTGCCAATTATAAGGATGTAGTATATGTTCAAGCTTGAAAGTGAAAATTGCTGATGAATAATTTCAAACAAACTCTGAGAAAAGCATTGTTCCTATTTGTTATCCCATAGTCCTACTTATCTTTGTATATTTTCTGTTCACAAGTGTTTTTCAAATATTTTTTAAGAATGCTGACCAACTTCAAAAATGTTTAGTTAACCAACACAATCATGTATTTATGCACTTTTTGTCACTTTTTTTGCAGTCTGCTCACATTGTATGGTTTTTGTAGATGTCAAGTGGTAAGGATGTGCACGTTCTGTAAATCTAGACATAGACCTGCTGTTGTATAGTACTTCTGTGTAACACTCACTACCCGGGAATGGCGAATATCGCTACCACAAAAGAGAATGGAAGACAGTCAAGAGAAGGCGGAAAGTTAGGAACATGGTGTGTATTTTTTCACAATGTAACCCATATTCCAACATATTCCATTATGTAATGCTGCTTGTGCACGTTTTAGTTTTAACCCTTTAACCGCCGGTGCCCCAAATATTCGGGTTTTTATTTTTTATTAGCCCCACATTTTAAATATGCTAAAGTTAAAATGAGACATCAACCAGCAAAATTTGTGAAGAATTGACCTCTATTTTGTAAAATCTGAATACTTTTCCCTCACTTGAAGTTGTGGATCGCAGAACTTTGTGGATCACGTCAGCAAGACACAACTTCAAGCAGGTGAAAATTCAAACTTAAGAATTTGGCGGTTAAAGGGTTAAAAGTCACATCAGCATTGAATGATTTAAAGGTAAGCATGGTAGGGAAGATTATATAACCAGTGGATAATTTGCCTGAAATTAATTATATTGCAACATATATATTTACAACATGATTATTGTGACATATCATGGGGGAAACAGAGAATTCAGCTGATATTGCGTCATATCAGCCTTACGGGTCCTGAAAATTGGTTACAAAATGCAATTAGAGATTCTTTTCATAACCAGTCACATCTTCAGAGCTTTTTAGAGCAATAAATGATGAATTGGTAATTGTAGATTATATTTCATACAGTACTTACAAGATTTGAACCATACAATTAAACTAAACTTTTTACATCATACCAGGGTTTCACCAGGAATGTTTTAGTGGGGGGGGGGATGGGGGGTCCAAAAGGTTAGTAAGTTTGACATATTAGGGTTTCAATACATGGTTATTTCAATTGAAATTACCACAGCATTGAGTGGTAGGGGTCTAAACGGTGGTCCTTTGCAATAACGTCCGACCGATACACAGGTCGGTCTGGCAAAATACCCAAATGCATTGGATTTAAAAATTTTTTTTGTCCCATCTTTAATGTGATCATCAGGTAAGAATTTGATATTTACCAGGTGGCACCAGCGTAACAGTTTGTGTGAATTTTTACAACCTCCCCCCCCCCCCCACTTCCCCACACACTGTGATTCCGCCCCAACTCCCCCGACCCATCCATATTATTGGGCACAACAATAAAACACAACATTTTTGCATGTCACAATAAGCTAAAATTCAAGATCGGAATTATTATTATCTGAAAAGGGACATGATAACACACCCACAAAACCAATGATCGATTATGATACTTGATAATCGTTTATAATAATCGTTAACCGATCATTGCTGAGGAGAAAAATTATGCAATGATTTATAACTTTATTAAACGGAGTGACTCTGCGGCCAGTCTTTTTTATATGGTAACATTCCCTTCATTCAGTTCAGCAACGTGCCGGCTGCCCTTTGACGGCCATTGTTAAGATGCCTGCCAAAGAGGCTCTTCTTGTACAAAAAGGTGTTTGACCAGGCCTGGACTATATTGTAGACAATATTTGTCGGTCTATAAGTCGCACTCGAGTTTAAGTCGCACCATGCTCAAGATTAGTCGCAAACCATAGATAGTTCGCACTGTCTGATACGACACACCAAGCTCGAGGGCATGTTCGACTATGAAGTGTCGGTACATGACGTTTTAACATGAAAACAAGAGTGAATCAATGCCTAATAAATAGGCTGGTAGAGCGATATTAAAAAGTATATATTAAAAAGGGTTTAACATGTTCCTCAATATTCTTGAGCATTAAAATAAGTAATTTATTCTAAAATTATGCCTAGCGGTATATCTAAAACTGTCGCCATATTGTTTAATTCCTATATTTACTTCCGGAATGAAATAACACACACCATAAAATTAGAAGATCGATTGCAAGCCCATTAAACTAGAATGTCAGAATAATTACGACAGACTGGTGTTTGGTGATTAGAAATGATTAAATTTGATCGATGCCTATTGAAGTTCTGCTTCACCGTTCAAGTTTAGATATTATTAAAAAATTATATCTATAAAAATGATACAGATTGTTTAATTTTTTAGTGCTTGTTATTATTATTTTATTGGGTTAAAACAAAATCTTTTCCATATAATAAGGCTGCGACTCATGTTGTAGTACAGTATAATTCATGTCCTAAAATATATTTCAACACTGTTTGTTATAAAATGCACTAGCAGCTAAAGGTTTTTCACCTTCACAGTGTATACCTGTAGATACTCAGGCAGCTGTTTTTATGCACAGTCTGGGCATTCTTTTATTATTAATGAATATCTGTCACAGGGTAGTATTGTCTGATCTATGACTGGTTCTCGTGGATGTCGTCAGTTATTTATAAAGTAGTAGCATTTACCAGTTGGAAGTTATGCTGATTTATGCAGCTTTATGCTCAATATACAGAGCCATGTACTGAGTGTAGAACCTGTGCACATATCCTGTAGCAAGAACGGAACATGAATATTCGGCTTTGCAGACCATTTTCCCATTGATAGATCAAAGAGGTTCAAGTGATCCACAGTGTGACTGATAAGCATTGGATTAAAACCTATCTGATGAATACCAAACTGCTATATATGTTCAAAAATTGCTGTTTCATTATACACGGTGCACTTTGGACTCTGGCCCTCTTTGGCCCTATTATTGGTCAAGGTGAAGGTTCTTATATAAGATCGTATTAGTATATTTTATATCCATGCAATTCCGCTAATTTTAACGTTCTAAATATATTTAATTTGTATCTCTGTTTTTGCGTTGATACATAGACTACACTCGTATCTGCTTCTCCCTCTGCATTAATGTTACTATTTTATTATTGGCCGTCTTTTTGTCTCTCCTTCTTCCCCGCGACGTATGCAGTTCCTTCAGAAACAATATATTACTTTATTGGTGGCCTGCATGGAAGCGGCTTGTCATAAGCCTTTTGCAGGTCTCCTTTGCATTTTTATAATTATTTGCATGTATGTATGTTTCAAGCATAAATAAACAAACTAAATTGAATTTAATTCCCCCCGATAAAGGCTCAAATTGGGGCTGACATTGACCCTTACTGTAGACATCAGATTCTGAGTTATAATGATCGTAGACCCATAACATAGGTATATAAATAAATCAGAAAGAGCTAAAGTGTTCTAAGACATTTACCTATGTTATGGGTGACCATTGGAAATATTTTTATTCTTACAGTGCGGGGATCAACTTTAGACGTCAGAGTCTGAAGTCTAAAGTCGATCCCCGCACTGTAAGATTTAATTTCAGCAAAAATGAATGGTTTTTTTCAGTGTCCACGAGGACTTACTGAAGTTGATTTTAACCCTTACAGCGTGTGGATCGACTTTAGACGGCAGATTCTGACGTCTAAAGTCAATATCACTGTAAGAGTAACAATAATTAGCTCCCGCCGAGGGAGCTATTGATTCCGCCTTCGTTTTCTTCTTTTGCCTATAACTTTGTAAGAAAATAAGCTAGGATAACAATTTTTGGTATGTGGGCTACTTCCAGGTGAATAATGGACAGGTTAAAATATTTTTAATCTGAATTCAATACGCAAGGTCGCAGAGGAGAGAATGATAATGTTACGGGGCTGGGCCGTCCGTGAACATTTCGTTCCCGGAGCATATCTCTGAAAGTACTTGTCCGATTGTCTTAAAATTTTACACACAACACCTCTAGGGGTTCTAGTTGTGCCTTTAGGGTATATAAACTTCAATTCTACTTTTGGTTCAGAACTATGACCTATTTAGACGTTTTGACGCACACTTCGTTTCCGGAGCAGATCTCGAAAAGTACTTGGCCGAAAACAGTTATATTGCACATACATGTTCTCTAAGGTCCCTAGTTGTGCCTTCTTAGGTTTTTGGACCTTGACCTTGAAGTTGACCCAGCACTTTGACCTAGTTTATGACATCGGTAAATCCAACTGAAATATTTTGCGGAATATTATGAAAACCGCTCAAATCGTAAGGTTTCAGGAGAGGATGCATCGTGAAAAATTTCAAGTAGATAAAATTCAAAATGGCAGCCCATCGACCATTATTCACCTCGACAGGCCCGATATTGCGGAATATCGCAAAAACCGCTCAAGATAGCTACACCATTACTGTAAAACAAATTGTAAAGTTTCAGGAGAGGATGCATCTTGAAAAATTTCAACTCGATCAAATTCAAAATGGCCGCTTATCGGCCATTATTCACCTTGACAGGCCTGATATTGGGTGAACCATGCTAGATAGCTAAACCATTACACAAAATGTGAGATTTCAGAAAAGGATGCATCTTGAAAAAAATTGACTTGATCAAATTGAAAATGGCCGCTTATCGGCCATTATTCACTTGAACATGGTCGATATTTGGTAAACCGTGCTAGATGGCTAGACTATTAACAAAAAACAATGTATGAGTTCTAGGGGGAGTATGCACCGGGAAATTTTTTAACCCTATCAAATTCAAAATGGCCGACATTCAGCATTATTTACCTCGATAGGCCTGATATCAGGTAAACAGTGCTAGATAGCTAGACCATTACTATGAAACAAAATGTGTCGTTTCCAGAGAGGATGCCTTTTAAAAACTTTTGACTCAATCAAATTCAAAATGACCGCCTATCTGCCACTATTTACTTTCACATTGCTGATATTTGATAAACCGTGTTAGATAGCTAGACCATTACTATAAAACAAAATGTGAGATTTCAGGAGAGGATGCATCTTGAAAAAAATTGACACGATCATATTCAAAATGGCCACCTATCAGCCATTATTCACTTTCGCATGGCCGTTATTTGGTAAGCTGTACTAGATGGCTAGACCATTACTATAAAAACAAAATGTGAGATTTTAGAAGAGGAAGATGCATCTTGAAAAAATTTGACTTGATCAAATTAAAAATGGCCGCCTTTAGGCCTTCATTTACTTTCACATGGCCGTTGTTTGGTAAACCGTGCTAGATGGCTAGACCATTACTATAAAACAAAATGTGATTTTTCGGGGGAGGATGCACCCTGGAAATTTTGAACTCTTATCAAATTCAAATCGGCATTATTTACCTCGATAGGCCTGATGGGCGGGGGCCCTAGGGTAGTGGTTAGCACCGCCGCCTTTCACGCCAGAGTTCGGGGTTCGGTTCCCGGTCTCGGCGGTTTGAAAGAAACAAAAATGTTTCTTCCCCATCCACGTGTGAAAGTCAGTATTGTGGGGAGCCTCCGTGACCGAGAGCTCGAATTTCGAATCCTGTGTCTGGAGGGCAGTGTCATCTCAATCATCTCACCATCCTCAGGAGGTTCTCCTGGCCCAGTTTAGCCTATATGTGCACAAAGGTGGCCTAAAGCCCGATTCAATTAAAAAAAAAATCGATAGGCCTGATATCAGGTAAACTGTGCTAGATAGCTAGACCATTACTATAAAACAAATAATTACTATAAAACAAAATGTGAGGTTTCGGGAGAGGATGCACCCTGAAATTTTTTAACTAGTCTATATCGAATTCAAAATGACCGTCAATCAGCCATTATTTACCTCGATTGGCCTGATATCGGATAAACCGTGCCAGATAGGTAGACCATTACTGGGATACTGATTAGGATCATTAATTTCAATGGAGGTTTGCAATCTCTGACAAACTGTCTAGTTCTTTTCTTACTCTTAGACTGAGCCTCTTAGACCTAGTTGTTTTGCGTCTTGATTTTTGACCTAGCCTGGGACTACATTAATAACCCTACACAAAATTGCTTAAATCAAATTCTAATTCAGAGCGGGAGCTCCTGGACTTATGTAGTCTTGTTCGTAATGGCCGTAGACCCATAACATAGGTATTCAAATAAGGCGGAAAGATCTAACTAAAGCATTTCTGATGATTTTAAATTGAAAGCAGCCTGTTACAATATTGCATCGATCACTAATACTAATACCCGCCGTCAGATTTCCTTCTAGCGCATGTTTCTCGCCGATTTCTCGGTCAATTCTCAACCGATTTTGGTGCAATTTTGCAAGGACTATTTTAAAGTCTTGGGGCGATTACCGTGAAATTGTCATCAAAAAATATATTAAGTTAGACCATTTTACATGTAGTAAATTTGTAAATAAGACGTCCCTTTAAAAACCAAATAAACTGGTAAAATTAAAGTTGTTTCTTAGCCCTGAATTGTATTACATGTCAGATGGTCTAATTTTTTAGCTATACAAAATTTCATGAAAATCGGTTGAGAATTGACTGAGAAATCGTCCCAAAACATGCGATACAAGTTAATCTGACGGCGGGTATAATCCTCATTTAGCTGAATGCGTATTCTGCCCAGATTATAAGGGGATCACGAGGTATTTTTATATGATAATAGTTGTTGACCAAGAATGGCATCCGGTGCGACAAGGGTTATTCCTAGAGGCGGCTGCTACTGACACCAGCTGACGGACGTTTTTTGCTGAACATTGCGTTCGTTCACATTGAATTATTCACGTGAAAGCTGAACTGAGGGATGAATTTCACACTGTGTTCTTGAGGGACTAACCATCTCCAGGGTATCCGCCAAATTACGGAGCCTGCGGGCCAATCTGGACTTAACGGCTTCCGGAGTGGGGGACATGTTGTCATCTGGGGGGAATAGAGTCGGCTCGTTCTAGCAGCTTGTTTTATATGCTATTTTATTCTTGTAACTTCCATATTTGAAATGGCCCAGCTCCAAACACAGTAGCATTTCAACCTGTTATTAGCGGATGTAGTACAGTAGAGCCTGCTATGGGTAGCCACCCTTTCGACACAGGAAAAATGACCTTCTAAAGCAGGTGGCTGCACAAAAGAGGTTCATTTCTATGCAAAATGCCATTTTGGGTAATGACCAAGTGGCCTCCGATAGGAGGTTGGCAGCTCATAAAGGTAGGCTACCTTTATGAGCTGCCAACCTCCTATAGGTAGCTGCTCATAGCAGGTTCTACTGTATATTGTGAACTACCTCTGCTAAATAATAAGTTGTGGCACTCAATCCTTACAGTGCCGGGATCGAATTAAGACGTCAGAATCTGACATCAGATTCTGACGTCTAATGTCGATCCCGGCACTGTAAGAGTAAACATATTTACAATGGCCGTAAACCCATAACACAGGTATTTAGATAAAGCGGGAAGAGCTAACTGAGACATTTATGATGATTTTAAGTTGAAAAACCCATTTGTTTATAAATAGAAGAATATTTCAGCTTTGTGAGAGTTAAGTTTGGCCCGAAACTGAAGTTATGTAGTATTACAAACGTAAGCTATGTATTAACCATTGTGCTGTGAATTGTTTGCCTTTTTTATCAAATTTAGTGATATTTACATTGATTTAAAACATTCTTGAAACCTTTTATACATGAGCCTAGCCGCACAAGGGTTAACTCCATTTAACCCGAAATTGCGCAGAGAGGGGGTCCTGATCGAGTGACGTGTAAACTGTACTACATATTAGATGTTTGGATACATAGTATTGTGTCACGTGTTATAATAAAATGTAAATCCTTGTGAAGAAAATAGTAGACAGCGCCGATCTTAACACTAATCCTAGTCGTGCTAAGCACCACCATGAAACACGACTAGAATTGTTTGGAATTCATTTTATTGGTCGATCAAACCACTATTAGCATGTTTATAGAAGGAATGAAATGAGTGTTTTCTAAAACATCAAGACTTGTAAGTCTTTGGTCCGAAATTAAAAAAAATAGGCATATTAGAGATTTCTAATAACTCGAAGTTGTGGTTCCCATTAGCGAGACATAACTTCAAGTGGGTGAAAATTAAAAACAAAATTCGCAGGAAACAGGTTAACATAGGCTCACCATCGATTGAAGGTTGGCTGATCATTACGTTTTGATGTTACTGCGTTTGAACTGCAAAAAACAGCAGTTATTACTCTTTGCATGTAAAATTTAGTATACACATTATTGTCTCACGTGTTATAATGATATACACCCGTTGATCGCCATCGAGACTATAATCGTTCTGTAAATCCATTTTATTATCCAATCAAGCAGTGTTTTTTGACTGAAATATTTTATTAACAATAGTGTTTGGTTCTCAAATAAAAAATACGTGATTTTTTTAGCGGTAACCTCTCTACACACAGGGCAGGGCAGCTCTTTAGCATACTTTTTTTTTCTGGCATTGTTGTTGATTTTTGATCCGCCTACATCAGACATGGAGGATTGTGTGTCGCTGTAGTGCGACCCAATGTGCAAAGGGTAAATGTTAGAATCGATAAACGGATATGATGTACGGTGTCATCATACAGCTGTCTACATGTATAATATACCAGTTGAACATCTCCTTTGTGTAATATTGAATTACTGAATACTGTAATACCGAAATTATTATATATACATATTAACCCTTACAGTGCGGAGATCGACTCAAGTCGTCCGAATCTGACGTCTGTAGACGTCAGATTCTGACGACTAAAGTCGGTCCCCGCACTGTAAGAGTAATTATATTTCTAATAGTCGTAGACCCATAACATATGTATTCAAATGAATCTGAAAGAGATAACTAAGATGATTTCAAATTGAAAAAACCTTTTGGTCTCCATGTTATTTACAAAAATATTCAGTTCTTTTCTTACAGCGCTAGGCAAGCGTTTTTAATCCAGTTTATAAGCCGATCAAAATATTAATCACTGAACATTATTGGGACGAAATAGGCGTTTAAACACAGGAGAGGAGATAGGTCACATCCTTGCTTTACTCCTTTTGACATCTTATCCATTATTAATATTTGGTATAGGCTATAGCAAAGATTTATTGTATTTATACCAAGTATCCTTATATTTCCAGTATGGACTACAGTGCTACTATTACAGACCGCATGGCCAATAATATAATATAGATCGACTCTCAACGCATCGACTCTGACCGCATTGACAAAAATAGCTGAGTGGGCACAATGTGGAGGCGAGTTATCTACCTGTTGGGGGGGGGGGGGGGGGTCAGTGACGAGGATGGTCGGCCGGAACATTTATCGATTGAAGTATCCACGTCACATCTAACGTGATACTGTAGACTGCCGTGCAAACGCATAAGGTTGTAACTCTTCTCTTGGAAAATGTGTAGTTACTGTCTTTGGTCTCAGACGCTAAACTAAAACATAAAAGCATCTGTGTCGTTTAGCTCAACTGAACCATAATATTTACATTAAGGCGGACCCCACTCCTGTTGACTTTGACCATGATGCGCATGCGTGTGGGCACACAATTTTACTCAGCTAATCATGACGACCCACCTATTTTAATATATGTGACAAACACTGATGGTGGCTTCCCATCTAATAAGATACATCAACCCAATGTTGGTTTAATGTTGGGCCAGCTTCGTAGACGGTGGCCCAACATTAAACCAGCATTGGTTTGATGCTTTGTGTTTGCTGAGAAACTGTTGAGATAGATTTGAAAATCTCGAGCCTAGGTGACAAGATACCCTGTACAAATGTTGGTCTAATGATTTTATTTGATTTTATGCATACGTCATCGTCGTGATGGTTGGGAAGGCGAGACGGTCTTATCTCAGCACAAGTACCCACACCAAGTCGGAGCCTTTAGCATGATTTTTAGCCGAGGTCTTGATGTGCAGTGCTTGATATGACAAGATGGGAATGTACAAGTATATTAACTTAAAGAATTATACGAAATACACATGTTATTTATCAGTGTTTATACTATATAAATTATAGATATGTTCCCCCCACCAAAACCAGAGATAAAATAACTGCTTTTACTATATGATTAGTAGAAAAACACTTTGGAAAGCGTAGAGACATGATTATAGGTGTAAAGATATAATTATGATAATATAGATCTAAAGATGTAATTATAAAAGTTTATATAACAGTACTAAGTATGTATAAAACAATAATAAGACATATATGGTATGTAGTACTAGTAGCCCAGCAAACACGAGGATATGACCTGATGTTGTTTCAATATTGGCCCACGGTTTACGGCGCTGGACCAACTATGAAACAAAATTGGGTCAAGTCCTCGTGTTTGCTGGGATATTGTGTGAAAAACGGAAAACATTGATTGGTGGCTTGTGGGGTGATCTGCCTGATAAATCTCCCTCCAACAGAACTAGCTTCACACCGGACTATGAGTGTTGTGTTAGATTTTGTAAACACGGCTCGTCCCCGATGATGGCCCAACGTTACACCAACATTAAATTCACAGTGTGATCACCGCCTTTCCGAATCGTCAATACCCATCAAACACGAGACGTTGACACAATGCATAGGCAATTTTGGGCCACCGTCTACGACGCTGGCCCAACATTGCACCTGAATTTGATCGTGGCTGGTTGACCGAAGCTGTCCGGTGGCGATGGTCAATAATAAAGCGAAGAGTGGAAACAGACAACACGCGAGTATCCCTTCCTCATTCTGGAAACACATTAAAACAACGCTGCTGCAATGCTAGTCCACCGTCTGCGACGCTGGCCCAGCATTAAACCAACATTGGTTCATTGACTCTTTTTGGTCATCCAGTATCCAACCCCAATAAATGCCGTACATACTATAAGGCGGTAACTGGTTATTTATCAAGTCAGCAGCTACTGGGTTCTGATCTCGCACAGCAGAATAAAGATCAATAATCGTGAGGGAGTGAGTTCTGAACCCGCACTATATCCATTCGTTCCCGGCGTGCTAAGGTCAAGGCTGTGGATAGACTAGATCCAGAGCAGTCCACGAGGTAATAACGGGGTGCTCTCCTACTGTTCGCAATATATTGCCACATTATTATGGTATTAACCCTCCAACCCCTCACGCTGAATTATAAAACATCATTTTACATCCCTGAAAACAGACTTAATTTTCCTACAACCAAGGGTTTTAGAGCGAAAATTTCCATAAAACTGGTTTACCAATACATGACAATTTTCTTTACTTTTTCAACCACATCAAATCATTTTCTACAAGTCAAGTATTTAGCAAAAAATAGGGAGAGGGGCAGCGGGCGCACCCCGCCCCTGGATCCACGCATGAAAACCGCTACATTTGGGGATAGATACTTAATTCATAAAATGCTCCAATTTGAGAATACTAAATCTTTCATTATAAACATAAATATTTTTCGTCATTGGATTCATGTATATATATCGCAGAAGAAAGATTTATAAAGTACGTTATAATAATGAGCCCGGATTGTGTAATTTCCTAAAACCGTTCTCACTGAGACAACAATACAACGACCTCTGCGGATTTTCAGTTTTCTTTGTAATAGCGCTATTATAATAATAATTATGAATTTTGAGATTCTTGAATTCGCGAGTTTGTCCTTCACGCGAAAATTGCCAAAATTAAAACTTCGCGAATATTACCAGATCTACACTATATAGTCTCATGTGTTGATTTATTTTAGTCCATTGATAATGATTACGCACATGTATGATGTAGTGTATTGTTCTAAAACCAGGATATAGGGAGGCGTACATCGAGCCGTGTCCCAGTACAACAACCAATGATAACGAGTTATAAAACGTGCCGCTGTTTTCGCATGACTACGACATTAATGTCTGCAGCCATCATATCCGTTGCCCTAATTGGTGGTGTGGATAAATTACTCCCCCCCCCCTGTGGGATGTGAATTATTTTAATCAAATGTGTCCTCACAATCACTTCAATCAAGAAATCTTGTTTCAATAAAGCCACTTATGATGATTTCAAATCGCAAAAATCCTTTTGGTCTCCATGGTTTATGCAAACATTTCTCCTCGTTGTAAGGCTTCATATGGTCTGTATCATCTCAGCCAGGGAGTAGGATTTTCTTTGATTTCCCTGTGAATACTATATTAATATCGATGACATTTTGGACTGACCATATAGTTGGGGGGCCCCCTTTCAAGCAACAATTAACCATTGTCATCTTTATCCACTACAGTAACTGTTGACTTGTAGTGAATGAAGATGACTTTAATCGTGTGGCGAATGAAAAAAATATTGTTGTTATTAAACAGTGCCATGAAAATGTTTGTTCTAAAACACCTATGTGCAGGAAATGAAGTCACACTTTAGCATGTTTAGAGATGCAAGATGATGCTTCGATGCATTGTGAGGGCTTAACTGTAATTTACATGCTACCGAGATCCTACTTCACGACCAAACCACGTGTGATGGTCGGGCAGTCAGATTTCTACTGTAGTTACAAAGTGCAAGTGGGAATGCCGTTATACTATAAAGCCTGCTGCCGTGTGGAGCCAGAAGGCGGTAAATGCTCATTAAGTGCGCAGTTACATTGTACCTACCGCCTTCTGGCTTTTGTATGAACATAGACCTCTAGATATGGACAACCAATAGGCGCGAGAACTAGGAAAAGGGATAACTGATTTCCGGTCTACCTTTCATGCTGTCTATTTAACTTTTTCATCGGCTCGCTAGGCGAGTAATTTGGGCTATTCTGTCACTATGATTTAAATTACTGAACCTACTAATTGTTCAAAATAATGTATTTTTTATGTTCATGCTAAATATATACATTAAAAAGGATGACAATTGAGGTTTACAATTTAAATTAGACGCCAAAGTGAAGCTGTTTCAAACTTGACTGTTGTGTATACTAAGCCAGCATGTCAGTAGACCTTAATTCGGACAATTGTCATATTGAATTGAATACATGTATAGACGTCAAATTATAGGTGTATTGGACATGGTGTGTATACGTCTATGATCTATGTCCACATATTTTCACGGGAGTAGGATACTTTATGGGCTTGGATGTATTTAAATACTTTTGATAATGAAGCAGAAGGAACTATTATAATGTATTCATTAATCATTTGTTACGATTTGAAAGATATTGATGCTAATAATTAATTCGACTGTGATTGAAATTGTGATCAACACAATGTTTACATACCCATGAAAAAAAGATAAAAAACCCACATGGTTGACAGTTTACAGTGGGAGTAAACTATCCCTTTTCTCGCCAATTCTCGCAGACGGAAGCTCATACACATCAATCAGTGTCGTGAGATTTGCAGTCGGTTGTCCATTCCCTCGATGTCTGTGGTATGAATAAAGTCGTGCAAAGCCAGAAGAGTGTAACTGTTCACTTTAAATGCGCAGTTACCGCCTTCTGGCTTTACAGATCTGTATGAATAAAGTCGTACAAACCTAGAAGAGTGTAAGTGCTCACTTTCCAAACGCTCAGTTACCGCTGTGTGGCTTTAACGTTACTATTTATAAATAAAGTCGTGCAAAGCCAGAAGAGTGTAAGTGCTCACTTTTCGAGTGCGCAGTTACCGCCTTTAGGCTTTACAGAGCGGTATGAATGGGCGATAGAATCCGGGCTTATTTGTGGACGATAAACCAGTCCCATATTTGAAAGGTAGGCGTTTTCAGACCCTGTCTAGATGATCGACCCGTCCTCCAGTGCGTGCCTAGTTAACACCATACGTTGACCCAATGTTGGTATAATTCGGGCCAGCGTCGCAGACAGCATTCATTGTGTAAAGCTGCATTACTCCCAGGGCGGGAGCCCTCCGCCCTGGTGCAGTGGTTGAAGCTGCCTGCTTGGAAAGTCAGAAATCGCGTGTTCAAACCCCGCTCTTGAATTCAATTTTCAAAGAAACACAATGTTTTTTCCCCGCTCACTCGTAATGATTCAATACGGTGGGGAACCTCCGTGACTGAGAGGTAGCGTGCTCGACCTCACACCACCAGGGCTCGAATTTCGAGTCCTGTATCTGGAGGGCAGTGTCATCTCATTAATCTCGCCATACTCGAGAGGTTCTCCTGGCCCAGTTTAGCCTATATGTGCCCAAGGGTGGCCTGAAAGTGAAACCCCATTCGTTTCATTTCATTATTTGCACCATTCCCAGAAGTGGATTGCCTGCCTTTTAGTCAGCTGTGGTCCTCTGTTGTGACATCGCCTGCTTTTTGGTCGGTTGTGAGCCTCTGTTGTGTGGGGAATAAATAGCTCTATGCTTTGTTACGGTCCTATCTCTGTTTTTCCTGCTGCACCCCCATCTGTTTTGTGCCAGTCCAACATTGGCTCACAACTGTTTTAACGTCACAAATGTTGGCTTAGCACGAGTCGCTGTTGTTTTTCTCTTTCTGAACGGCGACTACCATCCCAGCAAACACGAGACAACGACACACTGTTGGGCCAATGTTGATCCACCGTCCTCGACGCTGGCCCAACATTGGCCCAACATTGATTGTGTCGATGTCTCACGTTTGCTGGGATGTGATTGATCGGTTTGTTTGGTGCCCTGGACAGTCGGCCCTGGTTGTGGGAAACAGGCGCACTGAACAATTTACTCTCCGATTCATTTATTTACCAGACAATGACTCAAATAAATCTTCATTCTAGTTCTCACTAATGTGCAGTAGGGTCTGTAACCCTTAAAGCGCTAACAGATGTGTCTATCGTAGCTATCGACTTTTAGATTTTTAGATTTTTCAGATTTTAGACTCTTAGATTTTGACGTCTATGGTCGATTCCCACCTCTCTGCTCATTTTTTGTGTCACTCTGTGAGGGGGAAAGAACTTTTTTTAAGGAACAACATTTCATGTCCTCAAGTTTTTTTCATTGTTCTGGCGCTAAAAATTGTGTCTAGTAGCTATGGCTATCGACTTTAGACGTTAGATTTTGACGTCTATAGTCGATCCCCACACTAAAAGAATAAAACTAATTATTATGGCCGCAGACCCATAACACAGTTATTCAAATGAAGGAGAAAGAGCTGACTAAGATATTTATAATGATTTCAAATTCAAAAACCTTTGGACCCTCCATGGTTTTATAAACAACTATATAGTACTGATCTCGCAGTTGGTTTTGAACCTTTCCCGCGCTCATTCATAGTTGAGAGTCTGGGGTGCATATTACAAAGAATCCTAACTTTGATCCTATCTCAACTTTCTCTTATTTCCATTACAAAAAGTTAGGATCACCTAACTTTTTGTAATGGAAATAAGAGAAAGTTGAGATAGGATCAAAGTTAGGATTCTTTGTAATATGCACCCCTGGTCCCAACGTGCCTGAACCAGAACATGAAGCAACAGATTGCGCCCGGCAACATTTCGACTACTACCCCACATGCGCAACTCATTAGCGGCAACGTTATCAAAAAGTTGTTCGCATTTTTCAGTCCTTTGGGTCGAGATCGCACTCAAGTCACCGCTATATTGAAAAAGGTTGTTTCTCCCTGGTAAAACGAATATAGCAATCCACGGCTCACTGGTATACGTTGTGGGCTCGTCCACGGCTAGACATCTTCCCGCAGCCTCCTCGTATCTGGCTATAATCTTCGGGCGGATTGCCAGTGGCGTACCCTGGTTCCTCCGCTCAACAGCGGAGCCAATGCAGCACCCGCATCAGTGCTGGCGCTGATGTAGGCTGTGGTAGCCTTAAATAACCGGCAATAGCGTGTTTGACATTAGGTCTCTCACGTGGGATGAATGGAGTTACCCAGAGGGAGTGATCCTTCCTATTGTTACTCTGGGGACTATCCGACCCGAGGATAGCGGTGCTGCGCAAAATGCCAAAGAGTTTCATCATTAAATTGTACAGCGAAACTCAAGTCTCCGGCCGTCTGGGCATGTCTGGGGGTATATCCCCTAGACATGCCCAGAACCCCTTATCGGGCGAGCGAAGGAAAACGCTCTCAATAACCCACCATGCCCTCTCACCCCACCCTCACATCATCATCTGTACATCATTCATCTCATTAATTGACTACAACGTTTTTATCGTATTATAATGTCACTTAAAAGACCTTTTGTGCCGAAAAGTGACGTAAAGCAATGATTTACTACTATCTTCCCGCACGGCCAAGTGTAAGGAGCGCGCAGCGCGGGGCCCTACGCGAAATTAACGTCGATACACTGGTCTCAACCTTAACTATAGACGCAGCCGCCGATAACGTGATCACCTAGTCACATTGAGAAGGGAGAAACAATGTTGAAAACCCCCACACCACACTTCTAATAATAAGGCGATGTTACAAATTAAAAAAAAAAATGTTACTTATTTTTCGTCATTTCATCTAATTATCACAAGCACAATTTATTGTCTCATCTGGTTATAATTGTGATGATGTTGGATGTGTTCCCAGCCACCACAAACAATTGAACCAATGTTGGATTAATGCTGGGCCAACGTCTACGACGGTGGCCCAACATTAATCCAACATTGGTTCGATGTTTAGTGTTTGCTGGGTTGCAGTGGACACAATAACCCGCATCGCATTTCACCGCAACTAGAGACTATTACAGTTGTGAGGAGCGCGTGGCGCGTGGCTCTGCGCTAAATTAACGTCGATACACTGGTCTCAACCTTAACTCGACGAGGCCGCCAATAACGTGATCGCCTATTCGCATCGAGAAGGGAGAAACAATGCTGTTTCTCTAAAAACCCCACACGGGGTTCAAAACCGGGACGCATAGGCGCTCTGGCCATGCGCTACGTCCCCATCTCAGAGCCAGGGATATCCAGCCGTCAATAAATATCAGGTGGTTCACCGTCAAATACACGTGCTAGCACGGCCCAGGGAATTCTCCGCGTGGACACTTAACAGCCGATTTCGCTGAACACAAGACGTTAACCCGATGTAGGTTCAACGTCGCACTTCTGTTTTCTCTGTGAGCTGTGTACAGTGGAATATATTGTGGGCGACCATTGTCACCATAAAATTAAACTTTTTTTGCTGTAGCATTAGTACACTCCTTCAGCAGTGTCATCTGTCCATGTGTAGATCTGTGTGAAACGGCTGTCTTTCAGTAGCATTAGATACTTACAATCAACCCTTGTCCTGCTGAATTGTTTGAATTGTATTTTTCGCCATTTGATGCTGGAATTGCTAACGCAATTTCCAGCTTCAAATGACGAAAAATATTTTTATTTTTTGAAAATATACATCTTCTTAATTGAATTATTAGACTAACTGAACATCTACCACCAACTATATTATCCATTTCAGTGACATATTATTTGGCTTAAAATATGCTTAAAACCGTATATATCCGGGTCCAGCAGGACAAGGGTTAATGTTGTGAACAGATTATTATGGTTTACTGTATGGTATCAAAAATGCATTATGTATTTTTGATGTTATGCACTACACAGTGAGAGCATGTAGGATACAATATTGTTTGCAGTCCTTTTGATTATTTCATGTGGCACCAAGCTTACCGCATTAAAATACCAAGAGGTCAGCACCTATATCCAGGATATCAAATGCTGCCTCAACGTTGTACCAACGCCAGAGATGGCGGCCCAACCTCAGGCCGGCAATGAGATAACATATCTTGCCGGAGTTGGACTTGCCCGCGCTCTGTGATCTATTATGGGATGAAGCCGCAGCGGCGCGGAAAAAAAGTCTTGTTTGCAGCAGTCGTACATTGCTCCAGCCGCCAATGCTGGGTCGATATTGGTCCAACGCTGTTTCAAAGCCTTGCTTGTCGCCGTCAATGTCACTGCTGCCGACTTGACTTTTTAGGAACTCGCAGAGCCAGGGGTCGTAAGTAAATGACGATCGACCTGACCGCCCGGGGGGGGGGGGGCACTCCCATACTTAGGAGTACACTCTAAACAATATAGGTTCTTTAAAAAAAACCTTTAGTACTATTACCATGCAACCTCAGGAGAACCCTTGCAGAATTCTCCTGAGGTTGCATGGTAATATTACTAAAGGGTTCATTCTAAAGAACCTATATTGTTTAGAGTGTACTGGCGATGTTAAAGAGCTTGAAAATACCATTAAGCACGAAGTAAATTAAATAATTACACCATAAACCAATCGATTAAATTCGTTTTTTTTCAAAATTGGGACAGGATGTCTTTTGAGCCATGAGGCAAATTGCGACAGGATCAGGTTTTGACAATGCCTGAGCCGTGCATCCGTCCATTTCTAAGGCGAGTTACCTCAATACTCACTGGTCGGTGCTCAGTGCCTGAATATAGGAGGTATACACCCCCGGTATACACCCAGTATCTATGGGTCTCACGCTTTACCCCCCCCCCCCCCCCCGTACAGCGCTGAGGTGTGCAGTTCAAATTTTCAGTTACTTGAAGTTGTCGCTACGGCGATCCAATGACTGGAAGTTTATGTGATTTGTGATATCAGTCGTGGATATCAGCATATGTGGTCAAAGTTGCCTCAACGCCGGTATAGCGCCATGGAACTGATGAAGTTATGAGATATTGACTCAATATTGGTCACACACGATGAACCTATACTTTAACTTTCTACGATGGGACCGGACCGACTTTAGACGTCAGAATCTGACTTCTATAGACGTCAGAATCTGACATCTAAAGTCGATCCCCGCGTTCAAGTAGTAAAATATTCCTGATTAACATGCCATGTGATATATCTGCTGGGAGAGACCAGACGTGTGGTCAACGTTGCCTTAATGCCGGTAGAACGTCTGGCACTGTTGTATCGACTGTCCTGTCTAGAAAACGCTACACATTCATCACCATTCCCAGAATTAGAACCCCCCCCCCCCCCCCCAGTCTGTGAGGATTCTCAGTTTACCTTTGTTATGAGGCCTCACTGCGGGATGAAATGAATTTATGGGGAAATGCTCTATTCTTCCTGGTGTAGTGGTCAGCACTACTACCTCCTATCACGCCAGACACTGGCCCGACACTCAATGAAAGTTCTGTGTTTCCCTGGAAGCATCTGCCTGAAAAGCACGTAATATTTAAGCAACATTTACCCAATATCCAGACAATGTCTGTTGCTGTTTGGTTGCTGACACGGCGTGGTATTGTGAAGCTAGCGGGGTTTCTTTCACAGCTAATGCAGACCCATAAAACGTAAAGCCTTCACCCAATGCTGGGTTGATGTTGGTTCAGCGTCTGCGACGCTGGACCAACATCAACCCAGCATTTGTTTTTGGGTGCTGCGTCATCCAGAGGGATTCAATCAATAGCTAATCTGGGGCTGCATACCCTGTGTGGATCACAAAGCACTCACACTAGAGAAGGAAGCATTAATCCAATGCTGGCTGATTGGTGGCTCAATGCCGCCACCGCTGGCCCACCATTCACCCAGCATGTATGGATCATGGCACGCCATTGTAGAAAATATTAGCCCAATGCTGGTTGAATTGTAGCCCAATGCCGGCGCTGCTGGCCCACCATTCACCCAGCATGTATGGATCATGGCACACCATTGTAGAAAATATTAGCCCAATTCTGGCTGAATGGTGGCCCAATGTCGGCACCGCTGGCCAACCATTCACCCAGCATGTATGGATCATGGAACACCATTGTAGGAAAAATTAGCCCAATGCTGGGTGAATTGAGGCCCAATGTCGGCACCGCTGGCCAACCATTCACCCAGCATGTATGGATCATGGAACACCATTGTAGGAAAAATTAGCCCAATGCTTGGTGAATTGTGGCCCAATGCAGGCACCACTGGCCCACCACTCACCCAACACCGGGACACCTCACCTGGCACGTGGTTTACTTAGACCCTCGATGAACAGCCTGACTTAGACCCTCGATGAACAGCCACAAGTCATCTGGCCACCCATGCCACCGCGCTGTTAGCCTTACAACACCTTATGGAGCCGTCACCTAAATCTAGTCTTTAGCAATTTTATTCATTAACCCTTCTGCTCCCAAGGTCGTATCATTAACCCTTGTCATGCTGAGGTCGTATAAATCACAGAACAATTTGCCCCAGAAAAATTGTGTTGCGGTTGTGTAGCCATCTATGTCCGTGGTACTACACAAAAGCAGTATCTGCTTATCCATGGTGTTTTCAGATAAATATTCTTGTTTTTCCCTTCTCAATGTGGCTAGGCGATCACGTTAATGGCGGCCTCTTAGGCTTAGGGTTGGGATCAGTTTATCGACGTCAATTTCGCCCAGGGCCACGTGCTGCGCGCTCCTCACATCCATGAATACAACGTTGCATATCACCACCAACCATGTTGTAGTAGCATTTGCCCCCACAATCATATATCTGTTTAATTTGAGACCAAACATTGCAAATCTTTATATTTCAACACACATTTTAGCAGCAACAGTGAGATCGGCTAATACAACAGAATAAAAACGACTCTAGTCGTGCTTAGCGCTTTAAGGGTTAACCCTTTAACCCTAAAGCCCTCACGATGCATTAAAGCATCATTTTACATCTCTGAAAACAGACTTAATTTTCCTACAACTATGGGGTTTTGAATGAAAATTTCAATGAAACTGGTTTACCAATACATAGCAATTTTCATTAATTTTCACCTACAGAAGTCATCTTCATTCACTACAAGTCGAGAATTGCGGCAGCAATTCGCGGCTTGTAGTGAATGAAGATGACTATGGTAAATTCGGACTTGAAAGGGTTAGGGTCAATTCAACAACACAGGGGATTGTCATGTGAAATATCATTCTGTCTGTCTCAAATGTCTGGATCTTAATGAAAAACACGATGACACCTCACCTTTCTGTTCTTGATGATATCATGTGTCTCTTTTGTGTTCTTCTGTTCATTTCGTGACACTCTCCCATCATAATCAAGACAATGGATGATATAGAGATTTGGTATTGTATTGATATATTCGATGTGATAGTATATAATTGTATAGTAAGACAGGTCTGTTACAAAAGACCGAATGTTTAAATTGCAGAGCAGAGGCGGGTAGATTAAATAGAATAGGGATATGTAAGATGGATAATAACCGATCGTCCCCAACAATAGCAACAACCCTAATTTTTTTTTTTTTTGTGACAACTACTACATCGTTTAGCATGTAAAATATTTTTTCTAATTACTGGGTTTTACTGGTTTATAGAGGGATTTTAAAATTACTAATTTAATACGTAGTATTTTTTTTCTGCTTAAAGAATACAAACAGGACCAAACAATAATGTCCTAAAATTGGTTACCTTTCAGCGCGAGAACCTCATTTAGACGTCTAAAGTCGATCCCCGCACTGGAACAGTGAAATATTTTTAATTGCCGTAAACCCACAACACGTGTCATCAAATA
Source organism: Flabesymbios commensalis (assembly GCA_964017125.1). Taxonomy (NCBI): domain Eukaryota; kingdom Metazoa; phylum Annelida; class Polychaeta; order Terebellida; family Flabelligeridae; genus Flabesymbios; species Flabesymbios commensalis. Next base: position 71,245,722 of record OZ024915.1, read on the forward strand.
AGGTATGCAAATGAAGCAGAAAGAGGTAACTAAGACTTTTATGATGATTTCAAATTGAAAAAAACCTGTGGTCTTCATGGTTGAAACAAAAATTTATTAGCGTTGTAATGATTGAGAATAGACTGAGTATTCAGTGAATATCACTTCCCAGTGGCCTGTAAGGCCTATTGTAGTACGAGAGCTTTTCACATGTAGGTAACAGTCGTAGCAGGAAGGTGTAAAGAGTGTAGTCGTTGGCACATAGATTAATATCGTAGTGGTTCAGTTTGGAAAGGTGATAATGATAAATCACTGTTTCCGCATTTAATCCTGACATACCGCGGTGCCGTCTGTTCGTCGTCCGTCCGCAGTGTTAATTCGTCCTAACGTTAGCTTGCGGCAGCGGTCTGCAGAGATCGATATGGCATCCAAATCAAATGTTGTTGAGAGAGAGACCCGAAATACAGCCTCCACCGACGTGCAGAGGATGACAATTTCTGACCCCCGACGTCGGATCAACGCTGATCCAGCGTCGAAGACGTTGGACCAGCGTTGATCTGACGTCGGGGCAGTGTCTGTTGACTGTCGGGTCCTGGACTTTCAGATCCAGGCAGACTGTCGCCTCCCGACAGCTGTATCCTGATATCCACGTGTGGCACTGAATACGGGAATTACTCACAGCTGCACACATTTTACCATCCGTAATTTCAGTTTCTCTAAAAATGGCTTAGAAATTGTCTCACTCGTGGCTCGTTTTCGATTCCCGGTCTCGGCGGTTTGAAAGAAACAAAAATGTTTCTTCCCCATCCACGTGTGAAAGTTAGTATTGTGGGGAGCCTCCGTGACCGAGAGGTAGCGTGCTCGGCCTCAGACCGCCAGGGTTCGAATTTCGAATCCTGTGTCTGGAGGACAGTGTCATCTCAATCATCTCACCATCCTCAGGAGGTTCTCCTGGCCCAGTTTAGCCTATATGTGCACAAAGGTGGCCTAAAGCCCGATTCATTTCATTTCATCTCGTTTTCGGTAAAGGAAATAGTCTGTAGATATCACAAAGGATTTAATTGTGTTGTATTTTTCACAGAATCATTTGTGAAAAACTGCATGCAAATGCTATAATCTTTGTAGCTGCTTGACCAGGCTATCAATTAAAGCGGAGTATTAACATATTTGACCACATCGCCCGGCCATTTTACTATTTTTTCTCGAAAGCAAAATGTCAACAATCTTTTCAAATCTATTATGAAATATTTTTTATCCTTAATTATCTTTAACGAAGATCTCGTATCAAATCTAGAAATAGTAGTGCTTTCGAAGTTTCAAATAGGACAATTCATCAGTAAAAAACACTGTACACATCGTCTTTGGGATAGATATCACAATCGTGTTAATGAGTGTAAATTGAGACAGTCTGTAAAGGAGTGGGGTGATCACGGATTCTGTCCAGATACGCGGAATCCAATTACTGGGATATCATGGATGCAGCCAGATGAGCTGCGATGGAAGGCGTGATACAGAGACATTCACCCAATGCTGGTTCAATGCTGGGTCAGCGTTGTAGACGGTGCGCCAACATTGACCGAACCTTGGTGATTGTCTTGTGTTTGCTTGGTAATTGCGTGATACAGAAAAAATCATTGAACCAACATTGGGTGAATGTCTCTGTATTCAATTTCAAGTCGTGAATTGCTGTCGTATTTCTCGATTTGGATGATGACTTGAAATAGGGACCATAGTCGTTTAAACTTTGAGCTTTCGTGCACTTGTCAAACCGGTAGTGTTGTACGGAGCTGAAGTATGGGGCAGCGAAAAATGTGACATACTTGAAAGACTCCAGCTTAGATTTTTTTAAATATGTGTTAATAGTAAATAAGTTCACTTCCTCTATGATGGTTTATGGAGAATTGGCTGCAATTCCCTTAGATGTTGATATTAAATCACGTATGCTAACATTTTGGGCAAGATTATGTTCTGGTGATAAACACAAGATTTCTAATACGATCTACTCTTTATTATATACATTACATGAAAAAAATATATTAAAGTCTGAATGGGTGGAAACTGTTAAGACAACTCTGAACAATTGCGGATTTTCTGAATTATGGTTGAATCAATCATTGTCTTGTTCTGTCAAAGTATTCAAACATTCAGTGAAGATATGATTAAAATATCAGTTTATTCAAAAATGGCACAAAATTATATCACAAGGAGGAAAATGTACAGTTTATCGTATTATTAAAACATCGTTTTGCTTTGAAAGTTATTTAAATGAATTACCAGATCTACTCAGGAAATATTTCACAAAGTTTAGATGTCGAAATCATCGCTTACCCATAGAGGCCGGTGCTCGGTCACAAGTCCTTCGTGATATGCGTATATGCCAATTTTGTGAAACAGATATTAGTGATGAATTTCATTATTTACTTTGTTGTCCTAATTTTAAAGAAGAACGTAAACATTTTATCAATTCAAAACAATACGTAAGACCTTCAACCTTTTACCTACATAAACTTTTTAAACAGACTAAGGATGAAAACCTTAAAATGCTGGCTATGTTTGTGAAAATAATAATATATAAATTTTATTGTATATACAAATTATTGTATATACTATGTCATGTGCCTTCCTGGCAACTCTTTCTTGTCTTCTACTAAAGAGGACCATCAGAATCACTTGTTACTTGTTGTCTACGGCGCTGGCCCAACATGGAACATCATTGTGTCATTATCTCCTACCTCCCGTTTCCTATTTCGCCTTTTCATTGACATCGTGACCTTTATTATCTGAGGCATTGTGATCATGTGACAGGCGCCCATGTCGACCACTAATCAACCAAATAAGACACATTTCTTCTACTCTATAGATCTAAATTGGGCTATTGCTCGTGAAGACATTCTCACGCAACGCCAAGCCATTACTGTCAGTCAAAAACTGAGCTATTAATCAGTGTTTGTGATGCATGGAAATATGGGAAATTAGTCTAGAAAGAATGGTTTACTCCAGATAAAGGAATTTGGATTGTCATTGTCCTCTCTCAGAATACAGAGTAATGCATTAAAATATGAACGCATGGGCGGATCCAGGCTCTGACGGAAGGAGGGAGGCACCGGGGGTTAGAGGGATGGCACCAGGATTTTTTTTGCATATTTAGGCTACTTTATGGGATATTTTAAAAAATAGCCGGGGGCCTGCGCCCCCCTCTCTGGATTGCCGCTAGAACGTTCTGAATTTTCATTTGATGCATTACAATGGGCATTGATGTGTATAATATATATCGTACCCTTGGATCTACTGGAGTTGGCGGTCGTCTTATGGAAACAATATTGAAATGTCCTTGAGTGGTTATCAAGGGTAACTCCATTCATATATTATGCTGATTTGTTTGCTACTATTTTTCCTTTAAATTACCCGCCAATGTAGGGAAGCAATTCGCGCTTAGCAGAACAATAATTAAAGTCCTCGGTGCTGATATGCATCAAATCATCGCAATGTTATATTCATATATACATCGATTAAATCGTCATTGGTGCATTGATTGTTCATCAGTCCACTTCACTGAATGGATTAGACCCTGATAATATAGATTACCACGTACAGACACAATTGAGACTGTTCACCACCCCACTTGTTTGTACTGTTGATTTACTAGCTGTGTTGGTTTGGCAGATATCATAAATAGCTAAACATGCTAAAGAGCAGTAACTGGCGCGTTATCTTTGACCTTTTGTGTCACTTTCTCACAGTGCTGCATTATTATATGTATATGAAGGAAATACTTTGGTTCAGGAAAATGTAGAGCCTTGCATCTGCCTATGTACTATTTTCCCTACTAGAGCTACACACCGTTATCAGGGTACTCCGTAGGAAGCATTCACGAATAAAAAGCGTGTTTTGCCCGGCTTTTGAAAAGGACGTGTGCCGTGTATTAATTCGTGGACGTCAGCATTTTAATGAACGGCAGCATTCATGAGCCGATGTTTACTGAATAAATGAGGATATAAAAATTATTCTATCACAGTTATGACTATGAAAACTGGAAAAATAATTACTGAGGGTGAATTACAATATATTATACTATGTTATAAATATGATGCCATCTGGGCCGGCTGATACCGATTATTTAAATTTAGCACTAAAACTAGCGAATTGCACATTTAAAACCCAAATGGTTTCATGGTATGAGCAGTCGTGCATGGCACGCATTCAGTACCTAAGGGACTGCACAATTATAAATATAGTGGTGATATTATCTATGAAAAACAAATCTCCCGTTTAATGTGGCTGATATCCCCAATTCAAAAGAATGATCTCACTGCTCAGGCCTGGATATGAATCTTCCAATCGTAAAGAACTAACTGGACATATAAACTTTTGCTCATAATAAAAAATATAAAATGAATGTTTCGTTTTTAGTTATTTCCCCCTTATTTAAATATTTACGCATTATTGCCTGATTCGACTGCCACACTTCGTCATTTATTATTTTTTGTTTATCTCTTTTCTTTCACTATTGGCTAATATTATTGCCTATTATTGCGTGATTTGAAAATATTATTTTTACTTTTCGCTTTGTAATATTCTAGTATTTTTTAAATTTTATTTTTTTATTATTGCCCATTATTGCCCACTTTGGCTAAAAAAGCATTATTGCCCAGCCCGGGTTTTCCCGGGGTGGGAAAACCCGGGCCAGGTAATATTGCCAACCCTGTATATTATACTATGTTATAAATATGATGCCATCTGGGCCGGCTGCTGGGAGGGTAGTAAGTGTAGTTGGCGGCTATCTCAGGAGAAGTTCACCCAATGGTAGGTCAATTTTGGCCCACCGTCTGCGACGCTGGCCCAACATTGACCCAACATTGTGTGAGCGTCTGTGTTATCTAGGATAAGGGTTTCACTATCTCCCCAGCACACACCAGACATTGACCCAAAGCTGGTTCAATGCTGGCCCACCGTCTGCGACGCCGGCCCAACATTGAACCAACTTTGGGTGTGTGTGCTGGGTGTACTGAGTATTGATGTATTATTTCGATGAATACCACAGCCTATTAATTATTCTAGATTATGGTTCATGAGCCTAATAATAACACTCATTTCTGTGGGATTTGTGGATCTTTACCTGGATCACGAAAGTAATGTACAATGTTGGCTGAATGCTGGTCCAATGTGTGGAACATTGTGACTTTTATTCATCCCAGTGAACATGAGACACTGACCCTATATTGTTTCAATGCTGAGCCAGCGTCTGTGACGTTGGCCCAACATTGAGACAACATTGCGACAACGCATCGTGTTTGCATGGATCTCTGTGACAGACAAACAGCAGTGACTGCTTTCTTATGGCAATTTGTTTTTACATTAGACATCAAGCAATTTTTTGGTGTGCTGTCTTCCAATAAACGTCTAATAACGCTTAATGTTTGAACGATTTATATTCTGAAAAAAGGGGGCTGGTTAGCACCCGCACCCCCTGGATCAACCACTGCAGTTTTTGAGCTCGAGATATCTCATTACGCGGTATTGGCATATTTAAGATTTCACTTTTGCTCGGCTTATTGTAAGGTAACTCTCCGTGAGTCTACTGTACCAGAAGCCTTTTATTTTCGTCAGAGAATGGTCCCTCTCCGCGAGTGTACTGTACCAGAATCCTTTATTGTCGTCAAACAGAGAGGGGTCCCTCTCCGTGAGTCTACTGTACCAGAAGCCTTTTATTTTCGTCAGAGAAAGGTCCCTCTCCGTGAGTCTACTGTACCAGAAGCTTTTATTGTCGTTTCTTCCCCTCCACCGGGGATCCTCGACAGCTCTCCAGGCCCTTGTTACTTCCTACCATTGATCCAAGCCTCGGCAGAAACAGGAAAACAGGGATCTCTAAGCTATAGTACAGAAGACGGGAAGCCAGGGAAAAACAGGGATTTCTAAATCTAACATTAAAGCTCTGATTAAATAATTTAAACGTTCACCCACTGGAAGTTGCGTCTCGCTACCGCGACCCACAACTTCCAAGAGGTTGAAAATTTACTCATATTTATTCAATTTGAGACCAAATATTTGCAAACACCTTTTCATTCATAATTCCAGTGATTTTGCCTGCTAATAAAACATATAAACATCACTATATTCGTCATTATCGCTTTAACCCTTACAGTGCGGGAATCGACTTTAAACGTCAGAATCTGACGTCTGAGACGTCAGAATCTGAAGTCTGTAAAGTCGATCCCCGCACTGTAAGAGTAAAAATATTTATATTAACCGTAGACCCATAACATAAGTATTCAAATGAAGCTTAAAGAGCTAAAACTAAGACAGCTATGATAATTTCAAATTAAAAAAACCCTTTGGTCTCCATGGTTTATACAAGAATTTCCATGGCTTATACAAGAATTTCAGCGCTCTTAGGGTTAATGGGTTAGGCTATAGTGACTATAGTGGAGAGACCGGGGACGAGTCGACCGTCATAATTAACCCTTTCACACTAATCCGCGCGAAAACACAGCCTGCACAATATCTCATCCCAGGTCTCAGCACCCCCCTTGTCGAGCTGTTTCCTCTGGAAGTGCGCGGGGCATATGTTCAGTCAGGAGCACACCCAGAACTAAAGGAAAGGAGGGGGGGGGGGGTGTCCATGTTTATGTGGCATGTCCTATTTTTAGCTCCCGCCGTCACCGTAGGTGAGACGGAGGGAGCTATGGATTCCGCCTCCGTTTTTTTTTTACCTCTTCTTTTGCCTATAACTTGTAAGAAAATAAGCTAGGATAACAATTTTTGGTATGTGGGTTACTTCCAGGTGGATAATGGACAGGTTAAAATATTTTTAATCTGAATTCAATACGCAAGTTTGCAGAGGAGAAAATGATAATGTTACGGCGTTGGGCCGTTGGGCCGTCCGTGAACAATTCGTTTCCGGAGCATAACTCTGAAAGTACTTGTCCGATTGTCTTCAAATTTTACACACAACACCCCTAGGGGGTCTAGTTGTGCCTTTTGGGGTATATGAACTTTGACCTACTTTTGGCTCAGAACTATGACCTATTTAGACGTTTTGGCGCACACTTCGTTTCCGGAACAAACCTTGAAAGTACTGGGCCAATGCCAGTCATATTGCACATACATGTTCTCTAAGGTCCCTAGTTGTGCCTTTTCAGGTTTTTGGACCTTGACCTTGAAGTTGACCCAGCACTCTGACCTAATTTATAACATCGGTAAATCCGACTGAAAGATTTTGCGGAATATCATGAAAACCGCTCAAGATAGCTACACCATTACTATAAAACAAATTGTAAGGTTTCAAGAGAGGATGCATTTTGAAAAAAATCAACTGGACCAAGTTCAAAATGACCGCCAATCGGCCATTATTCACTTTCACATGGCCGTTATTTGGTAAACCGTGCTAGATGGCTAGACCACTGCTATAAAACAAAATGTGTGATTTCAGGAGAGGATGCATCTTGAAAAAATTCGACTCTATAAAATTCAAAATGGCCGCTTTTCGGCCATTATTCACTTTCACATGGCCGATATTTGGTAAGCCCTGCTAGATGGCTAGACCATTACTATAAAACGAAATGTGAGATTTCAGATGAGGATGCATCTTGAAAAAAATTGACTTGATCAAATTCAAAATGGCCGCCTTTTCGGCCAATATTCATTTTCACATGGCTGATATTTGGTAAACCGTGCTAGATGGCTAGATCATTACTATAAAACAAAGTGTGAGTTTTCGAGGGAAGATGCACCCTGAAAATTTTCAACTTACGAATTCAAAATGGCCGACAATCAGCATTATTTACCTCGATAGGCCTGATATCAGGTAAACCGTGCTAGATAGCTAGACCATTACTAGAAAACAAAATGTGACGTTTCGAAGAGGATGCCTTTTAAAAACTTTCGACTCAATCGAATTCAAAATGGCCGCCTATCGGCCATTATTCACTTTCACATAGCGGTTATTTGGTAACTGTACTAGATGGCTAGACCATTACTACAAAACAAAATGTGAGATTTCAGGAGAGGATGCATCTTGAAAAATTTCGACTTGATCAAATTCAAAATGGCCTCCTATCGGTCATTATTAGCTTTCACATGGCCGATATTTGGTAAACCGTGCTAGATGGCTAGATCATTACTATAAAACAAAATGTGAGATTTCCGGAGAGAATGCATCTTGAAAAAATTAGACTCGATCAAATTCTAAATGACCGCCTATTGGCCATTATTCACTTTCACATGGCCGATATTTGGTAAACTGTGCTAGATGGCTAGACGGTCACTATAGACGAAATGTGAGATTTCAGCTGAGGATGCATCTTGGAAAATTTCGACTTGATCAAATTCAAAATGGCCGCCCTTAGGCCATTATTCACTTTTACATGGCCGTTATTTGGTAAACCGTGCTAGATGGCTAGATCATTACTATGAAACAAAATGTGAGATTTCAGGAGAGAATGCATCTTGAAAAATTTAGACTCGATCAAATTTAAAATGGCCGCATATTGGCCATTATTCACTTTCACATGGCCGATATTTGGTAAACCGTGCTAGATAGCTAGACGATTACTATAGAATGAAATGTGAGATTTCAGCTGAGGATGCATCTTGAAAAATTCGGACTCGATCAAATTTAAAATGGCCCCCTATCGGCCATTATTTACTTTCACATGCCCAATATTTTGCAAACTGTGTTAGATGCTAGTCCATTACTAGAAAACAAAATTTGAGGTTTCGAGGGAGGATGCACCCTAAAATTTTGAACTAGTTTATATCGAATTCAAAGTGACCGTAAATAAGCTATTAGTTACCTCGATTGGCCTGATATCGGGTAAACCCTGCCAGATAGGTAGACCATTAATGGGATACTGATTAGGATCATTAATTTCAATAGAGGTTTGCAATCTCTGACAGACTGTCTAGTTCTTATCTTACTCTTAGACTGAGCTTCTTAGACCTAGTTGTCTTGCGTCTTGATTTTTGACCTAGCCTAGGACTACATTAATAACCCTACACAAAATTGCTTAATCAAATTCTAATTCGGAGCGGGAGCTCCTGGACTTATGTAGTCTTGTTTTAGCCGTTTCATCGTGGGTACAGTCTTTAGACGTCAGAATGTGACGTCTATTGACGTCACATTCTCACGTCTATAGACGTCTACGGCCATTTTTATTTCTTTCAGTGCGAGGACCGTCTTTAGACGTCAGAATGTGACGTACATTGACGTCACATTCTGACGTCTAAAGACGGTCCTCACACTGAAAGAATTAAAAACTGGCCGTAGACCCTCAACATATAGGTATTCAAATGAAGCCGTAAGAGCTAACTAAGTCATGTATGACGATATGACAAGTTGTTAGACCCTTTGATATACATGGTTTTATAAATCCAAAAATATTTCAGCTGTTTTAAAAAAATAAGGATTAATCTAGGAGTAAAAAATGAATTGTTTGTTTGATCAACTAATTAACGGGGGTACAGGACACTACCTGAGCAAATTTTGAGGGTCAAATAACAAGTTTAGAATTATTGCTGGACAATTCGGTTTTAAAAAGATCCCCCCCCCCCTCATTTCTCCTCTGGATCCGTCACTGCCAGTAATCAGTATTATCAAGTCAGGTCGCCCTGGTGTTTATCTGTATTCAGCAGTGCACCGCTGTTTCAATGCTGGACCTGCGTCGTAGACGGTGGCCCAGCATCAAAACGACCTTGGTTTATTTTTTTCTGTGTGTGTGATCAGCTTACCAGCCATACCGGGGTTTGTTCATTTGTTTAAGTGTGTACAGCGCATGAGCTGACACCCCTCAGCGATTAGCCGACACCAACCATCATGGGAAACCTTCTTTCTAATTAATCAATATTTTGGAGTGCTGGTGGCTTTCTCCGTGAATTTTAACCAATTTTATCTCCGTAATATTGTCTTTTGATGTGTTTTAGATATCTCCAGAGTACTTGGGTATTTTTTGACGATAAAGTTGTTATTTACTTAAGTATTTGTAGCCTCACCTAAATGATTTTTTTCTCTGTTTACAGTTACACACATTAATAATATTTTTTCGGTACAAAAATATATTATATATTTTTCTCTGTTTACAGTTACACACATTAATAATATTTTTTCAATACAAAAATATATTAGTCCATATTCTTCATACATTTTTTGAAAAAAATTAAATTTTAAATTCCCAATATATAAAACCCGAAAATAGTTGTAAGACTTCTTTTGTTCAACTGTATTATTACAAATAAACTTTGGGGAAATGTTTGAATTTTGATTAAATTAAAATGCGCTGGACTTTTCACAATCACTGCATTCAGGGTTTGTATAGGTAGAGTACTTGAAAACCTTTCAAATGCTTGAATCGCCCCGAAAAAGTACGTGAAAAAATGGGATAATCAGCAAGTGTTTGAATAAAATTTATTTAACATCTCACGTATGGTCGGATCTAGTCGGATCTAGTATGCATTATAACAATAAGGTATATGTATGATTTTATAGGGTCACAGAGAAGCCGACTGTCGGCAGCTTCTCTGTGACCTTATAATATAACTAGAGGATAATTATACTTTGGAGAAACTTACTGAAATCATTTGATATTCAAATACGTGCAGGGGTCGAAACTAACGCTCGCCCGTGGTGAGTGGAAATGTGTAAGGGTTGGTAAGTATTAGGGGTCCACCAGCCCGTTATCGGTCACTTCAGCTAGGCATATCACATGTTTGTTGATAACATTATAGAAAAAAAAGCGAGGGATTTATCATATAGTTAACTTGATCTAGGCCTAGACATAGTAAACTTTCATCTAGTCAACTTTATCAAGCGCGAGCGATGACTATGTTTGTTTCTTTGTGATAGTTAGCCCTGGAAGCAGGCTGCCTGGCCAGTCGATCTAGCCTTCCAAATGCAATGCTACCATTAGCAGATTTGGCCCTGCCAATTTGAGTGGCTGTTACTAAAAAACGCTTACAAATTGGAAGATTTCCATTAACAACGTGCGGTAAAAAAGTCTTCTACTTAGACTATTAATGGACGATTGTTATAACAAAATAACGGAAAATCGTCGACGACGCAAACAGCCATTTCAGTGGACAAAATATTGATTGTCCTGTGTTTCTGGAAGACCCGCCAATACACAGATATGTGCGGCGCATGTGCACCTGCACGCATGCGCACGTGCCGTTGTCCACTTCCGCTTTCTTGTGGTGTATGTATTTCCAGCAAACACGAGACGTTGATCCAATGATGATTTGATGCTGGGCCGGAATCAGCCATGGCGGGCCATCGTTAAACCAGGATCGGGTCGACGTCTCGTATTTACTGGGTTGTATCGTCCTGCCGGGCAAATTTTGACATTAAAATTATAATCAAACAGCCCTCCAATTGGAGTATCAGGTTGGGGGAACAATGTCTGTGCAAAACCAGGCATTTATGAATGTTGTTCTAGAGAGCAAACCTTCCCCTGTAATGGCAGCCAACACTGGGAATTATTCCCAGTTGTTTGGTAATTAATGTCATATCTATACATAAATAGACTAAGATCTACAAAGTTCTAGACAACGCAGTGTGCTAGTGTTTTTAATTGATGAAGTATATCAAAATTATAGAAGAGGTTGATTTTGGCATCTTACTGAAAAAGCAAAAAAAAAGTGAATTTCTCTATAAATTTTAGTACCGGTAGTACAAATGCGTTTTTTTAAACTTGTTGAATTTTGGGTACCCGGTATGACTGGGCCGCCTAACTCATTTACTGCGCGAGACCCAGTCACACTGACCGCCATTTTGTTTACACAGCCAGCTGTGTAAAAACGACACTAGCGCTGCCTACAAAAAACTCGGATGCCAAGAAATTGAGACGAATATTTCAAGTGCCTATGAAAACTAGGCCATTTTCAGCAGGTGTAAACTCGTGGTCGTCTTGGAACTATCACATTTGAAAATGGAGGTCACTGTGTCAGAGCCTTACGATGTCATCAGGGTAAATTTTGTGGTCCTTAATTGATTATCACGCCATTATGGTGGTGAAAGAGTTGTTTGGTGTGTCTAGTTGTCACAATCTGAATAACAGTGCAAGGAACTTTTTAAAAGCCTCGGGCCGTGTTCTGAGATGGAAGTGAATTTGGCGCCAAATAAAATAAATTTGCTACCTACCATGCAGTTGGTTAAAGTGACACAAAATAAAAATAAAATTCTTACCTACCCAATAGTTAAAATGACAACAAATCGGAAACAAACATATTTTTTTGCCTAAGCTCGAACGGTATGGTTGCTACCGGTCAGATAATTATTGAATCGGTAAAAACATGGGAGCAAGCAAAAAACAAGGGCTGGTGAAAAGTTGTAAGGGCTGGTAACTTTTTCAAGTTACCAGGTGCTCATTCTCGGTTAGTTTGTACCCCTGTACATGCTCTTTCAATATTTGAATTATTCTATGAGAAATATCATGATGGTCCCCGAAAGTCATTGATTACTCTTTCTACAACACCTCCCCAGGAAACACGAAACCTCGGTTCAATGTTGTTTCAATGTTGGTCCACTGCCTGCGATCCCATCATTAAAACAACATTAAATCAACGTTGAGTCAACGTCTTTGCTGTGTGTGGTATACAGTGGCAGATCCAAAGGGGGACGCAGCCGGCGCCTCCCTCCTTCGTTCAGGGTCCAAAAAACGACCATATTTCGACCGTGGTGTGTAATTTTTTTTTTTTTAAATTGCCCCTCCCCCGTCTGTCAATTCCTGGATCCGCCACTATGGTTCTTTTGTGGTGCAGGTTGAATATCATAATTTCACTACAGCATAATATATGATAAGTGGCATTCAGCTCAGAAAAGACGCTTTAAATGATTGCTCAACTGCGTATGACTTCTTGTAATCACAGCCTATTTCGTATGAGATGAAGTTGTGACTTTTCATAATCACGGCAACCTATTAACCCCATCAGTGCGGGGGCCATCTTTATACGTCAGAATCCGATGAATGTAGACGTCAGATTCTGACGTATAAAGACGATCCCCGCACTGAAAGAATTGAAATATTTCTAATGGTCGTGGACCAATAACGTAGGTAATTAAATGAATAAGAAAGAGCTTAAAGGGACTAATTCAAACTAAAATCTTTAAAAAATTGGTGATTTTAATAGGGCTTATTAAAATGACCATATGATGTAAACATGTCCTTAGACTATGCTAGAACTGCAAAAGTTTTTTAATTTTTGTGCTGCGCATTTTATCAGTCAGGCTAGATATAGAGACGAAATTCCGGTATTTCTTATTTTTGACATGGTTGCCTTTTATGTTTAAGTAAGACATTTATGATGATTTTATATTGAAAAAAAACACGTCGGTTTCTATGAATTATACAAAAATAATTTAGCGTTGTAAGGCTTAAGTACATCTGTTTTCTTTTTGCTGCAGGTTGAAGGGCGGCTCCACAAGCTCCAGTGATGGGGGTGACCTCAGCGACCTCAAGTCCTCCTCCGTGGACTCGGAGGGTACCCCCGCCCCCCCTAACAGTGCCTCCATTACAGGCAGCCACGGGGGTGGTACCATGAACCCCCTGGCCTGGGAGAACCTGCCGCCCTCAGTGAAGGACACCCTCGAAGGGGTGCAGCGACTGGTGAAGGAGAGCACACATATCCCAGGTGAGTCTCCTGTCCCATATTAGCGATCATAGACTTTATACCTTAGGCCACAACTACAGTAGCGCATGTTTTTTCGTTGATTTCTTCGTCAATTATCAACCGATTTTCATGAAATTTTGTAAATAGCATATTTCATCAGAGTCCTAATATCCCTGAAAATTTCGTAAAATTATATTCAGTATGTCAAAAGTTATACCATTTGACAGGTAGTAAATTAATATTTTGACGTCCCTCTTTATATGCATTAAACTAATTCAAGAATTTTATTACATGTCAAATGGTGTAACTTTTGCAATATTAAATATAATTTTGCTAATTTTTATCGACATTGAGATATGACTTGAAAATTGCATGTGCTAAATTTCAAGGAAATCGGGTAATAATTGACGGAGAAATCGACGAAAAGCATGTGCTACAGAATTACCAAAATGAATGTGGCCCAAGGCATAGTCGTCAGAATCTGACGTCTACAGACACCAGAATCTGACGTCTACAGACGTCAGATTCTGGTGTAGACGTCAGATTTTGGAGACTAAAGTCTATCCCCGCACAGTAAGAGTAGACATATTTATATTGGGCGTACACCCATAACATAGTTATTCAAATGAATCAGAAAGAGCTAACTAAGACATTTATAATGATTTCAAATTAAAAAAAACCTTTGGTCTCCATGCCGTATACAAAAATAATTTAGCGCTTTCAAGGGTAAAAGCACATAAATACTTTTTATACAAACCATAGAGACCAAAGGGTATTTTTCCAAAAGTATTTTCAATTTGAAATCATCATAAATGTCTTAGTTAGCTCTTTCCGTTTCACTTAAATACCTATGTTATGGGTCTACGGCCATTATAAATAGTTTACTCCTAAATAGTTTGTGGTAGATGTCAGTTAGTCAAAAAATTCAGTTTAAAAGATGTAACATAGGTATGTTTATTCGCCATTTTGGCTGGAAATTGCGTTTTCAGCTCTTGAAAGGTGATATCCCCGATATAGCACATGATCTAATTGTTCTTAACAATTACTACCACTTGGAAAGTCGCTAAAAAGTAGTGCATAATCTAGACGGGGCACCTGTCCGGCACTTCGTTTCCAGACGGGGAGCTGGATGTTGTTTATAGACTCCAGAAATTCAAACAAAATGGCCGCCGTATATACTGTTCATACCAGCTCGATTCGAATTTTCATTTGTTTGTATTTTCCTGACGCGACCTTAAAAACTTATTAACGGTGGCGGCCATACATTTTTTCAGTGTCTCAAATTGATTGTGCACCACTAGACAGTCAGATGAGGGTGTGCAGACATCACACTGGTGCCTCGCCTGTTTTTTTAATAGGCAGCTTGTCAACCGGGGGGCGGGACCGGTTGACAATGTTGACTATGCAAAACCAAAAAGGTGGCAACCGCTGACTTGTCCTGCTTTTAGCTTTGGATTGCACTAGTCCACTACCATAGTCCACTACCACATTGTTGTATTCTTTATTCATGCCAGTTGATGCATATCAGATATTTTTGCATATCGGATATATGTTTTTTCATAGCTTTCTGTATGTTATGTATAGTACAGACTGTTATTGTGTGGTTTATCTGTTATAATACTGACTCCATCACCTCCCCTCTGTCAGTATGTGATACTGACAGTGTACTGCTTGACTGAGTGTAGCGGAAATAATTAACATTACTCTACATGGTTATAGCGCGATAAGCACTGGGGGATAAGGTAAATTACATGGTAATGATGATGAATAATTATATGTTGTCATTCATCCATCTGGCCAAGTATACTGCTCTGCAAAGCCAAATGCAGTATCTGCTTACTTGTAAAGTAAGCAGATACTGCCCTTTGGCTTTGCACATGTTGTGATGACTTTCGTCGAAATCGATAGAATAATTTTTCCATTTGGAATTAAAAGTGTTAATTTCCCATCCTACAAAGTAGGATATTAACCTTTTCACTAGTAACGTTGTCAGTTGAAACAGATGCGTGTACATCTGAACATAGTCTTAAATTTAAATCGTACATGAACTATTTTCAGGTCCATTCATCAACTGTTCCATTTCTGCTTATCTATTTTTACAATTGAACCCTCAAATTCATTCTTTTATGTTTGTCTCGGTAGCAAGGTATTTTCAAAGAGCGATATATGGGGGCTGAGTGATTAGTATGATTTCTTTTCTTTATGAAGTGGTGCGCGAAACAGATATCTACCGGTATTATGTATAGGCCTAGTATCAATGTCATGTATAGTTCTTTTATTTATTATTATTAACTTGTACATATATTTATACCATTTTCTATTTTATCATATACACTGTATAATATATTGTATTGTTAATTTTTAATGACGCTTAAGCCTACACAGACTTTCTCTCGTATTTAAATATCGATCTATATCTATCTATAAATTCTAGTATTTTGATAACATCAGAATAAATAAACGATCACAATAAGAAGTGACTGAAAACATTGTTTTACAAACGAATTGAAAGCTGAAATAATCGCAGGGGCTACATTGTCACTACTTGTATCTAACTTCTTTGGACGAGCATTATATATTATTCTGAAATTTCGAATCACTGATAGATAACTCGTCAAATTTTGAATATTGTCCTGGAAAATTTGCCATATTTTCTTTAATGTATTTATTTTCTGGCGTGGTTCAAATCGTGGCCGCTGTTACCACCTATCATATTGAATCATTGACCCCCCCCCCCCCCCCCATGGTACGCAAAATGTTTAATATTATTCGGAAAACTAGACATTTTCAATAATATTCGTTATTTCTGGGCTCTCGTTGTGGCGATCGCAATTTTTGTATTGTTTTGAAATGCACAACAAGATATAAGGTTATTTACTCAGATAACTCTCTGATAAATCGCTACACATTTCGCATAAAAGCTATATATTTTAACTAAAAATCAATTATTTTCTTATATTATATCAGTTTGTTGTAAATGCTTATATTTCGATAAAATTGAACTGCGCTTGACTTTTCACAATTAATGCTTTCAGAGCTCCTTTAGGTGTTTTCCAACCTTTAAAAAATAATTCCTATTATTATATCATTTTGTTTGAGAGTGGCTGATACCCCTGATATAAGATTTTTTACTCGGATAACTGTCGATAAATCGCTACAAATTTCGCAATAAACTTATATATTTTAACTGAAAAGTAATTTATTTCCTATTATGTCATTTTGTTGAGAATCTGGTAGGAAATGCCTAAATTTTGACAAAATTGAAGTGCGCCTGACTTCCCACGATCACTGCGTGAAGGTGCTTGAAAACCTTTTAATGTTTGAATTTCCCTAAAATATTTCCTTTATCATTTTGTTCGGGAATGGCCGGTGCCTACTGTCGTTGTGTCGTCTGCATGCATCACGAGGACATGTTGTTCTGTGTAGGGTTGTTAATAATTCAGTCGGGGTGGTCCTCTAATGGTGATGTATCACCACACACCTGATTATCGCTCACTACCGCTCCGTCTCCCCCTGAGACCCAGCCACTCGCTAGGTGTCGCCCAACAAATTGTCCTACTTTGTAGCCGTCTGATTGGTCGAGATCTCCATCTCGACCAATCAGACGGCTACAAAGTAGGCGATGCTGCGCTCGCCGCAGGACTCGCCGGAAGCTTTGACCTCATCCCTTCCCCCCCCCCCCCCGCCGCCTGGAGTCTTTAGTGTTTATATATATCATTTACTCAGGTATTTGCGACGTAAAATGTCGTAAAATGTCTTCCGCATTATAAACCAACGGGAAATCACCACCGTGTTTTCAAAAATGATGACGACCGTCGACTCAAATTCTCTGGCATTTGAAATAAAGCAATCAATAGAATCTGAAAAAAAAAAATATTATTCTGTGGTATTTGAAATAAAACAATCCACATAATTATTCTGTGGACAACAAAGGCTTGCAATGACAAAGGGTGACAATAACAAGGGTTGCTATGCTTGTTTTATTAAGTTCTTGGTTTTGTTACTCAAATTATTCTTATTTACATTATCAACCTGAAAGACTGCATGGGTGCTTTATTGTGCACAGTACTATAGACAGCACTGTACACTCCATGTTTTCGAACAGTTTGTATCACTGTATATGCACAGCCACGATGACAAATATCCGTCCCGACCGGGATTCAATCTTGGTACCCCCAGGTTACAAGCCCCAGTGATACGAATGAGCCATCGGGGCCGGCCTACACTCTAAACAATATAGGTTCTTTAAAAAGAGCCCTTCAGTACTGTTACTATGCAACCCTATGAGAACTCAGCAAGGGTCTGCATAGTAGTAGTACTCAAGGGTTCCTTCTAAAGAACCTATATTGTTTAGAGCCTAGCACCCAGAGGGTTATACCTGCCGATCCATCTTGCCGGGCTTAGCCATCCGCGGCGGTCTTTCAGGTTAGAGGGGGTCACTTCCATACAGTACGAAGGTCACTTCCGTATAATACTCAGTCATGAGAGACATTAAATGAGGCACTGCGGCTGTAAACAAACTCTAAACGGCCGTCATCCGCGTTTTATCTGCTACACATTTTGTTGGTTTCGTTTTGAGATTATAGTCGCTGGCTTGCCCATTCTGCACATTATATTCGTTTGGTTTTAAGATTATACTCGCTGGGTTGCCCATTCTGCGGATTTATGGGCCACACATTATTTGTTATTTTTTGAGATTATACTCGTAGACTTGCCCCTTTATTCATTAAACCTTTCAAGCCTGAATTTACCGTTGTCATTTTCATTCACTACAAACCGCGAATTGCTGTCGCTATTCTCGATTTGTAGTGAATGAAGATGACTTGCAGTGGGTGAAAAATTAAAGAAAATTGCCATGTATTGGTAAACCAGTGTCATGGAAATTTTGTTTCTAAAACCCCTAGTTGTAAGAAAATTAAGTCTGTTTTTCAGGGATGGAAAATGATGCTTTAATGCATCGTGGGGGATAAAAAGGGTTCATTATCTACGGATTTGTTCATGTTATATAATCTAGGGTTTTCCCGGCGCGTTTTGCTGTCTGCTGCACATGTACTTTTAAGTGTAAACAGTATACGATGACTCAGCTTCTGGTACATATACTTTATTTCTGATGTGTCTAGTAACAAGAATAAAGGTATTGTTCATTCTTGATGATACAGTATGGCTAATGTTTTGAGCAGTTATAATATGGCAAACAGGGTGATTCACTGAATATTACAAAAACTTCACAATTATTTCCTTTTTAGTGAGCATGTTGACACAATCCTAAATTTACCATCTTCATCCACTACATAACCGCGAATTGCTGTCGCAATTCTCGACTTGTGATGAAGGAAGATGGCTTGAATTGTATGACATTACAGACATGTGCTACGTATTTTTAAAACAGTTTCAATTCGTTCCAAAATCCTTAGATGTAAGAAATTATGTCAGTTTTCAAGGATATAAAATGATGTTTTAATTTAACCTTAACCATTACAACACTGAAATATTTTTGTATAAACCATGGACATCAAAGGGTTTTTTTCAACTTGAAATCATCATGTCTTAAGTTAGCTCTTTCCGATTCATTTGAATACCTATTTATGGGTCTACGGCCAGTAGAAATATTTTAATTCCTACAGCGCGCTGATCGTCTTTAGACGTCAGAATCTAACGTCTACAGACGTCAGATTATGATGTATAAAGACGGTCCCCACACTGAAAGGGTAAAACGCTCAATTAAATAATTTAAATTTGCACCCACTTTAGACCACAGAATCTGACGTCTGTATATGTCAGATTCTGACGTCTAAGGTCGATCCCCGCACTGTAAGAGTAAAAATATTTCCACTGGTCGTAGACCCATAACATAGGAATTCAAATTAATCAGAAAGAACAAACTAAGACTTTTATGATGATTTCATATTGAAAAAACCCTTCCGTCTCCATGGTTTATACAAAAATATTTCATCTTCAACCTTTACAGTGTGGGGATAGACTTTAGTCGTCAGAATCTGACGTCTGTAGACGTCAGATTCTGACGCCTAAAGTCTATCACCGCACTGAGTCTATCCCCGCACTGTAAGAGTAAAAACATTTTTATTGGTCGTAGACCCATAACATAGGTATTCAAATGAATGAGAAAGAGCTAACTAAGACGCTTATGATGATTTAAAATTGAAAAAAACCTTTAGTTGCGTTGTTTTTTACAAATTAATTCAGCGTTCAAAGGGTTAAGGGTTTTTTAGTAACCGATAGATTGAACTTTTTATTGTTCTTCATCTACCATAACAGGCTCCTGTTTTATTTGTTTATCTTTAGATGTCAGCCATTTGACTCTTTTGTTTAGACTGAGTATAGTTTAACTCATGTGTTTTAATTTAGCATTTTTCTCATCATCATTTAGGTGGATATTAGGTGTGAATTTAGAGCCGGGACAATTCTCATTTACACTTATCCTCTTTGAAGACAGATATTTTTCGCGAGATCTCAGATTAGTTCTGAAATCCGACTGTCCGCAGGCTGCACAAAGTCTATTGCGGCTTGGTTGAGCCATCATGACAGAGCAGTCTGCATGTCGTATGGTACCATTGCTATGGTATGCCACCACCGTGCTCTGGTCATGACTGACCAATGTCCCTGTCTTCTCACACTGGTCAGGAAGTCTGGGGAGATCGCTGTGACCAACACACACCGATCCACTAACAATAAGGCGTACCAACTTCTCAAGTGAGAGCGCATTCATTTTGACGGGCAAATCAGGTAACACATTACTGGTCTCTACATTCAGTTGTTGTCCTCTGAACTCGATCTGCCAGGTGCAGTCCGCAAGCACAGATAAACGGAACAACTTATCTGCTGTCAACGGCTCAAATGTGGCTAGAACAACAACTTGTTGGTTGCCCGCATTGATCAATCCGTACTCCTGTGCCATACGTTTAGCTGCGGCGAGAATGTCTGCGAAATGTTAATCACAATCAGATGAGTCCGGTTCAGAAGGGGAGTTTGTCACCGGCTCTCGTATGTTGGTACATTCCATGTGACTGTGCCATGCATCTCATTATGCTTGATTTTCAGAGCCTTCTTCAGCCTCAGGCAGCACATTAGACACACACATAGGGTGGGCAGCCAGCATGGTCCTCTTCTACGTCAATACCTGTCAACGAGTTATAACAGTCACAGCATTAATCCATTAAATAATTTATTTTCACCCACTTGAAGTTGTGTATCGCTACCGCGACCCACAACTTCAAGTGGGTAAAAATTACTTATATTTATATAATTTGAATAAAAAAATGTGACAATTTTTCAAGATCGAGTGAGATTTATTTTACAAATTTTAATTTTTCAAGTGTCAAACTGAAAGACTATAAACGCTCTCCAAAGCCAGAGGGCAGTATCTGCTTACTTGTAAAGTAAGCAGATACTGTCTTTTGGATTTTCACAGCGGTATGCACGTGATTAACAACACTTTAAGGGTCACGTGGATCGTCAACAACGAATAATTGAATAACATCACTCGCTGAATCTTCCCGACAGTATCCCAGCAAACACGTGGAGCTTGGATGCAAATCGCTACTATACACACTATTTTCAGAACAAATTGAACAGTATCCTGTAAGCGTATTGCAATAAAGGACCATTTCTATCCAGTTTATTGTTGCGAAAAGTGATATTTACAACAAGAATATAATTGCGGCTTCGTATCTTTACTTAACGGCTGGTGTGAGATGGTGAAAATTATCCGATTTCACAATCCAATCTCGATCTTCTCACGTGGACAATCAGAAGTGATCCAGAATGCATGTGTACTACAACATGTGTGACCCGCATTTAAGGTCGTGGGTACAGTCAGGTCCAACCGTTTCCCTCTCATTTAAGCTGGGCCGTGAAATCAGTTGCAGCAGCAGCGGCTTAGAGCTCGGCTATCAGCGGTTGGAGCTAATGATAATCTGAGGAAGAGAGTCATAAAACTCCTACTCTCCTGAGAGGAGAGGAGGTCTATATACTCTGATAACATCTCTTTATCCCTTACAGCGCGGGGATCGACTTTAGACGTCGGCATCTGACGTCTATAGATTCTGGCGGCTGAAGTCGATCCCCGCGCTGTAAGAGAAAAACTATTTATAATAGCTGTAGACCCATAACATAAGAAATTTATGATGATTTTAAATTGAAAAAACCTTTGGCCTTCAAGGTTCTCATATAAAAAATCAGTAGAGACATTCGCCCAAGTAATAAAGTCATTACTGAGCAGGGTTTCCGCCAGGAATGTTTGAGAGGGGGGGTCCAAAAGGGGTGGGGTGTCCGGGGGTCGTCCCCCAGGAGAAAAAAAAAGTTTTTAAATTTTGGTGCCCAAAATGGCCTATTTTAACTGAAATGACAGTAAAATATGGGAAATATTTTAATTTTTCTCGCCAACAAGGGTGGGATATCCCCCCTGTGGTGCTAAGTGGGGGGGGGGGGTCCGGATCTCCCCGGACCCCCCCCCCCCTGGCGGAAACCCTGCTGAGGTCATGACCCCATTCATTGGACTACGATTCGTCTAAATCTTATCAATTGTCGTGTTTTAGCACGACGCTGATTACAGAGATGAAGGAAACTGGGGTAGAACTAAAACCAGAAACGTACACAGAGTGGTCTACAGCTTAAGATTTCGAATCGCTTTAACAGCTCAATTTGTTTTGTTCAAGGAATCTATAGATTCTTTGCTTTGTTTGACTTTATATAAATTTTGAGCCATCCACTGTCCACATTTCGAATTGAGATCGATTTGTCAAGATCTATTAATTTAAATCACCCCATCTCCATGGCAATAGCAGTAGGGGCAGGGGCCCTGGTGCAGTGGTTAAAGCTGCCTGCTTGGAAAGTCGGAGATCGTGAGTTTGAACCCCGCTCTGCCTTCAAGCTTCAAAGAAACAAAATGTTTTTTCTCCGGGCACTCGTAGAGATTCAATATTGTGGGGAGCCTCCGTGACCAAGTGGTAGCATGCTCGGCCTTGAATTCTGTGTCTGGAGGGCGGTGTCATCTCATTTATCTCACCACCCTCAGGAAGTTCTCCTGGCACAGTCTAGCCTATATGTGCACACCCCATTCATTTCATTTCATTTATGGCATATCAGGGTGCAGTTTAGGGTTTATCTCGCTGGAAGTAGGTGTGTCTGAGATAAAAGTGACGGTTAGAGCCTCCATCCAAAGAAGTAAATTGAGTGTGAGAAAACCCGGCAAACGTGAAATGTTCAATCAATGTTGCTTTGATGTTGGCCCAACGTCGCAGACGTTTGGCCAACATTAGAATAACATTGGTTGTGTGTTGCTGGGACCACTGCCCAACGTTGGTTTAGCGTTGAGCCGATGTCGTATAGGCTTGCCCGCCTATGAGTTACGCGTCCAGCCATCGTTTGTCGTGGCGATCCTGGTCGCTGGTTGTCGGGGAAGATGACTCCACTGCTCCCGGAGGCCAGTTCACTGAGTCCTGCTCGGGAGCGACAACATACCGTAAAGCGGGAAACTTTGAAAGTTCACAGAATATTGCACCATTTTGTGAATCAATTGAATCGAGTGAAAAAAAATGACTCACAAAATTTTACGAAAATTGAGTTTAAATTAAATTAAATGTTATTTTATTTGACTTTTGAACTCTCGATCTTTACATACATATTTCCTTCACAATAACATTGATTTAATCGACTAATAAAACTGATTAAAAAACACTATAGTCGTGTTTAGCTCTCTGATCTATATATTCACGTTATATTTTTGGATTCAATATCATACATCTGAAGCTATAGTGGGGTCTATCATAACGTTCGGGGCTAGATGGGTTGTCAACATTACATAAATTACAAAGTTTAGCACATAAAAATTAATCTAATATGAATAATAATTTGAATACATTCCTTTCAAGAATTAGTTTTACCTGCTAGTCTGCTGACTGATTTGAAATTATGATTTTGACTTCAATTTCTGTTTTTTTTAATATATATACTCCAAAACAACATCATCCACCATGACATGTTTTAATGTTTTTAGTATATTCTACATTAACACCATTGGCGTAGGTGCATAGGTTTTGTGAATCCATAAAAATACCATTCGATAATAGGTGAATCATACATGCATTATCGTTAATCAGTCAGGTAGAAAAATCGTCATCTTTAAATATGGAGGATGTTTAACCCACCCTTTTTATTCATATTATATAAATTACAGGTGATGTTTTTTCTAAAAATGTTGAAAATTACAAATAAAATTCCTTTACGCCATGGTATATAATAGCAAGGGGGGGGGGGGATATAATTTTACGCGACCATCTAGATACAAAGGTTAACAAAAATATGTTTGAATTAAAATATTTTTGTGCTGCAAAAGCAACATCCCAGATAAAATTGCCCGTTCTACAGGATCTATGGGGCGATACCCACAAAGGGCCTGACGGGGCAGAGATGCTTTCTCTTCAAAGTGGCTCTCTCTCTCCCAATTTAGCCAGAAAGGAATTCCTTTGACAGGCCAGGATGGACCCAAAATGAGACACCCCACCTTTCACCGCCTCCCGTCTCACAATAGATCAGCAAACAACAGACGTGTATCCAGTGCTGGTTTGATGTTGGCCCACCGTCGTAGACGGTGGGCCAGCATCAAACCAGCACAGGATGAATGTCTCGTCGTTCATAGGAGACCACTAGATAAGATTCAATGAATGTCGGGCCAACGTCGCCGGTGCGATCAGCCGGTATACCGTGTTGCGTCATTTGGCCAGAATTTATCGGTGAAGGCAATTGACCTTTTTTACGCGGAATAGAACTAATTTATTCCTTCTTTTATCTTTACAATTTATTCGTAATCGCTGATGAACATTCCTCGTAAAAGTGTATTACATTTTCTTGTGAGTTCTTCATCACCATGCTCTAACAATCTTTGAGTTAGTGTACAAATAAATTCCAAGTTAATGATGTCACCTGAACAACAACTCATACACTGTTCTCGTTATATATTTCTCCCATTTCTGACCCAGCGCAACCCACAACTTGTCGTTATTTGATATTTTTCCAATTTCTTTTTACACATTGTGGCTATTTACAACCTCGTAGCTAAACCTTATAGATACTTTTTAAAGGTACGAAGATGAGGAATTTTATTGACATATCAA
Source organism: Flabesymbios commensalis (assembly GCA_964017125.1). NCBI lineage: Eukaryota > Metazoa > Annelida > Polychaeta > Terebellida > Flabelligeridae > Flabesymbios > Flabesymbios commensalis. The sequence goes on from OZ024915.1 coordinate 71,270,432, forward strand.
TAACATAATGACAAAGTTAAATGAACACAAATACACACAACTACACTATATACAAACATTAGCCCTTACAGCGCGGGTATCGACTTTAAACGTTAGAATCTGACGTCTAAAGTCGATACCCGCACCGAAAGAGTAAAAACATTATAATGACCATGTAGACCAATAACATAAGTATTCAAATGAAGCAGAAAGAGCTAACTAAGACATTTATGAAAATTTCAAATTGAAAGGAACCATTTGTTCTTCATGGTTTATACACAAATATTTCAGTGCTTTAAACCTTTAACCGCCGGTGCCGCATATATTCGGGTTTTCATTTTTTATTACCACAATAAGTACCACATTTTAAATATGTTAAAGATAAAATGTGATATCAACCACCAAGATATGAAAAGAGTTGACCTCCATTTTGTCAAATCTGAATAATTTTCACTCACTTGAAGCTGTGGATCGCGTCAGCGAGACACAACTTCAAGTGGGTGAAAATTCAAATTGAATGATTTGGCGGTTAAAGGGTTAAGGGCTAGAGTACAATACGAAAATAGACATATATTAACGTGACGTATGATAATATCCGCATTTGATATTGATTTAAAAAAGGTTTTCGAGACATCAAACGTGTCGAACTCACAGAAAGCTATACATGTATATAAATTTGGATGGGGTGACTACAGCTGCAGCAACAATGCATGGCTCATAGATCTGTGCGGCGATATGTTGTTGCCGCAGTCATTTAGGTACACTCTGTAAACATATAGTCCCCTTGGATATGAAAGGGTGTATCTGCCACTTTACAAAGTGACAGATACACCTTTTCAAATCCAAGGGATATAAAAGCTATTGCAAAGAGAATAAAGAACACATGTTTCAAAGCCCATTTTATTTTTCGTTTCAAAGTATTTAGTTTATTTATTTATTAGGCTTTATATACACAAATATATACAATAATCGTACAAATATGCAATTGTAAGTAAAATTGTGTATATCAGGATGTCGAATACAGGTGACCAGCACACTAACTGAGCTCGACATCCAGGATACAATTTATATACATGGTAATTACACTTAAAAGTAAAATTAAATAAAAATATACTATACATAAATTTCGTTTCCCGCGCTAGTTATTGTTGTTCCTAATAAATCATTACCAGCACAACATATGTACTCAACAATGTAATTAGGACAACTATGCACATAATTATATTTTGAGTGTTTGCCAGTCTCATTGTCGTATCAGGCGGCGGTTCCGGTGCAGTGGTTAGCGTTAAAATACCCATCTGTCACCCTCAGATTTCGTACTACGCTATATTCAGGTGTCTAAAACACAACATTTCTCTCCTGCTTATTAGAGAAATATTAAAAATTGTCTATACCTTAGGCCACAACTAACCAGTAGCGCATTTTTTTCGTTGATTTCTCCCTTAATTATCAACCTATTTTCATGAAATTTTGTAAAAATCATATTTCAACAGAGTCCTAATATCCCTGAAAATTTCGAAAAAATAATATTCAGTTTTTCAAGCTAGACCATTTGACATGTAGTCAATTGAAATTATAACGTCCCTCTTTAAACCCATTAAACTAATTTTAGAATTTTATTACATGTCAAATGGTCTAACTTTTGAAATATTCAATATAATTTTGTGATTTTTTTACCGACTTTAGGATATGACTTGAAAACATGTGCTAAATTTCAAGGAAATCGGTTCATAATTGACGGAGAAATCGACGAAAAGCATGCGCTACTGATTTACCCAAATGAATGTGGCCCAGGGTATAGAGCGTCTGTGACCGAGAGGTAGCGCTTGCGGCTTGAGACAAGATGCGTGAACCAATCTTGGTTTAATGTTGATTCATCGTCTACGACGCTGGCCCAACATTAAACCAGGATTTGGTTTATCGTATCGTATTCACCGGGTACCTTCCTCAGCATGTTCTCTAATTGCCGGATTTAGCCTCTATTCGCCGTTATGTCGACGGTTACTTCCAGCAGACACAAAACATTCATATAACATTAGTACAACGTCGGTCTAACGTTTTCCACGCTGGCCCAACATTGCACAAATGTTGTACAAATGTTTTGTGTTTGCTGGGCTGACAGATTGTATTATTACAATATGTTCTCTTTGAAACACGAGCTGTTGTCGCCGTAATTGATGGACCACTTAATCCTGATGAGTAATAATTTCATGAAACTTTTACCAGATGTGGGTCTCATGAATAATAAATTACTCGCATGGATTTGCTTCAAACTTTTACCAGAGGTGTGTCTATGGCCAAGGATCAATCCATTAACGCTTACAGTGCCGGGACCGACTTTAGACGTCAGAATCTGACGTCTGTAGACGTCAGATTCTGACGTCTAAAATCGACCCCAGCGCTGTAAGAGTGAAAATATTTCTAATGGTCGTAGATCCATAACACAGGTATTCAAATGAATCAGAAAGAGCTAACTAAGCTATTTATGATGATTGCAAATTGAATAAACCCTTTGGTTCCCATTGTTTATACGTAAGTATTTCAGCGCTTTAAGGGTTAATTGCGGCGGAGGTTTTGCAGTCTCCAACTGACTGTCTATTTGTATTTGAAATATCTAATATAACTGCGCCATTAGCAGGTAAAGGATGTAATTGTATGTGGTTTAACTTTTTTTGAAGAATGTCGGAAGACGCACTCCATATATGCGTCACTAGCACGTAAAGGGTTAATGTGTTTGATCTAGTTGTGGTTTACGGTCACGTTATAACAGATGGAGTAAATAACCCTTGTGCCGCTAGAACCCTGCGCCTACATTATATACGTTTCAAAGTTAAGGTTTATACAAAAACACCCTTTTAAATGTTGTCTGATCGATACCGAATTGTTTTATGATTCAAAATGGTAGTTGTTTAATTTTCATAAATATAAATATTTTTCGTTATTTTAAACTGTAATTTGCGTGAGCAATTACAGCTTCAAATAACGAAAAATAGTAACAAACAATGCAGTAACAGTACAAGGGTTTAGGATCCGGTTTTACAAGCATTTAAGAGAAAACTTGAGTCAGTTTAAATCTTCTTAAGCCCAATCATCCACAGAGACCTCACGGCCGACCTAAAATTAATCCAGGATGTTGGATAAACGGTGTACATGGATAGAACTTCAAATATTAGAGAAAAAATGTCATCGCCGGCCACGACATGATGCCTACATGGAAGGTAAGGTGCCGGAATAATGTGTCGGTCGACATATTTGGGAATCATTTATTTAGAAAAAAAGTGTTGCAATTTTTAAATTACTTCAGATGTAATGTGTCGAATTTTTTTTTTTTTACTTATATAGTTCAATGCAAATTGTTATTCGTTTCTTGCAACCCCCCCTTAATTGTGAGGCTTTTGTGGATTTAGTGGTTTTTTTTCAATCAATTACACTGAATATTTAGAAAGAAATTGTATTTAGCCTTTCAGCGCGGGCACCGTATTTATACGTCAGCAATCTAACGTCTGCAGACGTCAGATTGCTGACGTATAAAGACGGTCCCCGCGCTGAAAGAATTGAACTATTTCTAATGGTCGTAGATCCATACATAGGTATTGAAATGAGGCGGAAAGATCTAACTAAGCCATTGATGATGATTTCAAATCGAATAAACCCTTTGGTCTCCATGGTTTATACAGAGATATTTTAGCGCTGTAATGGTTAAAGACCAGTGTGAGAATGTTTGAAAGTGGGCGTCATTTTCCTTCTGCTGAGAACACGTTTGCGACGTTGCAGAAACGTCCCCCTTAGTACCCAGCAAACAAAAAAACATTGAGCCCAGGGTTTCCGCCAGGGGGGGAATCCGGGGGGGGGGGGTGGTGAGTCCGAACCCTCCATTCTGCAACAGAGGGGGGAAATCCATTCAAAGATTCCTAACGGAAACATTTCTGGCGGAAACCGTGGAGCCAATGCTGCTTCGACGCTGGTACACCGTTTTCGACGCTGTCCCAACTTGAAATCAGCATTGGTTGTATGTCGTATTTGGTGGGTAGGTATGGTGTGCCCTGAAGGCGTCTCTCAGGAGGCTATTAAGCTTCTTGTTTTGGCGTGGAGTGCCTCTGTAGTTGGTCAGGCGGCGTTTCCTCTATTCTCCTATCGATGCCTGCCACTTCCTTCATTACCGCCCTATGGAGTACTCCAGGCCCTCATGTTATTGCCGAGGTTGACCTACTTTTTGAGCATCCGATTGGTAGATGGCGTGATCTCGACCAGTTAGATGTCTGGGATATTGGTCAATGCGTTTGAGATTCTGAACCCTATTATTAACCCTTTAAACGCTGAGCACGAATTTAGTCGTTTTTATCTGTTTTGTTAGCAGGTTAACTCAACTCTTACAGTGCGGGGATCGACTTTAGTCGTCAGAATCTGACGTCTGTAAACGTCAGATTCTGACGTCTAAAGTCGATACCCGCACTGTAAGATTAAAAATAATTCTAACGGTTGTAGACCCATAACATATTTCTACTGGTCGTAGACCCATAACATAGGTATTCAAATAAATCGGAAAGAGATAACTAAGACATTTAAGATTATTTCAAATTGAAAAAAAATCATTTGGTCTCCAATGTTTTTATAAAAATCGGTTTTATTAGCAGGTTAACTTACAGTAATCGGTTTTATTGGCAGGTTAACTTACAGTAATCGGTTTTATTAGCAGGTTAACTTACAGTTATTGGGAATGAGAAGAGTGTTTAAACATCAACATTGGCAAATGTTTGGTCCCAAATTTAACAAATATGACTAAATTTCATCGACTTGAAGTTGTGGATCGCGGTAGCGAGACACAACTTCAAGTGGATGAAAACTTAAAGGAGACAGCTCAACTCTATATTCTTTTCCAAGTGTATTGACAGTTATTTATTTTTTTACCCTGGGGCTATTTGCAGCTTCAAACGACGAAAGCGGAATCTTATTTGATGTAAAACTTCCCCGAAAACGTCATATGGTGGCAGGAAAATAATAATAATGTTCAGACTAACCTCAAACCTGCTTATGACACATGCATATAGCAAAGTGAAATTTTATGCAGCATTGATCACATATTATCATAGCGGATGTATATATGTAGGAGGTATGGGCCTGATGTAAATGAGTCAAACGTCACTTCATTCCCAGCTAACACGAATTATTTGTACAACATTTGTAGAATGTTGGACCAACGTCTTCGACGTTGGTCCAACATTGTACAAATGTTATACACATATTTTGTGTTTTCTGGGTTCAATGAGATACATAAATTCTCGTGGGAGTGCGGAGAAAAATGGTCCCAAAAGCCGACATCTTGTTCTCCGTACATAATCCATTTTTCATTGAGCGCTACGGGAGCGAATGGTATCCACCACCAAGGAAGGAACACTGCCCCATCAAACAAGAACCATTAGTCATGACAGAACGGCATGTTACAGTTTAGCTCGCCTTTTAACGTTTTTAATAAAGGTGGTCTATTATATATTGCAATTTGAAGTTCGGCGTCGGCTTCGCATCGGCAGTAACATTTCTTTTTGGGCACGATAATTGACATAACTGGTCAATTTTTTCCGATATCCTGCTCAAATTTGTACTCGGACAAGTTCAATAATCTATGAAAAAATCAAAATGGCCGATTTATCGCGATTAATCGCATTTTACGTCTTTAATTTTACAAGTTCAATAATGGCGGCGAACTATTGTCGAGTGAACTTTGTTTTAATAGTGTAATATCGTTGCGACTTGCCCTGTGATTTCGTCTAAAGCTAGTAGGGGTAGCCACACAACTTGAAGTGGTTTAAAAGTTAAATTAGATGACTTAGCGGGGAAAGGGTTAATGTAGTTATGTAGGTTAACCCTTTCAGTGCGTGGACCGTCTTTATACGTCAGAATCTGACGTCTGTAGACGTCAAATTCTGACGTCTGAAGACGGTCCACACACTGAAAGAGTGAAAATATTTATAATGGTCGTGGACCCGTAACATATGTATTCAAACGAAGCAGAAAGAGCTCACTAAGACATTTATGATGATTTCAAATAGAAAAAACCCTTTGGTTCCCATGATTTACACAAAAAATTTTCAGCGCTTTAACTCTTTAACCAAATTATTCAATCTGAATTTTCACTCACTTGAAGTTGTGTCTCTCTGACGCGATCCGCAACTTCAAGTGAGTGAAAATTATTCAGATTTGACAAAATGGAGGTCAACTGTTTTCAAATATTGTTGATTATTGTCACATTTTATCTTTACCTTGTCTAAAAGGTGGTACTTAATGTGCTAATAAAAATGAAAACCCGAATATATGCGGCACCAGCGGTTAAAGGGTGAGGGTTATTGTGATTTTGCACTGATTGGCATCCATGCTATCATGTACATCAGCCGCGGAGGAGTGATTTCAGGGGACGTAACGGTGATGACATAATAAGTCGTTACGGAGTGGACACTGAGCATTCTGTACGTGATACGCGGTCATTTAGCTGATAATTCTCTGAAAATCGAAGCCTTAGCAGTCATCAATGACAATCATAGAAATATCAACCCTTTACCCTCTAGCACCTATTAATTCTACCTTTTGTTCACCAGCTGTTTATTCTCATATTTATTCATCTTGAGATGGGAATTGTTGCCACAATTCCCACTCACTTCTTTGCGACCCTCTTGTAGTTGTGGATCGCGTCAGCGAGACACAAGCAATCGAAAATTCCAATCTATTAATAACTTTGTAACTTCATTTGTTTCAATGCGATATCACCTACCTGTGATATCTAGGCTGCCAGCAACTGAAACCTGTCATTTCTGATCATTAAAAATGTTGGCCTGCATTTTGACAAATCTGAAATATTTTTACTCGCTTGAGGTTACTGAAATTACTGAAAAGTCCAGTTAAATAACTTGGCGGTAAAGTGCTAGGATACAGTATTCCCCCAGGGACTCAGCGAAGCTGAGCGGTATAGTGCTAGGATACAGTATTCCCTCAGGGAGCCAGCGAAGCTGAGCGGTATAGTGCTAGGATACAGTATTCCCTCAGGGAGCCAGAGAGTCTGATCGAGTTGGATTATGGTGTTATTGATCTCGATCATCAACGAGATATCATTCCCCGAGGGATTAACCCTTTACAGTTCTTAACCCTTTAATCTTCAGTGCCGAATATATTCGAGTTTTCATTTTTTATTGGCACATTAAGTACCATGTTTCAAACATGTTATCAATCAGCAAGATTTGAATAGCGTTGACCTCCATTTTGTCAAATCTGAATAATTTTCACTCACTTGAAGAATATATTCGAGTTTTCATTTTTTATTGGCACATTAAGTACCATGTTTCAAACATGACATCAATCAGCAAGATTTGAATAGCGTTGACCTCCATTTTGTCAAATCTGAATAATTTTCACTCACTTGAAGTTGTGGATCACGTACAGAATCAGACTTCTATAGAAGTCAGATTCTGACGTCTATAGACGTCAGATTCTGACGTCTATAGAAGTCTGATTCTGACGTCTATAGAAGTCTGATTCTGACGTCTAAACGATTCCCGCACTGATTCTGACGATCCTCGCACTGAAATAATTTTAAAATTTTAATGGCCGTAGACCCATAACATACGTATTCAAATGAAGCGGAACCAGCTTACTAAGATATGTATGATGATGGCTAGTTGAAAAAACCCCTTTGGTCTCCATGATTTATACAAATATATATCAGCGCTGTAAGGGTTAAAAATACTTTAGATGGGGAGTAACACCAGCTGATGACTGTATAGTAGGGCGGATTATGGGTCGAACCGTGACCGGCTGGACAAAAGTATGAAATTTGGCACAGTTACTCCTGCGACATTACTGAACAATTTGAGAAGGGTAGCCCAAAAATCGGAGTAATTTTTCCTTGTAAAAATTTCATTTTACGTAACCATGGCAACACAAAAAACCTAAATCAATAATATCTGTGATTTAATGCCTAATGAATAAATAAACCCTACTAAAAACTGATGTACATGGAAAATACATCATCATCTTAAAAAGAGCGGCAGTAAAACCTTTGTTTTGCTAGAAATTTCTGGTTACCATAGCAACCAGGTATGCATTATTACAGAAATTTAATTGTACTTGTCATTATTCTTTAAATTAACGGATTACAAAGAGTTCTATTAACATTAACAGCGCTTCTGTAAAACATTATAGACAATCTCAGATAACAGTGATAGCATAAACAAGTGAGGATAATACAGTAATTATCATGTTGCCATGGATACCGACGAGCTATCCTCTGACACATTTCTTCACAAAATATATACACATACATTACATAGATGCTTTAAATAACCACCAATTCATTATTTGAAAAAAAACTTAATCTCCCCATGTTTGCCTCAACCCGACATGTCTAATATGTATGGAAAACCAGCGTGCTCCAGTGCACAAAAATACAGAAGAAAGGCCTCTAGTGATGCCATAAGTACAGAAGTTCATTTGGGACATAAACAAATTCTAATCCGTTATAACGGTCTATTTTTCCGTTATAACGGTCTACGAATCCATTATAACGGTCTTTAAATCTTTTATAACGGTCTACTATTCCGCTACAACGGTCTAGTATTTCGTTTAAACGGTCCAGTTTTTCGTTAAAATGGTCTAGTATTTCGTTATAACGGTATACTATTCCGTTGTATTTTTTTCTCATAACGGTCTACCAATTGGTTATAGCGGTCTTCCACCAGACCACTAATTCGCTATAACGGTTCAGTAATCCGTTATAACGAAATAGTAGACCGTCATAACGAAATACTACACCGTTATACGTTAGAACTGATTAGTAGACCGTAATAACGAAACTGTAGACCGCTATGGCGGACTAGTACACCGTTATAACGAAATACTAGACCGTTAAAACGGATTAGTATAGCGTTATAACGGGTTAGTATACCGTTATAACGAAATAATAGACTGTTATAACACAATAGTAGACCATTATAACGGATTATTAGACCGCTATAACAGATTAATAGACCGTTATAACGAAATACTAGACCGTTATAACGAAATACTAGACTGTTATAGCGGAATATTGGACTATTATAACGGATTAGCAGACCGTTATAACGAGACAATAGACCGTTATAACGGGATAATATACCGCTTGTATGTCCATCCGATGTCTAATTATTAAACAAAGGGACACATAAGTCAATAGGTTGTTGTTCAAATGCACGAAAGCTAGAGGCCCATGTTATATAGTGTCTCCAGACTCGAGTCTATCCTTATATAAAACAGAAACGGTTTGTTTTTGTCCCGCAGTTTCTTTTTCGATGGCATTTTCAAAAGCTTTATTAACATTATGTATTCTATGCGTGGTACATGAACGTAGCGCTCTCAGTGAGACCAAGTCAGCCTGTGTACTAATACACCCACGACTCGTGGAATAATACCAAACATCAAGCACCCAATGGTGGTGGAAACTGCAAAATACTCATTCCAGTGCCAACCCAGTAAACACAAAACATTTGTAGAACATTTGTACAATGTTGGGGCAACGTCGCAGACGTTGGGCCGACGTTGTACAAATGTTGTACAAATGTTTTGTGTTTGTTGGGAAGGGGGAGGTGACACAATGGTATCAATTCAGTTTGACAGCATTCAGAAACCACCACAAAGGTTTATAGTTTTTGCTGAGCCTGTGTCCTTCATTGAAAGGGAAAGTGATTTTTATTAATCTATACTTTCCATGGTATACACGATCGCCCGCTGCTTGAGCTGGGGCTAGTAAAACGAATAATAAAACCCAAATAAAATTGAGCTTTTTCACTGTGAATGTCGATAACGGTTTGATGGCGTGAATAGCCTACTGTATGCTTAGTAGCCCTTGATAAATTTCAGGGAAAACGGCTGAGAAATCAAAGAAAACATGCCCTATTGGCATTCAAAAACGAAGTCCTTAGTGGTAATAAGCAGGGTGTGACGTCATAAAATGATGACGTCATAAAATTTTCGAAGTCGAGACAACCACGAGGGGGGAGGGGATAATTTTATTTTTCACAAATAATATTTCAAACATCTATACATATTTATATTATTTACATATTTTGTAAAAAATATATGGTTGTCTGTCAGAGGATATCTCGTAGGTATCCATGGGAACATGATCATTACTGTATATCCTCACTTGCTTATGTTATCACTCTCTGAAATCTGAAATTGCCTATATAATTCTAAAGAAGGGCTGGGAGTGTTATTATAAAAATTGGGTGACGATATAGGCCGTTAATTTGGTGAATAAAGACAGGTACAATCAAATTTCTGCATTTATGTAAGCATGGTTGCTATGGTAACCGAAAATTTCGAACTAACCTTGTGTTTTACTGGCGCTATGTTTAAGGTGGTATTGTATATTGTCATGAATATTAATTTTATAGAGGATGTATTTATTCAGCTCACTTGAAATCACGTATAGTACAGATATTATTGATTTATGTTTTTAGCGTTGCCATGGTTACGTAAAACATGATTTTCACTACGAGAATTGACTACGATTTTTGGGCTACCCTTCTGAAATTGTTCAGTAGTGTCAAAAGAGTATCTGTGCCAAGTTTCATACTTTTGTCCTGCCGGTCACGGTTTCGCTTGTTTTGGGCCATAATCCGCCCTACTATGTAGTAACATAATGTTATATTTGCTCGGAAATCCATGTATGACATTGTATGTATATATGTGATGAGATCACATACACGTCTTCATTCATCAGTAGTTGGCAGCAACTGGGGTGAGCCTGTGCACAACAAAGACGTCGAAATAAGGAAGTTTTACTGTTGGACTAGCGTCGCAGACGGTGGCCCAAAATTAACCCTTACAGTGCGGGGATCGACTTTAGTCATCAGAATCTGACGTCTAAAGTCGATCCCCGCACTGTAGAAGTAAAAATATTTCTACTGGCCGTAGACCCATAACATAGGTATTCAAATGAATCGGAAAGACCTGAATAAGACATTTATGATGATTTCAAATTGAAAAAAACCCTTTCGTCTCCAAGGTTTTCATAACAAAATTCAGCGCTTAAAAGGTTAAACATCATTTTTTCAACGTCTCGTGTTTGCTGGACATCCGCATGCGCATTCTGAGTTCACAACGAATGGAATCGTCTCAGGACGCGCTATAACGTTTGGGATCCACTCGACTGCTGTCAATTATCGTAAGCCTTGCCTTTAGCCCAGTTTGGCCCATACGTTTCACAAGGTAAACACTATCGATCTGGCTCTTATCGACCACTGCCCCATTTGGCAGAGATTCCCAATACGCACTGATACATTTGATGCAACCAGAATGAGATTCTGGTCCAATCACGTTTAGATCTTGTATCAGATTCTGGACCAACCATGTTTAGATGTTGTTTAGGTGTTGGTATTTGGGTGGTTAGCCCTACATACGGCCAACGTTTGGTGGTCTCCCGTTTTGTTGCCCCTTCTGACCTTGACATTGTATGTATTATCAGTACGGTACAGACTGTCAGGAGATCGATCCGAGCATCATAACTATGTACATACATGTATACTCCTCTGCCGCGGATAAACAAACTAAGGTAACTGCTTACTTTATTAATAAGCAATTACTTATAAATAATTGCTTATTAATAATAATGTATTAATAAGCAAATATAGACAAACAGAAATAACTGCTGACTTTATATATAAGTAAGCCATTGCTGTTTGTCTTTGGATGGTCAGCAAAGACAAACAGCAGTAACTGCTTACCTTTAAATAATACGCGACGGAGTTTTGCAGACTGTATAATTGAGAATGAAATGTATTATATGTTTAAATATCCAGATTTACAAATATTTGGTACCAAGTTAACAAATATGAAGTTATCGGTCGCGGTAGCCAGACATCACTTGAAGTGTTCACAAACAATTAGAGTATGTTTTTTTCAGGGTATTTGGCAAAACGTCCTTCCAGTTCATTCTTAAACTTGAAGATTTTTCAAACATATAGAACGTGAATGACCCTGGCCTGAACTCTTTTCTGTCTGAGGATCTTGTTACCCTCTCCCTCCCTTTTAAAAATAACAAGCATGTTCAACCACGTAAACTAGATTTCTGTTCTTTTTTTGACAGTCTGAGTGGGAAACAAAATGTCACGCCCATTAAAAAAATTATAGCCGTGTTACGCGAGTCCTATTTGTAGTTAGAACGGCAGAAGAAGCCCATCAGACCTTAGACGTTGTCGGGTCACTGCTGGCGCAACGTATAAGACATCAGGCCAACAGTGATTCAATATTGGGTCAACCTCTCATTTCTGCTGTTGGTCCACCGTCTACAGCTTCGCCCCAATAATGAGCCAACAATAGTTTAACGTGTGATGTGTGCTGGAAGTTCGCCTAGAAAATTAGAAATACCGATCCAATGTTGGGTCACTGTTGGCCCGCCGTCTTTGACGTTGGGCCAACAGTGACCCAGCATTGGGTGTACGTCTCGTCACCGCTGGTTTCAGATGCCTTTCACACGGTTGGTGACATTTACTAAATGCCCCCCCCGCCGGCGATAACAGAACTATCATGTCAACACAGTTATTGTAGTAACATTTGACACCGGTCCTTGTCGGGAATGACCTATCAGCCAGTAGCATAAATACAGGCGCACTGGATTCCCGCTCCTATGGAAAGAAATGGAATTTTAGGGCGGGGGCCCTGGGGTAGTGGATAGTTCTGCTGCCTTTCACGCTAGAGTTCCGGGTTCGTTCCCCGGTCTCGGCGGTTTGAAAGGAGCAAAAATGTTTCTTCCCCATCCACGTGTAAAACTCAGTATTGTGGGGAGCCTCCGTGACCGAGAGATAGCGTGCTTGGCCTCACACCTGGAGGGCAGTGTCATCTCACTTATCTCATCATCCTCGGGAGGTTCTCCTGGCCCGATTTAGCCTGTATGTGCACAAAAGTGGCCTAAAGCCCGATTCATTTTATTTTTCCTAGAATTTTAGCCCTTGTGCTGCTGAATTGTTTGTGAGTATTTTTCATTCATTTGAAGCTGGAATTGCTAACGCAACTTCCAGCTTCAAATGAATGAAAAATAATATTATTTATGAAGTCTAGACATCTCCCAAATTGAATTATTTGATTAACTGAGCATCTACCACAAGACATGTTACACATTCTAGTGGTATTTTATTTAGTCTGAAATTTGCTTGGAAACGAATATATACGGTATTAGCGACACAGGGGTTATTGTAATTATACGCTGCATTTTCTGAAAATCATGAAGTTCGTGCCACATTATGCAGGAAAATCTTGGAAATTGAAAAATTGACTTTGAACACATTGACATGGAAAATCTGTCTCAATCTGATCTCTCCATGTTTTTACATGATTTATTTATTAACAAATAACCCTAATCTCTGTCGAAGTTTATCCATACATAGTCCACATGGACAAACGGCCCAGCGGAGAATAGGAACTGTTTGTCAGACACTGACATAGACCTGCACAATATATACATATACAGGTTTGGTTTTGTAAATGATATGGTTATCATAATTTAATCAGTGATGGGAAATCCCAAAATGTCATGGAAAACATCATGGAATATGATAGAATTTGACAGGGGATGATGTGTTGGAACTGTGGGCGCAGTATCCCAGCTAACACGAGGCATTGACCCAGTGTTGTTTCAATGTTGGGCCTTCGTCGCAGATGGCGGGCCAACATTAGAACGACATTGGGTCAATGCATCGTGTCTGCTGGTATCCAAGCAACACTGGGTTTATGTTTTTGTCCTAACATTTGACAGGGGCTCTTGAGTAGAGAAAGCCAGACCAAATATCCCTAACATATTAAGCCAATGTTGGTTTAATGTTGGGCCACCGTCTACGACGCTGGCCCAGGTTTTAATCAGCATATTATCCACGCCGCGTGTTTAGCCATGGGATACGAGTGTTGGCAGACTGTACTTTCTAATCTAAAATAAACTTATCTAAAATGTAGAACATAAATAGTGTTGAAATTAGATCGTCCATTTGATTTTTGTTCGTGCAGTGCCGGGGTCGTTTAATACATTGGCAAGGTTTTCTGACATGATCTGGTCCATTGTTTGAGTGAATTGGAGAAAACTGCGTCCGCGTCAACCCTTAACCCTTTCAATCCTGAATTTACAATAGTCATCTTCATTCACTACATCTTCATCCACTACAAGCCGCGAATTGCTGCCGCAATTCTCGACTTGTAGTGGATGAGGATGACTTGATGTGGTTTAAAAATTAAAGAAAATTACCACGTATTGATAAACCAGTTTCTTTGAATTTTTCGTTCTAAAACCCTTAGTTGTAGGAAAATTAAGTCTGTTTTCAGGGATGTAAAATGATGCTTTAATGCATCGTGGGGGCTTGAAGGGTTAAAACGCAGAGTTACTTTATTATACAATCCTCGGTAAATAAATATGTTTATACTAAGTTGTGTCTCGCTAGCTCGACCCGCAACTTCAAGTGCGTGAAAATTACTCATTTGTTTAATTTGAAACTAAAGATTTACAAATATTGAAGTTCAAACATTCAGTTCATTCCCAATAACAGCGATTTAACCGGCTTACTCTTGTCGTGATTGCCGTTTTAATACATGTACGACAGATTCTGACGTATAATGACAGTCCCCTTACTGAAATAATTAAAATTTACTGTAGATCTGGTAATTTTCGCATGTTAAAATTTTCCCGAATTTCTGATTTTGGTACTTTTCGCGAAGCTCAGAATTCGCGAATTTTCATTGTGCTCCAGTAGCGCTATTTTAATAATTTTTGCGGGAGTCTTGAATTCGCGAATTTTTTCTCGCGAGAATTAAAACCTCGCGAATATTACCAGATCCACAGTATATAGAGACCCATGACATAAGTGTAGGTGTTCGAATTAAGCGCAAAAAGCTAACTAAGAGATTTATGATTATTTTTAGACCTAAATATTTTGTCGTTGTAAGTGCTGAAGCCCGATATACATGAGGTGAGATTGTCTCATGAGATTGTCTCATGAGACAATGTGTGATTGTCTGTTAATTTTACCATGTGTACCTTACATAAAACACAGTTTCATGACCCAAAATACGTCGTTCAGAAATTCAACATGTTCTATTTCCTTAAGATTAATCTCATAAGACATATCTTATGAGACGAATCGCATCGTATGTACCAGGCTTAACGGACATGACGGTCAAAAGTGGAGAAGGAAAGTGAACAAGTGGTGTATTGCAATATAGATTTCAATGTGTTCAATGACTGGAACAATCTAAGCTGAATCGCCTGCATTATTTATAATAATAATAATCCTACAAAAGGCCTATTTCTAAGAACAGCGAGACAAACTGGGCTACATCTATGCTTTATATGAAGGTTCCAGCATGGACTTGAACACCTGGAATTTGAAACAAATATGAACAGTCAGGGGAGCTCAGGGTATTTTGAAGTCAGGGAAAAGTCAGGGACATGTTTAGACTCAGACTCAGATTCATTTATTTGATCAAATAAAAACATTTACATATTTTGATTAATAGTATAGCAATGAACAGGAGACCTCCACTAAAACCGTAGGTCGCTATCGTGGAGGCCACCTTTGAAAAAAAAAATTGAATATGTATAATAATAAAAATAATAATAATAATAATAATAATAATAATATTAATAAAAACAATATAGAATTATACATTAATACACATACCCAGCGAATACGAGGCTGTGATTTCACACACTCGTAACTTGCGAATAATATCATATATCCAGCACTGATGTTCAAATTTATAAATTGTATCAACAGTATGTATAGGACGATAAACACTGAGACTGAGAATATGTTTTGTTTTATCGTATATATATTATGTACCGTATCCCCGCGCATAAACGTGCATGCTGTTTAGGCATGGCTTCAAAACTATTCTTGTTCATTTACAAGTGCATGAACTTATATTCGAATACTACGTGCATGCACTTATATTCGGACATTACTACGCGCACCACTATGTAACTCAGACATGTACTCCTGTGCAGGTCAGAATAATATTGTTATGTAATGACTAATAGAAACTCAAATAATTTATTATGTTTATCGTAAACGCAAACTACATTATCGGTTTTTCGATCTGGAAATTTATGATTTTTTATGGAACCCCTGAGTGGCTGGTATTTCACCTGCTAGCAGTACTACTTGGCTGTCACGAACGCAATGAGAGATACTATGGTCAGGACGTGTAAAACATGCACTATAAATATACGCCTTCTTCTCCTAAAACACTTGATATTCCCACCCACTAGATATGCTGCAATGTGGGGGTCGCGCTTGGTCGAGACCTGTCCAGTCAAATTATGTAGATTTTATAAGTGACATCTCGCATGGATATTGTTTTTCTTTGCCAAAATAGGAGGTTTGTAAGAATGAAACTAAGGATATCGTGGTGATTCCTTTCATAAGTAAATTTAATAATTCACCAACCCTAACCCTTTAACCGCCGGTATCGAATTTATTAGTTTTTTTTCACTTAATTATTACCACATTCAGTACCGCCTTTTAAACATGTTAAAGCTATAATGTGACATCAATCAGCACGATTTGAAAAGAGTTGACCATTTTGTGAAATCTGCATAATTTTCAGTCACTTGAAGTTGTGGATCGCGTCAGCGAGACACAACTTCAAGTGGGTGAAAATTTCAATTGAATAATCTGGCGGTTAAAGGGTTAACCCTTACAACGCTGGAATATATTTCTATAAGCCCATGTAGACTAAAGGGTTTTTTCAATTTGAAATCATGATACATGTCTTAGTTATCATTTAATAACTTCATTTGAATAACCATGTTCTACGGCCATTATAAATATTTTACTCTTTCAGTGCGGGGATCGACTCTAGACGTCAGTATCTGAAGTCTATTGACGTCAAATTCTTACGTCTAAAATAATAGGTGAATGCTGAAATGTTTTATGTTTTTCACGTCTAATAACCGTTTCCGGTCTGTTTATTTGTCCTTCAGACTAGAAAATTTGATAATGAATTTGTTCATGAGCATTATATTTGCTTCAACTTTTATATAGTTGAGTATTTTTTACCGACTTGAAGTTGTGGGTCGCGATAGCGAGACACAATTTGAAGTGGTTAAAA
The DNA here is from genome assembly GCA_964017125.1 of Flabesymbios commensalis. Lineage (NCBI taxonomy): Eukaryota > Metazoa > Annelida > Polychaeta > Terebellida > Flabelligeridae > Flabesymbios > Flabesymbios commensalis. The sequence goes on from OZ024915.1 coordinate 71,287,526, forward strand.
AAAAATTCTGCAATTTAGCCGTTTAAATTGGTATTTTTGGTGAGTGAACTGCTGACGCAGCAATTCCCAGCTTCGAATGACGAAAAATACTTCCATTGATAAAAAATAAGCTTTTACACCACAAGTCGATTTTTTTGATTATATCGCATCTGCAGCAAACGTGTGTATATATCTAGATAGATATTTATCGATGACGGGAAGTCTTATGACTTATGCGTCATTAAAATGAGCAGTACATTATGATACAGTGCATAATATGATAAAATATAAAATGGTGTAGATATATGTACAAGTATTAAATGATTTAACATAATTAAAAAAAATATACATGTAAATGATATATACATGATATCAATAATATATAATAACTTATTATACATTCTTGGTGATGGATATATATATGGTCCTGGGGACTCAAGGATAATCAGCTCACTAAGTCTCGATGTCCTCGGCCGCCCGTATGATGCAGACTGTTATAAATATATGATGACCTCATTATAGATCACGAGGTTCTGAGGTGAACATGGGGAATGTTCGTGCATCCCAGCAAACACGAGACTTTAACCCAATGTGGATTCAATGTTGGCCCACCGTCTTCGACGTGGCCCAACATTGAATCCACATTGAGTCAACGTCTCGTGTTTGGGTATTGACTGCACTCCTATAAAGCCTAGCAATACAGAGCTGACACACTACTATATTATAAGCCTTCAACTGCTACAGACACGTATATATATGCGTCATATGGCATATTTGAAACAAAATTAGTTCACTAGATATGTCATTACACAAGAAAATCAGAATGTTTGGAACTTGAATTTAAAAAGTGGGGTTATTTCATAAACCGTCAAGTGCGAATTTTCTACATGAATCCGTTTAGTTGTAATGATGCATCAAAGCATAGTTGTACATCTATTTTATCAGGAGATTAAATTACGGTTATTGAGAATGAAATTGGTGTTAAACATCAACATTTGCAAATGTTTGGTGAGGTGAAAATTGCTTCACGTCGCTTTCTGCACAATCATGGCAATACCGCGACAGAACGAAACCCGACGCTGGCATTATGCCCTACTCTTATTTCGAATGACTTTATAGTGGTTCTTTATAGTGCACAGTACCATAGGCAGCACTATGTACTCCATGCATTTGAACAGTTTGGAGCACAGTATATGCACAATCACGATTACAAATATCCGGCCCGACCGGGATTCGAGCCTGGTACTTTCAGGTTACAAGCCCCAGTCGATACGAATGAGCCATCAGAGCCGGGCAAAGTGGTTGACAATTTAAATGGGATAACTCAGCGGTCCATCTAGTGTTAATCACACTTCAGTACCTAATAAAATTAATTTTATTTATATTCGTCGATTTGATTGTAAATATGATTAAATTATTGGGTACTTATGTAGTGAGAATATGTAATAAAATGCACTTTACGTAACCCAGAAAACGCGAGGCGAAATATCGATTTAATGTCGCCTTGCCGTCTGAGAAGTCTGTAGACGTCAGATTCTGACGACTAAAGTCAATCCCCGCACTGTAAGAGCAAAAATATTTCTAATGGCCGTGGACCCATAACATAGGTATTCAAATAAATCAGAAAGAGCTAACGAAGGCATTTATGATGATTTCAAATTGAAAAAAGTCTTTTGGTTGCGATGTTTTTTACGAATTAATTCCGCGCTTTAGGGGCTAGTCCAACATCTCCTGTTTGCTGGGTGGACTATTGCCCTTGCTTCATGTGATGTATTGACTGACCCAGCGCAACCCACAAATAAGGCATTTGATACTCCGGCAGTGTATATAAATTTATATTATTTGCTAAAAAAAAGTGTGTCGCATTTGTGTAGCAGTACACGTGCCTACCGAGCAAACGCGAGGCGTTGGTCTAATGTTGGGCTGATGTTAACTCAGCGTCGTGGACGCTGGCCCAGCATCAGCCCAAAGTTGGGCCGACGCCTCATGTTTTCTGAGTATGTACTATTGTATACATCAACTTATTATTGTGTATACTTTTGCACTGCACGTAGGAGACTGCACCGCTGTACCATTCATTTTTTCTCTGTCTGTCGTGTGTGGAATATTTATAATTATGTGTTTTGTCTGGTACTTTCGCGGAGACATATTGTGTCACTGTCGTAATGGCCACCTTAAAAAAACAACCCACTGAACTTGACTTAGTTCTATAACGTGAACCGAGTGATATAATTACAGGACACTTTAGCGACAAGACCAGACGAATAGTTTTTTCTGGAGTTAAAAAAAACCATGCAGAATGCCATGAGTACACCCGACTATACATATTACACAGTTTAAATTCATAAACTACATCCAACTTCTACACATAATGTTATTAGTGTGCATTCTGTTAATAATTTTTCCTTTATTAAATAAAATAATATAATAAACGATTTCAAGCCATGATATTTAAACATAAATACATCCATATTTAAATACACATATCTTTAGATGTATGTGAGAGCATATCGCCCCCTCGGATATGAAAAGGTGTATCTGCCACTTTGTAAAGTGGGAGATACACCCTTTCATATCCAAGGCGACGATATATAGTGCATCTACCCTCAGTAAACCATTAGTTTAAAACAAAATGTGTGACTTCACGGAGGGATATGAAAAAAATCAACTCGAATAATTTTTAAATGGCCGACTTGCGGCCATTATTGACATTGATATGCTAATATCTTGAAAACTGTGCCAGATAGCTGGACCAATACTATAAAACAAGATGTGGGCTTCAGCGATGGATGCACCCAAAAACAAATTAAACATCTTCAAATTTAAAATGGCCGACTTTCGCCCATTGTTATCATCATTCTGTCAGAAAATGTAAATTTATTTCCTATTATCTGATTTTTAACATGACTAATTTTTAATAAATGGTCATGATATAATCGAGGCAAAATTTTAAAAGTTATAATTATAAGTTGCAAGTTTTTTTTCAAATGATATCCGCTTTTAAGCGATGTATTAGAGATTGAGGTCTAACTCCGACGCCGACAGGTCTTATTTAATCTTGCAACAACTACAAATTTTATTGATTGAGCTACCATCAAAATTTTATTAAAGAAATATTGATTATTTTAAAAATAGTTTTAACCCTTACTGTGCCGGGACCAACTTTAGTCATCCCGGCACTGTAAGAGTGAAAATATTTCTAATGGCCGTAGACCCTAGGGTAGTGGTTAGCACCGCTGCCTTTCAGTTCGGGGTTCGGTTCCCGGTCTCGGCGGTTTGAAAGAAACAAAAAATGTTTCTTCCCCATCCACGTGTGAAAGTCAGTATTGTGCCCGAGAGCTCGGCCTCAGACCGCCAGGGCTCGAATTTCGAATCCTGTGTCTGGAGGACAATGTCATCTCAATCATCTCACCATCCTCAGGAGGTTTTCCTGGCCCAGCTTAGCCTATATGTGCACAAAGGTGGCCTAAAGCCCGATTCATTTCATTTTTTCAGACCCATAACATAGGTATTCAAATGAAGCAGAAAAAGCTAACTAAGACAGTTATAATGCTTTCAAATTGAAAAAAAACCTTTGGTCTCCAAGGTTTTCATCAGAAAATTCAGCGCTTCAAGGGTTGACTAATATTAAAGACATAACAGCTATGGCTAAGCTACGTTTATCGTCACATTGCTTAAGAATTGAAACAGGGAGACATGAAAATATACCAATAAAAGATAGAATTTGTTTAAGATGTGAGTCAGAAATTGATGATGAAGTTCACTTTTTAATAACGTGCCCATATTTTAATACAGAAAGAACTTTATTTTTTAGTAATAATAATTTGTTTATTTCTAATTTCCATGGTAAAACTGCTGAAAAAAAATTTATACTGTTGTTAAACAGTAACAATTTTACTGTACTCAACATGTTAGCAAAATATATCAAGTTGTGTTTTAAAAAATTACCTAACCTTTTTATATTATTAATTATTATAATAGTTGTATTTTCTCTATTTGCTTGTTTACCAGTATTTTAAAATTATTTTAATGTTTTTTAGTTGTTATTAATTATTGGTTGTGATAATAGTTGTACGGTCAGAACAATTATTGCTTTTATCGCCCTATTTATCTGTATTTTAAAATTATTTTGCTGCTTTATATTTGTTATTAATTATTTGTGGATATTATTTTACAATAAGAATCACCATTGTTTTTATCGGCTTGTTTATTTGTATTTTAAAATAATGTTAATGTTTTATATTATTGAATTATATTATATTGTATGTTTCTCTATGACAAATAAGTCCATGAGGACTTTTTACGTCAATAAACATTCTGTCTGCCTGTCTGTTAAAGTGTAACAGATAGTATTTAAACCCTTTGCCCGCCGAGTTATCTTGTTTACATTTTCACCTTCAAAAAAAAGTTGCGTTCCGCTAGCGCCACCCACAACTTCAAATTACTTAGATATATACAATTTGAACCGAACGTAGTTAGTTGTTTAATTCAACCCTTTCAAGCATGAATTTACCATTGTCAGTTCCATCCACTACAAGCCGCGAATTGCTACCGCAATTCTCGACTTGTAGTGGATGCAGATGACTTGAATTGGGTGGCAAAAGCACAAAATATATTGTTATTATTTGAAAAATTCCATGAAAATTTTAGTTTTAAAACGGGAAATTAAGTCATTCTTTAGAGATGCAAATTGTACATCGACTTCAGTCGTCAGAATTTGACGTCTGTAGACGTCAGATTCTGACGACTAAAGTCGATCCCCGCACTGTAGGAGTGAAAATATTTATAATGACCGTAGACACATATTAAAAGGAATCAGAAAGAGCTAACCAAGACATTTATGATGATTTAAAATTGAAAAAATACCCTTTGGTCTCCATGTTTTATATGAAAATTGTCATAGCCGTGTTATTCTATACAGGGGTGCGCTTTGTATACCTAGATGCGCTTTGTAATCAGGCTGCACAGAGAATTATAGACCGCAGCTACATGCCGCCATTACCTAAAAGCCGTATCATGTCCAACTATCCACCGTATAATCTTATGATATGGCTGGAACAGTATATTTGTCCACATCGCATTCAAATTCAGAATTAGGCTGAGTTGTTGCATGTCTGGGAATCCAATACATTTTTTTCACTATGTCCACTAACTAAGATGCAATGAGAGGTTTCCAATCACCTGGAAAACCTGGAATTTGGCCTAAAAAAATTGAATGCATGAAAAAATTTGTTTTTTCAATATCAGAATTAATTTTGTAGAATTAATTGTTTGTCAGTTGTGTTCCTTACTTAGCCTGGTATTTGACTACTGGTGGTTGCATGAACCCAACTCTTTTGACGTAAAAACAATTTAAGCGAAAAATAACAATTTAGGCAAATTGCACATGCAGTCAAAACGGAATTGAGCAACCTGGAAAATTAACCTGGTATCATGGAAAATTCAGTTTTGGGTGGGAAAACTGCAATGAGGACACTTTGATTCTCTGAGGACAAATAATTAACTTGAAATAATTAACCCTTGAACCCTTTCAACCCTCACGATGCATCATTTCGCATCTATGAAGAAGGACTCACTTTCCTAAAACCTACGGGTTTTAGAATGACAGTTTTCGTGGAACTGCTATAATAACAACCATATATTTTTTCCATTTGCCACCCACTTCAAGTCATCTTCATTCACTACAACTCAAGAATTGCGACAGCAATTCGCGGCTTGTAGTGAATGAAGATGACAATGGTTAATTCAGGCTTGAAAGGGTTAACCGCAAATTAAAACTGAAGGAATTAAAAAAAGTTATAATGGCCGTAGACCCACAACACAGATATTCAAATGAAGCGCAAGAGCTAACTAAAACATTTTAGTGCAGGAGCATGTGTAATCCCGTGGGAATTCAGGGGTTAAAATATGCCACCTATATCAAAATGTTCAGAATAAACCACAGAAAAAGAAAAAGTTTGATGGAGTTCACAAATGGGTGTCAAAACCCTCTTATCAGGCAAAATTCAAAATAGCCGCCATGAAATAACTAAAGTTATCATAACTTCACCAATAATTTAGATAGAGACAAGATTATTTCACCAAACCATTGTTTTCGGTATCAAAATTTAATTGTTTTAAGGCCTATTTGAAATTATCGTATTTTTCAGTGCAATATATAAACCTCCAGTTTAGTCACTGACACGAAATAATTCAGATACAGCTGGGACTCAACAGTTTATTTTTCACCGGAGACGTAATCAAGGATAATAATTGAAAATTGGCAGTAAAGTTGTTTTAGCAATGTGGAAGAACAAACAATACTAACAAAAATATCTGATATAGGCCTAACTGGTGATAAACGGGAATAAAACATTTGCATTAAGAAATAGTCAGCCATAAGGGAGGGTGGCAAATTAAAAAAGGTGAAATAAAAACAAATATCTGAGGAATTTTAAGTGATCATTAGTGAACGTTGTAAGCATTTTAATGGTCCACAACTTTTTTTAATGACATTTTTTTACTTTTAATAGATGATTGATGTATAATTAGGCCCTACATAATTGCATAAACGGCATTCCACAAACAAGGTTGCATAATTTTTATCACAATGAGGGTGACTCAACGTTTAATTAATACTATCGCTGCTCCACCGTCTGCTACGCTGGCCAAACATTAACACAACATTGGGTCGACAGCTGTTTATTTTTATCTAGCTTATTTAATATGCCTAGTAGTTCGCGCTCGCTATTAGATGAACTAATGATCATGTTTATGTTTTTTCCCATTGTGTGGTTGTGTTAGCTTAAATAGTAGGACTAGTGTAGGCTAGGGTAATCTGTCATTAAGTTAAAACTGACATTTTAAGTTAAAACTGACATTTCAGCCTGTATCTCATATCTTCGTTTTACAGCAAAGATACCACGAAATCGCACTATTAGATGTTTTTTTTTTCAAAATTTTGCGGAGGCATGCCCCCCCCCTATAGGTCCCTGCTGTTGAATGGTTTCTTGGAAATATGAGCACCCCCCTTAATTTATTTCTGGATACGCCACTGGGTTTATTGCACGACAAGTGAACGGTGAAACTTGGGTGCAAACATTACATCCCAATGTCAAACAAGCCCAAATCCTAAGTTATGTGTATATTTTTCGGGGTTATATAGTATCTATTCTACAACATGAAGATGACAATGGTTAATTCAGGCTTGAAAGGGTTAACCGCAAATTAAAACTGAAGGAATTAAAAAAAGTTATAATGGCCGTAGACCCACAAAACAGATATTCAAATGAAGCGCAAGAGCTAACTAAAACATTTTAGTGCAGGAGCATGTGTAATCCCGTGGGAATTCAGGGGTTAAAATATGCCACCTATATCAAAATGTTCAGAATAGACCACAGAAAAAGAAAAAGTTTGATGGAGTTCACAAATGGGTGTCAAAACCCTCTTATCAGGCAAAATGCAAAATAGCCACCATGAAATAACTAAAGTTATCATAACTTCACCAATAATTTAGATAGAGACAAGATTATTTCACCAAACCATTGTTTTCGGTATCAAAATTTAATTGTTTTAAGGCCTATTTGAAATTATCGTATTTTTAGTGCAATATATAAACCTCCAGTTTAGTCACTGACACGAAATAATTCAGATACAGTTGGGACTCAACAGTTTATTTTTCACCGGAGACGAAATCAAGGATAATAATTGAAAATTGGCAGTAAAGTTGTTTTAGCAATGTGGAAGAACAACCAATACTAACAAAAATATCTGATATAGGCCTAATTGGTGATAAACGGGAATAAAACATTTGCATTAAGAAATAGTCAGCCATAAGGGAGGGTGGCAAATTAAAAAAGCTGAAATAAAAACAAATATCTGAGGAATTTTAAGTGATCATTAGTGAACGTTGTAAGCATTTTAATGGTTCACAACTTTTTTTAATGACATTTTTTTACTTTTAATAGATGATTGATGTATAATTAGGCCCTACATAATTGCATAAACGGCATTCCACAAACAAGGTTGCATAATTTTTATCACAATGAGGGTGACCCAACGTTTAATTAATACTATCGCTGCTCCACCGTCTGCTACGCTGGCCAAACATTAACACAACATTGGGTCGACAGCTGTTTATTTTTATCTAGCTTATTCAATATGCCTAGTAGTTCTCGCTCGCTATTAGATGAACTAATGATCATGTTTATGTTTTTTCCCATTGTGTGGTTGTGTTAGCTTAAATAGTTGGACTAGTGTAGGCTAGGGTAATCTGTCATTAAGTTAAAACTGACATTTCAGCCTGTATCTCATATATTCGTTTTACAGCAAAGATACCACGAAATCGCACTATTAGATGTTTATTTTTTTCAAAATTTTGCGGAGGCATGCCCCCCCCCCCCCGTATAGGTCCCTGCTGTTGAATGGTTTCTTGGAAATATGAGCACCCCCCTTATTTATTTCTGGATACGCCACTGGTTTTATTGCACGACAAGTGAACGGTGAAACTTGGGTGCAAACATTACATCCCAACGTCAAACAAGCCCAAATCCTAAGTTATGTGTATATTTTTCGGGGTTATATAGTATCTATTCTACAACCCCTAAGTCCTGGCAATGTAAACTCACAAAAAATCATTTTGACTATTCAATGATATGCACATTCGCTGTGTTTTGTCAAATATTTTTTGTCACCTAAAAGTGTAATGACAATTAATTGAAGAAAAACTTTGCTATGATTTGACATTGCAATGACATTAACTTGCCTTTGATATGCTAAGTGATACACTGCAGTGTAGACGCAAACTCTGTAAACATGCAATGTGGAAGAACAACCAATATTAACAAAAATATCTGATATAGGCCTAACTGGTGATAAGTGGAATATAACATTTGCATTAAGAAATAGTCAGCCATAAGGGAGGGTGGCAAATTAAAAAAGGTGAAATAAAAACAAATATCTGAGGAATTTTAAGTGATCATTAGTGAACGTTGTAAGCATTTTAATGGTCCACAACTTTTTTTAATGACATGTTTTCACTTTTAATAGATGATTGTTGCATAATTAGGCCCTACATAATTGCATAAACGGCATTCCACAAACAAGGTTGCATAATTATTATCACAATAAGGGTGACCCAACGTTTAATTAATACTATCGCTGCTCCACCGTCTGCTACGCTGGCCAAACATTAGCACAACATTGGGTCGACAGCTGTTTTTTTTTATCTAGCTTATTTAATATGCCTAGTAGTTCACGCTCGTTTTTTGATGAACTAATGATTATGTTTATGTTTTTTCCCATTGTGTGGTTGTGTTAGCTTAAATAGTTGGACTAGTGTAGGCTAGGGTAATCTGTCATTAAGTTAAAACTGACATTTCAGCCTGTATCTCATATATTCGTTTTACAGCAAAGATACCACGAAATCGCACTATTAGATGTTTATTTTTTTCAAAATTTTGCGGAGGCATGCCCCCCCCCCCTATAGGTCCCTGCTGTTGAATGGTTTCTTGGAAATATGAGCACCCCCCTTATTTATTTCTGGATACGCCACTGGGTTTATTGCACGACAAGTGAACGGTGAAACTTGGGTGCAAACATTACATCCCAACGTCAAACAAGCCCAAATCCTAAGTTATGTGTATATTTTTCCGGGTTATATAGTATCTATTCTACAACCCCTAAGTCCTGGCAATGTAAACTCACAAAAAATCATTTTGACTATTCAATGATATGCACATTCGCTGTGTTTTGTCAAATATTTTTTGTCACCTAAAAGTGTAATGACAATTAATTGAAGAAAAACTTTGCTATGATTTGACATTGCAATGACATTAACTTGCCTTTGATATGCTAAGTGATACACTGCAGTGTAGACGCAAACTCTGTAAACATGCAATGTGGAAGAACAACCAATATTAACAAAAATATCTGATATAGGCCTAACTGGTGATAAACTGGAATATAACATTTGCATTAAGAAATAGTCAGCCATAAGGGAGGGTGGCAAATTAAAAAAGGTGAAATAAAAACAAATATCTGAGGAATTTTAAGTGATCATTAGTGAACGTTGTAAGCATTTTAATGGTCCACAACTTTTTTTAATGACGTTTTAATTTTAATAGATGATTGTTGCATAATTAGGCCCTACATAATTGCATAAACGGCATTCCACAAACAAGGTTGCATAATTATTATCACAATGAGGGTGACCCAACGTTTAATTAATACTATCGCTGCTCTACCGTCTCCTACGCTGGCCAAACATTAACACAACATTGGGTCGACAGCTGTTTTTTTTTATCTAGCTTATTTAATATGCCTAGTAGTTCGCGCTCGCTATTAGATGAACTAATGATTATGTTTATGTTTGTTTTTTTCCCATTGTGTGGTTGTGTTAGCTTAAATAGTTGGACTAGTGTAGGCTAGGGTAATCTGTCATTAAGTTAAAACTGAAATTTCAGCCTGTATCTCATATCTTCGTTTTACAGCAAAGATACCACGAAATCGCACTATTAGATGTTTATTTTTTTCAAAATTTTTGCGGAGGCATGCTCCCCCCCCCCCTATAGGTCCCTGCTGTTGAATGGTTTCTTTGAAATATGAGCACCCCCCTTATTTATTTCTGGATACGCCACTGGGTTTATTGCACGACAAGTGAACGGTGAAACTTGGGTGCAAACATTACATCCCAACGTCAAACAAGCCCAAATCCTAAGTTATGTGTATATTTTTCGGGGTTATATAGTATCTATTCTACAACCCCTAAGTCCTGGCAATGTAAACTCACAAAACATCATTTTGACTATTCAATGATATGCACATTCGCTGTGTTTTGTCAAATATTTTTTGTCACCTAAAAGTGTAATGACAATTAATTGAAGAAAAACTTTGCTATGATTTGACATTGCAATGACATTAACTTGCCTTTGATATGCTAAGTGATACACTGCAGTGTAGACGCTAACTCTGTAAACATGCAATGTGGAAGAACAACCAATATTAACAAAAATATCTGATATAGGCCTAACTGGTGATAAACTGGAATATAACATTTGCATTAAGAAATAGTCAGCCATAAGGGAGGGTGGCAAATTAAAAAAGGTGAAATAAAAACAAATATCTGAGGAATTTTAAGTGATCATTAGTGAACGTTGTAAGCATTTTAATGGTTCACAACTTTTTTTAATGACATGTTTTCACTTTTAATAGATGATTGTTGCATAATTAGGCCCTACATAATTGCATAAACGGCATTCCACAAACAAGGTTGCATAATTATTATCACAATAAGGGTGACCCAACGTTTAATTAATACTATCGCTGCTCCACCGTCTGCTACGCTGGCCAAACATTAGCACAACATTGGGTCGACAGCTGTTTTTTTTTATCTAGCTTATTTAATATGCCTAGTAGTTCACGCTCGTTTTTTGATGAACTAATGATTATGTTTATGTTTTTTCCCATTGTGTGGTTGTGTTAGCTTAAATAGTTGGACTAGTGTAGGCTAGGGTAATCTGTCATTAAGTTAAAACTGACATTTCAGCCTGTATCTCATATATTCGTTTTACAGCAAAGATACCACGAAATCGCACTATTAGATGTTTATTTTTTTCAAAATTTTGCGGAGGCATGCCCCCCCCCCCTATAGGTCCCTGCTGTTGAATGGTTTTTTGGAAATATGAGCACCCCCCTTATTTATTTCTGGATACGCCACTGGGTTTATTGCACGACAAATGAAATGAATCGGGCTTTAGGCCACCTTTGTGCACATATAGGCTAAACTGGGCCAGAAGAACCTCCTGAGGATGGTGAGATGATTGAGATGACACTGTTCTCCAGACACAGGATTCGAAATTCGAGCCCTGGTGGTCTGAGGCCGAGCACGCTACCTCTCGGTCACGGAGGCTCCCCACAATACTGACTTTCACACGTGGATGGGGAAGAAACATTTTTGTCTCTTTCAAACCGCCGAGACCGGGAACCGAACCTCGAACTCTAGCGTGAAAGGCAGCGGTGCTAACCACTACCCTAGGGCCCCCGCCCTATTGCACGACAAGTGAACGGTGAAACTTGGGTGCAAACATTACATCCCAACGTCAAACAAGCCCAAATCCTAAGTTATGTGTATATTTTTCCGGGTTATATAGTATCTATTCTACAACCCCTAAGTCCTGGCAATATAAACTCACAAAAAATCATTTTGACTATTTAATGATATGCACATTCGCTGTGTTTTGTCAAATATTTTTTGTCACCTAAAAGTGTAATGACAATTAATTGAAGAAAAACTTTGCTATGATTTGACATTGCAATGACATTAACTTGCCTTTGATATGCTAAGTGATACACTGCAGTGTAGACGCAAACTCTGTAAACATGCAATGTGGAAGAACAACCAATATTAGAAAAAATATCTGATATAGGCCTAACTGGTGATAAACTGGAATATAACATTTGCATTAAGAAATAGTCAGCCATAAGGGAGGGTGGCAAATTAAAAAAGGTGAAATAAAAACAAATATCTGAGGAATTTTAAGTGATCATTAGTGAACGTTGTAAGCATTTTAATGGTCCACAACTTTTTTTAATGACATGTTTTCACTTTTAATAGATGATTGTTGCATAATTAGGCCCTACATAATTGCATAAACGACATTCCACAAACAAGGTTGCATAATTATTATCACAATAAGGGTGACCCAACGTTTAATTAATACTATCGCTGCTCCACCGTCTGCTACGCTGGCCAAACATTAGCACAACATTGGGTCGACAGCTGTTTTTTTTATCTAGCTTATTTAATATGCCTAGTAGTTCACGCTCGTTTTTTGATGAACTAATGATTATGTTTATGTTTTTTCCCATTGTGTGGTTGTGTTAGCTTAAATAGTTGGACTAGTGTAGGCTAGGGTAATCTGTCATTAAGTTAAAACTGACATTTCAGCCTGTATCTCATATATTCGTTTTACAGCAAAGATACCACGAAATCGCACTATTAGATGTTTATTTTTTTCAAAATTTTGCGGAGGCATGCCCCCCCCCCCCTATAGGTCCCTGCTGTTGAATGGTTTCTTGGAAATATGAGCACCCCCCTTATTTATTTCTGGATACGCCACTGGGTTTATTGCACGACAAGTGAACGGTGAAACTTGGGTGCAAACATTACATCCCAACGTCAAACAAGCCCAAATCCTAAGTTATGTGTATATTTTTCGGGGTTATATAGTATCTATTCTACAACCCCTAAGTCCTGGCAATGTAAACTCACAAAAAATCATTTTGACTATTCAATGATATGCACATTCGCTGTGTTTTGTCAAATATTTTTTGTCACCTAAAAGTGTAATGACAATTAATTGAAGAAAAACTTTGTTATGATTTGACATTGCAATGACATTAACTTGCCTTTGATATGCTAAGTGATACACTGCAGTGTAGACGCTAACTCTGTAAACATGCAATGTGGAAGAACAACCAATATTAACAAAAATATCTGATATAGGCCTAACTGGTGATAAACTGGAATATAACATTTGCATTAAGAAATAGTCAGCCATAAGGGAGGGTGGCAAATTAAAAAAGGTGAAATAAAAACAAATATCTGAGGAATTTTAAGTGATCATTAGTGAACGTTGTAAGCATTTTAATGGTTCACAACTTTTTTTAATGACATGTTTTCACTTTTAATAGATGATTGTTGCATAATTAGGCCCTACATAATTGCATAAACGGCATTCCACAAACAAGGTTGCATAATTATTATCACAATAAGGGTGACCCAACGTTTAATTAATACTATCGCTGCTCCACCGTCTGCTACGCTGGCCAAACATTAGCACAACATTGGGTCGACAGCTGTTTTTTTTTATCTAGCTTATTTAATATGCCTAGTAGTTCACGCTCGTTTTTTGATGAACTAATGATTATGTTTATGTTTTTTCCCATTGTGTGGTTGTGTTAGCTTAAATAGTTGGACTAGTGTAGGCTAGGGTAATCTGTCATTAAGTTAAAACTGACATTTCAGCCTGTATCTCATATATTCGTTTTACAGCAAAGATACCACGAAATCGCACTATTAGATGTTTATTTTTTTCAAAATTTTGCGGAGGCATGCCCCCCCCCTATAGGTCCCTGCTGTTGAATGGTTTCTTGGAAATATGAGCACCCCCCTTATTTATTTTTGGATACGCCACTGGGTTTATTGCACGACAAATGAAATGAATCGGGCTTTAGGCCACCTTTGTGCACATATAGGCTAAACTGGGCCAGAAGAACCTCCTGAGGATGGTGAGATGATTGAGATGACACTGTCCTCCAGACACAGGATTCGAAATTCGAGCCCTGGTGGTCTGAGGCCGAGCACGCTACCTCTCGGTCACGGAGGCTCCCCACAATACTGACTTTCACACGTGGATGGGGAAGAAACATTTTTGTCTCTTTCAAACCGCCGAGACCGGGAACCGAACCCCGAACTCTAGCGTGAAAGGCAGCGGTGCTAACCACTACCCTAGGGCCCCCGCCCTATTGCACGACAAGTGATCGGTGAAACTTGGGTGCAAACATTACATCCCAACGTCAAACAAGCCCAAATCCTAAGTTATGTGTATATTTTTCCGGGTTATATAGTATCTATTCTACAACCCCTAAGTCCTGGCAATGTAAACTCACAAAAAATCATTTTGACTATTCAATGATATGCACATTCGCTGTGTTTTGTCAAATATTTTTTGTCACCTAAAAGTGTAATCACAATTAATTGAAGAAAAACTTTGCTATGATTTGACATTGCAATGACATTAACTTGCCTTTGATATGCTATGTGATACACTGTAGTGTAGACGCTAACTCTGTAAACATGATCTGTACAAATATTGATGCTCTTTTGTTATGCCCCATTGTGTTACATTACATTACTATTTTTTTAGTAATGTATAACAAAATTTATAACGGATTTAGAAATACAATTATCCGAATAGTATGCTATGCCATTGTTGTTGACCTCATGTAGTCTAATTATGATACAAGTGGTTAATAACTATACACACTATATATAATGTTGCTAACTTGTTAAAAATAGGTAAACATCTTAGCGGTGTGGAATATTATTGATATCTAAAACGTGTAAGGTCGATGTCGGGAAGTGCACCATCGGTGTATATGAACAATTATGCACTCTTGTGCATCAATGTGATCATACAGAAGTGACAGCTAATATTTCAAAATACATTACATTAGAAGCGGTGTAATTCAATATGGATCTATTTGTTTTTGAGTGAGTTAAAACATTGTTCTGTCGATCACGTGTGGATTTGCCGTAATTGTTCAGCTAAAAAAACTGTTACGGTTCATGGCGGACATCTTGAATGATTAACTGTATCGCATGAACATTATATCGATAACATGAGATTTGGTGAAATAATATCAGCACTATCTGGATTAATGATGAATATACGATTAGTGATTTCATGCCGGCCATTTTGAATTTTGCATGATAATAATGTGAAATAAAGTATCAGCTTTTTATTGTATTCCTTGATACCGAAAACATATGGTTTGGTAAAAGAATATCGTTTTTATCCCAATTATTAACGCAAATATGATCAATTTAATGATTTCATGGTGGCCATTTTGAATTTGCATGATAATTATATCGAGTGACGGTAGCGTTTGTTTTATTGCATTTCTTGATAGCAAAAACATATGGTTTGGTGAAATAATCTTGTCTCTATCTCAATTATTAACGAAGATATAATCGCTATGGCGATTTCATGGCAGCCATTTTAAATTTTGAATGATAACGATGTCAAATAATTGTATCGTTTGTTTTATTGCATTACTTTGGTAGATAATTTTGTTTCTATCTCAATGATTGATGAAGATATGATAACTTTGGTGATTTCATGGCGAACATTTTGAATTTTGCCTGGGAAGAGTGTTTTGACACTAATTTGCGAACTCCATCAAACTTTTTTTTATTCTGTAGTTTATTCTGAACATTTTGATATAGGTGGCATATTTTAACCATCAAAATCCCACGGGAATTTATTTATGAACACAAGCATCCCCACCATTTATGGTGATTTTAAATTGACAAAACCCTTTGGTCTCCATGGTTTTATACAAACGTATGTTAGCGTTATAAGGGTTGAAGGGTTATTTGTAAAGTATGTAACACGATTGCGTCAGCCCCAACCATAACCCAGCATAGGTTCAATGTAGGGTGTGTGTTGCTATGGAATCACCCACGTGCAATCACAAGTGTCACGTCTAGGGCATGTCTGAGGGTAGATCCCCTAGACATGCCCAGAACCCCTTATCGGGCCAGCGAAGGAAAACCTCTCAATAACCCACGATGTCCTATCATGTGCATCATTCATCTCATCAATTGACTACAATGTTTTTATCGTATTACATTGTCACTTAAAAGACCATTTGTGCCAAAACGTGACGTAGAGCAATGATTTACTACTATACTACTACACGTCTAGGAAGCTCTGTTAATGCCATAAATTAGCCGATATTAACAACAATTTCATAAAAAATACCTCCATTTGGACTAGCTGTGAAAATTCCAGTTATTATTGCGCATCATTTTGCTGTCCATGTCGCGGCATTTATGAGTGATATTTACCGTAAAATATCAAAACTGGTCGCGAGTAGCGACACTGAGCAAATGTACGTTTGATATATTATCCCTTTCAGTACGGGGACCGTCTTTATACGTCTGAGTCGGACGTCTGTGGACGTCAGATTCTGATGTATAAAGATTCTGCGCTGAAAGACCATAGACCCATAGCATAGGTATTCAAATGAAGCAGAAATAATTAACTGAGACATTTTTATAACTTGATAATAAACCCTCCATGATTTATGGAAAAATATTTCAACGTTCTAAGGATTAAGCAACGGACATTTCCACCCTTTTGACGTTATGTATGGGCTATGTGTGTAAGATTGACTAACTTATTGACTAGATATATGTATGTGCGATTGACTATGTATGTGCGATTAAATAACTGATTGATTGATTTTTCGATCGATCGATTGATTGATTGATTGATTGATGATTAATAGATCGATTGATCGATTGATTGATTGATTGATTAATTGATTGATTGATTGATTGATTGATTGATTGATTGATTGATTGATTGATTGATTGATTGATTGATTGATTGATTGATTGATTGATTGATTGATTGATTTAATTAAATAATTAATTAATTAATTAATTAATTAATTAATTAATTTATTAATTAATTTATTAATTTATTAATTTACTAATTTATTAATTAATGATTGATTGATTGATTGATTGATTGATTGATTGATTGATTGATTCTATTCATTCATCCATTTATTTACTCGTTTTTATCTCACAGTAGTGTATTGTCCTACAAAGTCAAAAGGCAGTAACTGCTTACTTTTTAAGTAAGCAGTTACTACCTTTTGTCTTTGATACAGTACATGCACCTCATGTCGTATTTGTAGCAGATCTACCGTCCCTATCACTGATGGTCAGTGCTGCCCGTGTCCAGGCATTTATTACTGGCGGAGGGAGGCTCTGACCGGGTCCGCGGGGACGTGGCCGTATGCCTGGGGAGCCGCCTGAACAGCCACGTGTATTTATCATGCTTACAGGGTCCAACCAGGTGACCGAGGTGTCCACCCAATGTTGGTTTAATGTTGGGTCAGCGTCGCAGACGGTGGGCCAACATTAAACCAACATTGGTTTAATGTATCGTATTTATCATGCTTAGAGAGTCCAAGCAGACTTATTTATTACCCATTAAACATTGAGAGGAACGAAAACCATCACCGAAAATGCATTAGAGCAGTGAACCTTAAAGCGCTACCTTTAAAATTTAAATATTTACACATTTGATAATGTTTCTCGCTGCAGCGACCCAGAAGTTTAAGTAGGCAGACTCACTCACATGGGCACAATTTGAATTAAACCGTATGACTTTAGACGTCATATTCTGACGTCCAAAGACACCAGATTATGACGTATATCTGAAAGTGTTAAGATCGTCTTCTTGCTTATACGTGTGGCCTCGGAGTAACCCTTGAAGTCCCATTTTTAGGTGGTCAATATTCCAATCTAGAAAAAGTAATTATCCTTCAAATTATCTTGTTTGAATTATAAACAAAAAGGCTGAAAGCATCTATGGACATCATTAGCACTTTAACCCTTAAAGCAATGAAATATTGTTGTACAAATCATGGAGACCAAAGGGGTTTTTCAATTCGAAATCATCATAACTGTCTTAGTTACCTTTTTCTGATTCATTTGAATACCTATGTTATGGGTCTATGCCCATTATAATTTTTTTTCTCTCACAGTGCGGGGATCGACTTTAGCGTCAGAATCTGACGTCTACAGACGTCAGATTCTGACGACTAAAGTCGATTCCCGCGCTGTAAGGGTTAAACCCTCACGATGCATCAAAGAATAATTTTGCAATTCTGAAGATTCAATTTCTTACATCTAGGGGTTTTACTACGCAAATTTTCATGGAACTGTTTTAATAATAACGATTTATGTTTTTCATTTGCCTTCCACTTTACGTCATCTTCATCCACTACAACTTTATAAGTCGAGAATTGAGACAGCAATTCGCGGTTTGTAGTGGATGAAGATGACAATGGTAAATTCAGGCTTGAAAGGGTTGAGGTGTACAGGGTCCAGCCAATCTTATTTATAACGTGACATTGAGCCAATGTTGTTTTAATGTTGGCCGGGCGTTAGCAATTTCACCTTCAAATGAACGAAATATATTACCCGAAAATCCATCAGAACAAGGAAAATAGAATCTGATTCTAGTTCCCTTGATCAGAGAAAGGGATTTGAAAACACACTTCGTCATATATTTTCACGATATGCCTACTTACTTATTTTATAATTGCGGCAGTCACTGCCAACATTTCATAGATTTCCTGTCAAATGACATTCAGTACTTTTAATGAAAAAATTCTTGCTACATGACATGCACTGGATGTCATGTAGCAAGAATTTTTTTAATTACAAGTCAGGCACATTTACAATTTGGCAAGTACTGGATCATCCAGTACTTGCCAAACTGTAAATGTGCCTGACTTGTAATTAAAAAATTCTTGCTACATGACATCCAGTGCATGTCATGTAGCAAGCCTCACAAACAAGTCACAAACATCTCACACATACCTCACAAAAACCCCACAAGCACCTCACACACACCTCACAAAAATCTCACAAACATGGCACAATGTGCCTGTAAATGTGCCTGACTATTGAATAAAATAGCCAGGTTAGAGTGAGAGTGATGGGCCCCATCATAAGTGGATACCGGTGGTTAAAGGATACAGTCCATATCGTGGACACCAGCAATGTTCAACAGTGTTTATCAGAACGACGTCTGCTGACAAACGTTCGCGGTACGTTACGGCAACGTTTGGCCCACCAGGCCTGGTGGGCCAAACGTTGCCGGAACGTAACGCGAACGTTCGTCTGCCGGAATATGCCCCGCGACCACGGGCGTCCCATTTATCACAGGGAATGGTGATCGATTTTTTTCTCATCGCGGTTTGCAGCTCTGTGTTTGGGGGGATTCGGGTCGACCTCATTCCGTGACAATGCCCCGCCACCCTCAGCGCTCCTGACAGATTGACCCGCTTAACGAGAGATTTAAAGCTCTGTGATAGTAGCCACACCTCACAAAAAACTCACAACCACCTCACAAACACCTCACACAAACCTCACACGCTCACACACACCTCACAAAAACCTGGCAAACACCTCACAAAAACCTCACGAATGCCACCCTCAGCGCTCCCGACAGCCTGACCCGCTTCACAAGAGATTTAAAGCTCTGTAATAGTAGCCACACCTCACACACACCTCACAACCACCTCACAAACACCTCACAAGCACATCACAAGCACCTCACAAGCACCTCACAAGCACCTCACAAGCACCTCACAAGCACCTCACACACACCTCACAAAAACCTCACAAACACGTCACAATCACCTCACACACACCTTACAAAAACCTCACAAACGCGTCACAAACACCTCACACACACCTCACAAAAACCTCACAAACACGTCACAAGCACCTCACAAACACATCACAAAAACCTCACAAACACGTCACAAGCACCTCACACACACCTCACACACACCTCACAAAAACCTCACAAACACGTCACAAGCACCTCACACACACCTCACAAAAACCTCACAAACACGTCACAAGCACCTCACACACACCTCACAAAAACCTCACAAACACGTCACAAGCACCTCACACACACCTCACAAAAACCTCACAAACACGTCACAAGCACCTCACACACACCTCGCAAACACCTCACACAAACCTCACACACACCTCATGACTACCTCACAAACACCTCACAAACACTCACTCACTATACTGTGGGATTCGCATTAGCCGAGGCCGTTGATTTGCGCTGATTTCTCAATCAATTTCTCCACTACTGTTTGTAAAATTTAGCAAGAGCTATTTTCAGCCTGCCTACGCTGGTAATTTCATTTAAAAATATTGTGCAGTATCAAAGAAGTATCCGTAAATATAAATTAACATATAATATTGGTCTTGTAAATTGCTAATTATGATTCCTTTCTATAAAGTTATTTAATATCAATCACATTGCATTGCAGGTCAAATCATCTAATATCTGAAATTCTAATTAAACTTTTACGAAATTTTCAGAAAGTCATCTAGAAAGCAGTGCTTGCTAAGTTTATGAAAATTGTTTGCTGATTGACCGAGATACCAATGAAGTCAATTATGTGAACTCTACTCGCCTTGCCAGTTGTGATATAGTCGAGACCCCGTCTCGAGAATTGCCAAGGTACAGCATGGATATCATATACTAGCATCATGGATATACTTCTGTCCGTGTCGATTTTTGGTTGTTTCGGACACCCAGACACCTCTTGTGAGGAACGCTGGATACACAGCCTACGCGGGGCAAAAATCATACTTATCTAGTTTACTTGTATATAATATATTAGATATATATACTCGACAACTGAATGTCATGCATTATTATTCTGGTCCTTCAACCTGGGTTCTCTTAGACTCTTCTCACACTCAGGCCTGTCCCTGCCACATAGCCCTATATACAATGAGCACTAAGACTAAGAGCGAAATGTGTTTGAACATCAAGATTTCCAAATGTTTGGTCTCAATTTTAAACAAATATGAGTCATTTTCACCCACTTGAAGTAGTGGTTCGCGGCAGCGAGACACAACTTCATGTGGGTGAAAATTTAAATTATTGAATTTGACTTGACCAAGCGAAGGTTATACTAAAGTTACAGGCGAAGTATGTATGCAGTTTACTGATGGATTCATTCTCCTCTGTGTCGGCATTATGTTATGCCTCGATCTTTTCAAAGTGAACGCAAAAAACTGCTGACCACAGATTTTGTGAGTTGCATGCAGGGATGAGTGTGACTTTGTATTCACGGTCAGTCTCCTCGAACAAACACGGCGCGTTGAGTCAATTTTGTTTTAATGTTGGGCCAGCGTCGTAGACGCTGGCCCAACTTTAAAACAGCGTTGGGTCACGCCTCGTATTTGCGGACCTGTGTTTTATCAGGCAGCACTGCGGACTCGCCGGCCGGATGACGACTAAGCCTGGCGCTGCATTGTTTTAGCATGTCATACATCTAATATCTCCCTGAACTCATCCATCATCCCATCCTTCACATTATATTGGAAAACAACCCCGTAGATGTGACGCGCTCGCCTCAGCCACGGAGAAATGCTGGGCCAACGTCGGAGTCGGTGGCTCAGCGTTGTTACAGCGCCGGTTGGTGGGTGTTGTAGAGGGCCCTTTGTCAGAATCACACCATTATGAGTGGATTTTTTAGGTGAAGTGTTGTAGTGTTGTTTTTTATTCGTGTGTACTCCGGAAATGACACTCTGTCTGGTCGCTTGAGGGCAGGCCGTGGACACGTGTGGCGCATCGTCCTACAGGGAAGTACGGGTGTAGTTGGGAATTGTTATGGAATTATAGCTTATGCTTATGCTGCCGAATTATTTCGAACTATTTTTCATTCCTTTGAAGCTGGAATTGCTAACGCAAATTCCAGCTCCAAATGACGAAAAATAATTATATTTATGAAGAAATAAACATCTTAAAAATGTTATTTTTCAGATTAACTAAGCATCTACCACAAAATATTTTAGCAATTTGAGTTCAATTTATTTGGTCCGACATTTGCTTAAAAACGCATATATACGGTCCCGGCAACAAGAGGGTTAAGTGTCATTATGTCGTCCTTTCATAGAGTATACCCCATTATCGTAAACATTTTTTCTATAATTTTCTAGTCGACCTAAACTTAATAGAACCCAAGAACGCAAGAATATATCAATACCCTTATGAAACTACAATTTTGCTACACCTGGAATAACTGAAATATTACAATAATACTCTAGTAACACTTGTAATTCCTTATAATTTAAACTACAATTTGTAATACAATTTGTAATAACTTAAATATTACCATACTTCTCTGTAAAATCCAAGTTTGCCACTCGAATAGGATCCAACAACGTGTCAGTACCCTTATATAATTGTGACTCCTTAATATAATTTAAATTACAATTTTGCTACACCTGGAATAACTGAAATATTACAATAATTCTCTAGTAACACTTGTTCAGTTACATGGGGTTTTTTCTGGAACAAAATATTATATTGGAAACGGGTGCGTCATAAATTGAAAAATATCGGTTGGTAAGGTGGTATATTACCACTTTAACAAAGTCAGTGCTGAGACTTTGGTCTCTTGGTTTATATAAAAATATTCAGCGCTTTAAGAATTAGGTAGTTACAGGTATCCGTTCCTTATTCCACAAAAGGTACTATACTAGTTTCAATCGTCTTCGTCAATAATTGATTACAATAAAACAACCTCGCTGTCGTCTCCCTGCCTAGCATCCCAGCAAACAAGAGATGTTGATCCAATGCCGGTTTAATGTTGGACCGGCGTCGTAGACGGTGGACCATCCATTAGGCCGCCAAGTTAAAGGATGTGAATTCTCACCCACTTGAAGTTGAAGGATGTAATTTTTCACCCACTTAAAGTTGTGTCACGCTACCGCGATCCACAACTTCAAGTGGATGAAAATTACTTATACATGTATTTGTTTAATTTGAGACCGAAGATTTGAAAGTCTTTATTTGTTTAAACACACGTTTCATTCCTGATTATCGGCTCATAAAACAATTTAAAAACGACTTTAGTCGTGATGATATGCAAACGGTGCTCATTTGAGTGCGATATGGAAAAATATCGCACGAAAAATGAACAACGTTTATATTTTCACACACGATCAAGTCGCATATATATGACATAACTACCATAGATTGCAGTTCAAGCTAGAGCTATTAATAGAGTGCGATATGGGCTGATACCGATATACGTCTCATAGTGAAAATCACTGCACAGAGTGTGAGATTGGCTAATCTCACACTCTTTAAGGGTTTGCGTTCTGTCTGAATGTTTTTCGGAGATTGCTGGGTGTTTTCAACTCTGCAGCCAGTCTCTCCAGGAAGGCTTAATTAACATCACGCACATGACAACAACAGTACCATTACATAGTACAGGGAGCGAGGGCACTGGTGTGGTGGTTACGCCGCACGCCTGTCATGTCTGAGCTCACGGGTATGTCACTCGTTCTAGCATCTAGGCGAAGAAACGAAATATTTCTTCTCCGTCCAATGTACCTAACGATTCTGTATTCTGTGGAACCTCTTTGATGCTATATAACACCCAATTTCCAGCTTCAAAAGACAAAAAAGTTTTTTATTTTTTTAATTTCTGAGAAGTGAACATCTACAAAATTGAATTAATTCATCAGCTGAACATCTATCACAAAATCTTTTGATATTTTAGTGGTATTTTATTGGTTTAGAAACTTGTATATACAAAAATATATGTATGTATATATTAGCTGAACCCTTAAAGTGATGAAATATTTTTATAAAAAACTTGAGACCAAAGGTATCTGTTAAATTTAAAATAATCATAAATGTCTCAGTTACCTCTACGCCCACTATGAATAGTTTAATTCTTTCAGTGTGGTGACCGTCTTTATATGCCAGAATCTGACGTCTGTGGACGTCGGATTCTGACGTATAAAGACGGTCACCACACTGAAAGAATTAATGTTTAAATCGTGCGGGTACCGTACATAGGCGGGTCTAGCCGCACACGTGTTGAGAATCTAGGGCAATGATCCAGTACCGTTTTTAGCAGCCATACCAGTGTAATTCCCTTTGTTTGGTTAGGTATTGATGTTGTTTTTACGGCCCTCTGTTCAATACTGATGTTGTCGTCAGACAGACATCTTCTGTGCCTGCAGACCATATCCTGCCAGAGACGGCGACCCGATTGGTGGAGCAAGATCGGGCTTATGCCACAGACACAAGTCCTATCTTGAGGCAGCACCCCAACAAACCAATGTTGTTTTTTTATGTCGGGCCAGCATCGTAATTAGTTGGACCAATGTTTTTTTTATGTCGGGCCAACGTCTACGACGCTGGCCCAACATAAAAACAACATCGGTTTAATATAGCGCCATGCAAGCACGTCCCATTGCAGCAACCATGTGCACATGGTTGTTGGGACGCGCTCGCAGCATTGCATTGAAGGAGATGGCGACCCGATGCTGGTTAAAGATCGTGCTTACGTCGCAGACACAAGCCAGATCTCACCCAGCACGCTGTCCCTGCCTCGTATAAGAATTGCATGGCAGTCTTGCAGATGTCGTGCAGCAAGAACAAGGCGTTGCTCAGGTATACCTCTTGCTCGCCGTCGCTGATGGCATGCCAGTGGGCCGCCGCCACTGATGGCATGACGGTGGGCCGTTGCGACAATCTTGACTCGGTATCGATTTTCGTTATCTTTGATCCCGCGTGCTGGGGGGTGGGGGGCAGCTGACAAGACGAATGTGATAATCGGAATGGGCGTCGCGACCGCGATGGGCCGCCGCCGCTAAAACGTGTTGATTGCCGCGATGACAGGGTCATTTTGCTGGCTGTATTCGGAGCCCGCCTCAGGCCAGTTTTCCCCTTTGCTCCTTCTTCAGTAGACTCCCTGCAAGCTTAACCTCCCCACCGAGCAAATGTCCCAGATTCCCGACCAATGTTGGTTCAGTATCTGGCGTGATTCTGTCCTACACCTTTACGCTGGGTCCGCGCTGGGCCAATGTGTAAGATACCGTCCCAATATTGTATTGTATTGTATATTTTTATTATAGTGACATGTACAAACAGATTCAATGACAATATAAATATGTTTACATATAGTACCCAGCCCATTTGGGCTTATAAGTCACTCCAAAATGTATGTAGTAAAAAAAAAAAAGTATGTAGTAAAAAAAAAACATATATGCTGAACGAAACAGCCAAAAATCAACATTATTACACAATATTGTAAATCCCAGCAAACACCAGGATCGACCTAATGTTGGGGCAGTGCCGGGACAGCGCCGAAGACATGGACCAACACTGAACCAACACAGAGTGGATACCCTCCCAGCAAACACGGGACACCAGCCCAACGCCGGACCAATGCTGGCCCACCGTCCACTACGCTGGCCCAACATCGGTCCAAACACCGGGCGGACGTCCCGCGCCCGCTGGACTGTGTTCGCTTGAACCAAATATATCAGTAACGTTAGGTACAAAAGAGTCATATCTGTCACTATACACAGTGACAGATATGACCCCAATACCACAAATAGAAATAATATAATACAAAATTACATTATATATAAGTTGATGTTATTACATGCCACATATCACCTGTTATACATATTATCAGTACGCCTATCCCATGCCTGACAAATATAAGTACCTAGAAATCTGCAATTAGTTGACATTATCAGTTCAAATTTATCAGACATTGTGGCATTTACGGGAAAAATATATTTATTATTCATAGCGTGTCTCAAATCATTATATAAAGGGCATTCACATATAAAGTGAACCTCACTTTCTACCACACCCATATTGCAATTTTGACATAGTCTGTCTTCGGGGCTAACCCCTCTGAAACGTCCTACTTCATTTTCTAATGGTAAAATTCCCAGTCGTATTTGTGAAATTAGTGAACGTGCTTTCCTCGACACGATTTTAGATAAATATTCTTCTTCTTTGAACAAGTTTTTGAAAGTAATATAGGTTCTCAGTTTTGGTTTAACTAATATTTCGCGTTGCCATTCGCGCTCCATAACACCATACAACAATGTTGAAAAATATTTCAAATCAACTTTTAATAAATTATTAAAATCGTCTTCTCTATCAACCAACTGGAAAATTTGTTTAATTTCATCAATCCAACTGTTTCCATTACCAAAATTATTTGCATATTCCCATTCAAAAATATGTTTTGTCAGCCTGTTTTCATCTAAAGAAAGCAAATGATTCCATAGTTGTAACATTTTTAGGAGTCGTCTATATTTTGGTAATATCCATCCCACATCACCCTGTATTCCCACTACTGGGGCTCTGTTATGTACACCCAAAAAGTAAGATAGCGCACGAGTTTGAACGCGGTTACATTTATGATAATATTTAAATCCCCATACACCTGCGCTATAATCCATTACTGGGATAACCATGGCATTAAATAATTTGGTAAAGGTTAAAAATCGTATGTTCTTTAGTTTACGGAACTTACTTATAACAGCTCCAAGTGCTCGGCCTGCAGCATCTGCGAGATGCTGCAGGCCGAGCACATTCAATAAAATCCATATGTTCGTGAAAAACAACTCCGAGATATTTATATTTACATACATAATCAATAACATTTGTTCCATAATAAAATTTATACTGACTCAATTTTCGTCGTTTAGCTCTAAAATGAACTACGTTGGTTTTGGCGAGATTAACACATAAACGCCACCTCCTACACCAGGAATATACACAATTAATCATTTTTTGCAGTTTATCTTCTGAATCAGACATAATAACAACATCATCTGCATATAACAAAATAGAAACACATCGACCATCTATATCAACTCCACATTTCAAGGCATTTAACTCATCAACAAGGTCATTTGTATATAGATTAAATAGGGTAGGCGATATAGTATCTCCTTGACGAACTCCATTAGTTACTGTAAAAATATCTGTCAAGTGACTATTAATTCTGAGTTGTGAAATTGTACCAGCATACAACGACTTGATCGCATTATAGAAGTTGCCATCAACTCCGTTTACCAATAGTTTATATAACATTAAATTTCTATCAATCGAGTCAAATGCCTTGGAAAAATCGATAAATGTTGTAAAGGTTGGGAGGTTTAATTTCATTCTATTACGTACAATGCTAGACAAAGAGTATATATGATCTTCACAACTACGTTTACACCGAAAGCCATTTTGTTCATCAGACATTTTTCCTGTCATATCTAAAAATTTAGATAACCTATTATTCAAAAGTGAACTGTACACTTTTCCAATGCACGACAAAAGACTAATACCTCTATAACTGAGTGGAAGATTAGGATCATTCATGGCATTTTTAGGTATTGGTGTTATTATAGCCTTCAACCAAACTGATGGCGTACATGTGTTTTCAAAACATAACCTGAAATATCTGTATAATAAAATATCAAGTTTATGGGTCTTAAGTATTTCATTCGGAATTTGGTCTGGGCCAGATGCTTTATTATTTTTTAATTTATTAATACATTTAACAACTTCAGCAAAGGAAATCATATCATTAAGAAAATAGTTTGACTCGTAGTTAATGTTGTTATACATATTTGTTTCTAATTCGTCTTTTTGACTTTTTGCGTTCTCATAAAATTGGTCGTCCCAATCTTCTTGCCCTGTTTGGTTATATAAACTTTCAAATTCAGTTTTCCAATTTTCTAGTACTGTTGGTATATCAGTTGTCGTCATACCATCTTTATCAAAATTGAGTGGAATATTACGTGGTCTACTACCCATTCGTTTTATATGTGCCCAGAATGCATTTGGGTCATTAACGTTTAATTTTTCTATGTTTTCTAGTGTATCTCTATTATAATTTCTTTCAGCTGAACGTAAACTTTTATCAAATATTTTTGTGCTCGATATCGGTCGTCACACCAGCTTAAAGGGACTTGCCCAGATGTAAAATCATCAAAAAATCGGTGATTTTATTTTAGCTCAATAATATGACCATATGATGTAAACATGTCCATAGACTAGAACTGCAAACGTTTTTTTAATTTTTGTGCTGCGCACTTACCAGTTTGGCTGGATATAGAAACGAAATTCCCGTATTTCTTTTTTTTTTAACATGGTTTTATCAATAATTAGAAATCAAGAATTTTTTAGAACTTTAGACCTGGGCATGTCCCTTTAACCAAGTTTCTGTTCAGCTACAATAACTTAACTGGGCGACAAAGATTGGCACAAGCCTGAACGCCTGCCATGTTTTGGGATTCGCCAAATGTCTTCAGACCAGCTCTCTGTTGAGCTCAACTGATCGCAAAGAATTTGCCCAACGTCTGCAATGTTAAAATCACCTTAAATACGATACATTGACGCAATGTTGTTTCAATGTTGGTCCACCGTCTTCGACGCTGGCCCAACATTGAATCAACATTGGTTCAGTGTATCGTATTTAAGAAGAAGTGTGGCATTGCTGTTATACACGATCAATAGACGTGAGTGACGTGAGTGCCGTCCTTGCTGAAAGCAGACCTCCTAACTGAATTTGCAGACATGACAATCGTCCATTTTCATGCCAACCACGTCCTTAAACCAAAATCAACTTTTTCACATGGATGTGTTCTACATGAAAGAATTTAGTGGTTCTGTGTAATTTGTGAGGCAATACAATCCTTTATTTTTATTTTAAACAGAATGGAATGGAAAGTTGAACAAGAACGCCGTACTTTTACCCTTTAATATGAATATACAACTGACCCACTACCGCGACCCACAACTTCTCGTCACTCGTCACTTCTCGTCAACACTCGTCACCACATCAAGCCCTCGCCTAAAGGATCAGGCTTGATGTGGTGACTTGTGCTGAGATGAGCCCATCTCGCCTTCCCAACGATGCCTCATGAATATATTCCCATGTCGGTGTGATGCTGGGCCTGCGTCGCAGACAGTGGGTCAGCCTTGTGCCAACATAGGTCCAACGTCTCGAACCGGCTTGATTCAATCGTGTCTGAATTATTATACGTAATCAATTTTCGACATAAGTTTAATAAGTGTAATGCGCATACATAAAAATAATATTCCATAATATCACGGCATGGCGACAGCTGTTTTATTTTCCTCACCACGCGTTTTCGCCACCATCATTCAGTTTTATGTGCAAATTATTCACGGAATTCAATTTGAATTAGCATTTGTCACATATTTTGTACAAGGTTCTTGGGGGTTATTTTCCAAATAGTAATATAGAGAGAACGGTACTACATATACATACCTGGTATCGGTGGTATACATGCAGAACTCTTCTCTATTTCTCTATGGACGGAGCAAGGTATCTTCAAGAACCTGTTATTCTAGGAATAATATATTAATCCTTATGTAGCCGGGTGTGTGTATGGCGGACTGGAGTGATTACTACTCTGGTCAACGAGTCGACTCTTTGGCCAGATGCGTAGCACTCAGGCATCACGATGCCAGGGTTGGTGGTTCGGTCCCCGGGCTAGGCAGTTTCAACACTGTTACATTGGCGCCCAATGACGGTTCTCCTTGCCGGTAATGCAGTACCAATAGGCCTGACCTCAGTACAGAACACTGGGGATAGGGTTGCGGTAACAGGCAGGTAGGAGAAGTTAACCCACGAGTGTGTTAAAGGCTGCTCGGGGACGAGCAGATTTTTGAGAGGGGAGTATGTAGCCGGGTGTGTGTATGGCGCACTGGAGTGATTACTACTCTGGCCAACGAGTCGACTCTTTGGCTAGATGCGTAGCACTCAGGCATCACGATGCCAGGGTTGGTGGTTCGATCCCCGGGCTGGGCAGTTTCAACACTGTTACACTTATAACGCTGAAATATTTTATAAAAACCACGAAGACCATTTTTTTTCAATTTCAAATCATCATTAGCTCTTTCTGCTTCATTGAATTCCTATGTTTCACTGGGACCGCGTCAGATTTTGACGTCTAAAGTCGATCCTCACGCTGAAAGGGTAACGATATCAGGGCTACGACGGGGTAATAACATCTCAATTGTCGCTATTTAGTCATAATATTGGCGACGTTTCGTCCTGTATTTGATAAATGATGTCTAATTAGAAATATGAGGTAGGAGTTGTCTATATTTAGCGTCTGATGTCCGCCGCGATCTTTATTACCATGCTGGTAGTATTGAATCATATGACTCAGTACAGTCATTGTGCTGGAACATCAGTATCGCTTGTATAATTTAAATTTCCAGTACATTGAAGCCTCACTGGAAAGTACCGTGATTTGTGAAATTTAACGTGATCAGTGTTCCATGATTTTAGACTGTGACATATGCAAATAAACACACGGGGATGCTACTATTGTCGACATCAATGCACTCAGGTTTCACCGTTACACCGCTGCATTAATTTTGCATAAATCATAGAGACAAAAGGGTTTTAATCAATTCGAATTCATCATAAATGTCTTAGTCAGCTCTTTCTGATTCATTTGAATACATATGTTATGGGATTACGATCATTAAAATTTTTTTACTCTTACAGTGCGGAGATAGACTTTAGTCGTCAGAATCTGACGACTAAAGTCTATCGCGCTGAAAGGGTTAACTCTCACATCGCTAAGCACGACTGTAGTCATTTTTAATCCGCTGTATTAGCCTTTAAATCTCAGTTATTGGGAACGAGATGAGTGTTTAAACATCAAATTATTTGAATGATTTTCAGCGTTTTACCCTTTCAGCGCGGGGACCGTCTTTGGAGGTCAGAATCTGACGTCCATAGACGTCAGATTTGAACGTCTAAAGACGGTCCCCGCACTGAATAATTTTTAAAAATGATAATGGCCGTAGACTCCTAACATAGGTGGGGCCTATTCAAATGAAGTGGAAAAAGCTAACTAAGACATTTATGATAATTTTGAATTGAAAAAATCCCTTTGGTCTCCATAATTTATACAAAAAATATATCAGCTTATTACTTGTGAGAGTTAAGGTTGAGAATCATTACTCATTGCGCATAAGACTACTTTTTTAATGGCACATGGTTCTGCTTTTGGTCTGACCACCTATAACTAGGTTATCTTGTCCCAACAACAATCTATCCGGGGAATTGTATTAATTTAAAGCCGACAGTCACGAGGCGCCTGCTGCCTCTGATCCAATTCCTGGGTGTTTCTAAAAATAGAATTGTCTCCAGTAACAATCCATGTAGGCTCTGTAACAGCATGAGAAATCTCCATGGTAACAGCGAGAGTGCAGTTTTGGTCCTTGTAACGCCGGCCCCGATGGCTCATTTGGACCGGATGTGGCTCAGAGGTACTGGGTTCGAATTCCGGTTGGGTCGGATGTTTGTCATTTGGGCTGTGCATAAACAGTGCTCCAAACTGTTCAAAAGCATGGAGTGTGCAGTGATGTCTATGGTACTGTGCACTATAAAGAACCCTTGGAGTCATTCGATAAGAGTAGGGCACGGTCGCGACTTCATGCTTCCTTCTGTCGCTATATTGTGCAGAGCGACGTAAAGCAATATTCACCCACTTCATCCTTGTATCCATGGTAACTAGGTCTGGATAAAATGTCACGAGAACTTGATGATAACGCCCGCTGCTGTAAACGGCAAGACGATATATAGCCAGAGTGCTGATTCTCGATCTCATCATGTTCATCTAGGTTTTCATATCTTTATTATATAGCTATAAGTTACCACGATTGCTAAATTTGCTGATCTTATTTTTTTTTTAATGTCCCGAGTCGAATATCTAAGCACCCCCTCATATTATTTCTGGATACGTCACTGTGTCCGCCTTGAAACTTTGCCAGCTTGCACTCAAGTTTGTGAGCATAGCAAGCGATGATGTAGTGATGGCTATTAACCCTTTAAACCCTGATGATGCAATAAAGCATCCTTTTACATTCCAGAAGACAGACTTAATTTTCCTACAACTGACGGTTTTAGAAGGAAACTTTCCATGAAGCTTTTTTACGAAAACATGGCAATTTTCTTTAATTTTTCAGCCACTTCAACTCACCTTCATCCACTACAAGTCGAGAATTGCGACAGCAATTCGCGACTTGTAGTGGATGAAGATGACAATGGTAAATTCAGGCCTGAAAGGGTTAACATAATTTCCAGGTTTACATTCTGCGTGTTTATTCTTCTGTATGGATATTATTTCTGTGGACGGAGTTGACCACCCAGCTGGTGAGAAGCCAGGGTTATCTAAAAATAGAAAGAGAAACCGCACTAATCGCGTTTTAATCGCCGGGTGTTGATTCAATGACACATTGTATCACTGACTGACCTCACGGCAAACTTGAGTCATCGATACAATGTTGCTTTAATGCTGGCCCACCGTCTGCGACGCTGGCCCAACATTCAACCAGCTCTGGATAATGTGTCATGTTAGCTGGAAACTTAGGACTGGTGTATAGATATCTAAGTGTTTACCCCTTAAAGGGACTAACCCAGGCTAAAATAAAAATAAAAATTGGATATAGAGTCGAAATTTCCGCATTTCTTATTTCTCACATGGTGATTTTATTTTGGCTTCTTAATATGACCATATGATGTAAACATGTCCATAGACTAGAACTGCAATTTTTTTTAATTTTTGGGCTGTGCATTCACCATTTAGGCTAGATATAGAGACGAAATTACCGTATTTCTAATTTTTGACATGGTTGTCAATAATTAGAAATCAGTAATTTCGTCTCTATATCTAGCCTAACTGGTGAATGCACAGCAGAAAAATTTAAAAACTTTTGCAGTTCTAGTCTATGGACATGTTTAGATCATATGGTCATATTTGGAAGCCAAAATAAAATCACCGATTTTTTTATGATTTTAGCCTGGGCCAGTCCCTTTAACACTTCGCCTACTTAGTACATGTTTTCATTCGCTGTTAGCTGCAATACCTCACCTACCTCAGTCATCCTACCTCACATACCTCATCCTACCTCACATACCTCCTCCTACATCACATTGATTTAAAATTACAAAAATATCAGATATGTAAGTGTAATATTATGTCAAAACGGAAACATCTTCATTTCAATTCATCCTCATTTTATTGAAAATATCCCTTATGGCGTATATAGTCGTCACTAGCAGACAGCGGGTTAACTTAGTGTAACGATTTCATTATACAAGAAATGCGGCTTTATTTGACTCCGCGGTATGTTGAAATGTGTTATTCAAGGATTTCGCGTGTCTATTTACCATCGGCATGCATCAGTAATGAGCTCTCCTCGTAACTTACTTGACCCGAATTTTTTGTGCATTAACCTTTTCAGCGAGGGGACCGTCTTTATACGTCAGAATCTGACGTCTACAGACGTCAGATTCTGACTATGAAGTCGATCCCCTCGCTGAAAGAATTGAAATATTTATAATGGCCGTAGAAACATAACATAGGTATTCAAATGAAGCAGAAAGAGCTGACTAAGACAGTTATGATGATTTCAAATTAAATATAACCCTTGGATCTCCATGGTTTATACAAAAATAATTCCACGTTGTAAAGGTTAATAATGAGCTCCCCACGTAATTTACTTGAACCGAATTTGGTGTCAAAATTGGCTTCACGACAACGTCTCGCATTGATCCTATCTGTATTTGGATCTGCATCTAGAAAAATTTGGGTCACTGTAACTTATCATTTAGAATTCAAATCACGCTCAAAATTGGATAATTACATGTATGTATTTGCTTGTTTTTTTATATTTGTATAATATTTAGGCAGCGACATATAATTCGTCCTTTTGGATATGAAAGGGTATATGATCTGCCACATTACAAAATGGCAGATAACCCTTTCATATCCAAATGGACGATTTATATATTTTTATATTTAGCGTCAGATGTCCACCGCTATCTTTATTACCATACTGGTAGTATTGAATCGTAAGATTCAGTCATTGTGCCGGAACATCTGTATGGCTTGTATCAGAGCTCTAAAATATAACATTTAAATTTCCAGTCAGGGTTAGGGTCAATTACTTTTTTCAATTACCAATACAATATTATTACAAATACAGCCCTTCATAATTTTTCAATTACAATTATAATTAAAACTACTATCATTCGGATTTTTTCGATTACAAATACAATTACAATTAAAATTCGCTGGAGCATTCAGTTAGAAATACAATTACAATTTATGTTTCTATTACAAATACAATTACAATTACCGGTGTGTATTTCCGCGTTTTATCAAATGACGAGTTGATAAAAAAGACGAAAAAACAATTAAATTGCAAATTTATTGTGGCGATTTTCAGTACATTTGAAGCCTCACTGAAAAGTACTGTGACTTGTGAAATTTGACCCTTGGAGCACTGAGCTAAGAAATTTAAATTTTCAGCCACTTGAAGTTTTGTCTCGCTACCGCGATCCACAACTTCAAGTGACTGAATATCAATAATTTGGAAACAGGTGGAGCAGCCAAAAGGCTTTTAAGTAGGGCTTATAGTTTATACGGAGCTCATGATCTAATTGCATGCTTCCTTTAACCACCGTGAATTAGTAACTTACTATCACCCGAAACACTATAGTTAACATGTCACGGAATTGTTAACCACAATAAATATCCTTTCGACAACAAAACTATTCGTCCTTTCATTTAACCCTTAAAGCGCTGAAATATTTGTATATTACCAAGAGACCAGAGGGGTTTTTCAATTTGAAATCATCATAAATGACTTTTTAAATACCTATTTTATACGTCTACGGCCATTATAATTTTTCAACCCTTCCAGTGCGGGGACAGACTATAGACGTCAAATTCTGACGTTTATTGTCGATCCCCGCACTGAAACGGTTAATTGAGCGTCCAATAGAGGCCTGGCACCGCATACACATTCATGTCAGTGTCAAACATGTGGTCACAGAAAACCTCACGAGTTATGCCAAGGAGAAAGTACGAAGTTCGTAGATGAGAATGACTTTTTCGCGCCGAGTATATTCAGATCTAGGAATGTAGCGTAATTGTCTTCTTTCTTCGACTTAAAATACAATTTCTGCTATTACTTTTGACCCTTTGAAATACCATCTCTTTGACCCTTTGAAATACCATCTCGGCGTCTTTTTGGAAATGCTATTTTTACTTGGTTGACTTTTTTATTATCTTTTTATTAATAATATCATATGGTGTGAATTTTTCGTCAGGATATATGCGCTTATATCAAACACGAATCTCCGAACACATGTACACTGAAATGACAGGCTTTTCCTATACGGGTAATTTAGACCTGTTTATAGGAGTCTAGACTTAACTCTTAATTATTACACCCTTATTATGCGCATAATCAGCATTCTGAATCCCTGGAAACTGTACTAACTCTTATATCCTGCTTTCCTCGATTATTGACCGCCCGTGCCGCATATATTCGGGTTTTTAGTTTTTTATTAGCACATTAAGTACCACCTTTTAAACATGTTAAATATAAAATATGATGACATCAATTATCAATATTTGGAAACAGTTGAACTCCATTTTGTCAAATCTGAATAATTTTCACTCACCTGACGCGATCCACAATATCAAGTGGGTGAAAATCCAGATTAAATAATTTGGCGGTTAAAGGGTTAATTTGTTTTATTAGTCGATCAAATCGCTGTTATTGGGAATGAAATGTGTGTCTAAACATCAAGATTTGTAAATATTTGTGCTCAAATTAAACAAAATATGAGTAATTTTCTGTCACTTGAAGTTGTGGGTCGCGGTAGCGAGACACAACTTCAAGTGACAAAAAATTCAAATAATCCTTAAAGCGCTGAAATATTTCTTTATATAAACCATTGAGAGCAGATGTTTTCATTAAATTTTAAATCATCATACATGTCTTAGTTGGCTCTTTTCGCTTACCTATGTTATGGGTCTACACCCAATTTAAACATTTTACTTTTTCAATGCGGGGATCGACTTTGGTATTTTCAGGTTTGAAAGGGTTAAGAGCTGGAGGTTCGTAATTACATAGCGCGAATTCCAGCATCAAATGATCGAATTCTTTACTTTTCAAGGACAGTTATATGAAGATCAGTTAAATAAATCTCAATTAATTAATACAAAATTCGGCTAGATTAATAAACACTACTAGAAACGGATTTAATTAAACGCCCGTACATGATAAATTAGTGACATCGCGTCGTTACGAGATAGTTTTGCAAACTGTACAATATAAAGCTTATATGTCACTGTCTTGTATACGACATAATTAAGTTTTTACTACCGGATGATCTAATACTTGATTATTGAAAAATAAAATATGTCTACAAAAAAAAAATGATTGTATTTTCAAAGTCACTTTAGTATGTTTAGAACGGGGCCTTTTGTTGTGGTTAGTACCACGGGAAATTGGGATGTGTCTATGAGGTGACAATCACTGCTATGTCTATACTTCTACTGAGGGAAGGAAACTTTCAAGTCCTTGTCTTTTTAAAATGAGAAATGGACTATGTAGACTTTTGTTTTCTACCAAACATGCTACGATGGCATACCTAGTTCTTGTAGCAAGTTATTGATTAATTCTCAAACGGAAATCTCATAATTTACGTGCATTAATAATCATTTTACGAGATCCATTCTGACAGAAGCACTATTTCCAACAAAATGAGACATGTCGTGAATAATACACTGCAGTATTCAGCTTACTATTATATTGAGAATTTACTGCCTTTTGGGTTTACACGATAGAATAGTGGCGCTGAATAGCCCCTATGTTGAGCGTGTGGGCGTGAACAATAGGCCTAGTATGTTGAGATTGCTGCTTCCACGATTTCAGTGAGTTACCGACCTTGTATAGAAAACCAATGAGCATATGCTGACCCTATCCCATCCAGCTGTGGCTAGTACTGCCAGTCGCTGTCATATTTTGTCCTCAGTGCTCAGTATTAACCCTTAAAGCCCTAAATTAAATAATTTAAATTTTTACCCACTTGAAGTTGTGGGTCGCGGTAGCGAGACATAACTTCAAGTGGGTAAAAATTTAAGTGGATGGGAAGTACTCATATTTGTTTAATTTGGCACCAAACATTTGCCAATCTTGATGTTTAAACACTTATTTCATGCCCAACAACTGTGCTTTCCACGACAAATAAAACAAATTAAAAACGAATATAGTCGCTTAGCGGGTGAAGGGTTAAGGTTTTCAATTGAAGAAAAAATGCATCGTCAACTCGTGAATATAAACACCTGAATGGAGATGATCAGAAATGTCTTAGTTAGCTCTTTCCGCTTCATTTCAATACCTAAGTTATGGGTCCACGACCCTTATAAATGTTTTAATTCTTTCGGTGCGGGGACATTCTTGATTCTGTGAAACTCAATGACCTCGACCTCCTTTGTTTTCATCGAGCTGGCTAATACATTGAAGTATGGGGGAGGGTTCTTATATAACCTTATTTTCACCGAGTGACGTCACTGCGTTTCACAGAATGAAGTAGGGGGGACGGAGTATTATATAACCTTGTTTTTACCGAGTGACGTCACTGCGTTTCACAGAATACGTGAGACTGACGTATAAAGACAATCCCCGCGTGGTTCAACCGCGCGCTTGTCAGACCAACCTGGCTCGGATGTCCAAACCTGTGTTTGGATGGCTGTGTTATCCGAAAAATCGTAACATTCTCTTGGTCTTGGTCCAGTTTTAGTGCACAAATGCCATATTCTTGACTCATTGATTCATTCATTTATTTATTCATTTATTCATTCATTCTTTTATTCATTATTTCATTCATTCATTCATACATTCATGCATTCATTCATTCATTCATTTATTTATGTATTCATTCATTCATTCATTCATTCATTCATTCATTCATTCATTCATTCATTCATTCATTCCTTATTTCAGATATTCTTTCATTCCTTATTTCATACATTCTGTCATTTGTTCATTCATCCATTCTTTTAATATTTTTTTTACTTTTGGCACACAGTACAGTTTACTATTTCTAGTATTATTTACTAGTGTTAGAATCTAACTCGCTTGAAGAGTGCAGCATTTTCAATCATGACATTTCTGCAGACGGTCTGATCAGGAACTTAAAAACTGTTGAAAGTGATCACAGAGCAAATTATGACCTGCTCACTTTGTAAAGAGTTCTTGTCGCCATGGTTTCCTGCGTCAACAGAAAACGTTGCCATGACAACATCCGGGCGGTGACGCAGTGAATGTGCCTCTTGTAGTTTGAAGAATGCCGCAGGTGATCCCAAGATGATTTCAGCTGACGTGAGACACTTAACCAATGTTGTTTCAATGCTGGGCCGATGTCTGCGACGGCGGTCTAGCATTGAAACAACATTGGGTCGACATCTTGTCTCCTGTGATTTCATTCAGTGACCGGTGACCGGTTTTGCTGGAGGCTGAGTCTTTACCCATCTATTTATATCTTATAGCGGCCACTTTGCAAAGTGTAAAGTACCACCATCTAATTCCAATGTGATGATAAAAGAGATACATGTCATAGCCTTGCTGAAAAATCCTATCGACGGAAATGTCGCCGGGCAATTTCTTCTGAATGACAAAAAAATATATAAAATAATATAATATGAAAATAATATAATATAAAAATATTGTACAATATATGATTCAGGATATAAACATATATAATACGTGTCGTTTGCCCATTGTACTTTACATGGGCTGATGTTATTTAATTTAACCCTCTCAATCCTGAATTTACCATAGTCATCTTCATCCACTACAAGCCGCGAATTGCTGTCGCAATTCTCGACTTGTAGTGGATGAGGATGATTTGAAGTGGGTGAAAATTACCATGTATTAGTAAACCAGTTTCATGGAAATTTTCATTTTAAAACCCTTGGTTGTAGGAAAATCAAGTGTGTTT
Organism: Flabesymbios commensalis; assembly: GCA_964017125.1. Taxonomy (NCBI): domain Eukaryota; kingdom Metazoa; phylum Annelida; class Polychaeta; order Terebellida; family Flabelligeridae; genus Flabesymbios; species Flabesymbios commensalis. Next base: position 71,326,514 of record OZ024915.1, read on the forward strand.
TCAGGGATGTGAAATGATGCTTTAATGCATCGTGAGGGCTTAAAGAGTTAAGACATAAAAAATGCACATTGCTTGCATTGCAGCCGATCAGCTGCCGCAATTCACAGCGTCAAGTTAGTGGAAATTAATCCTTTTCGTTTAATTTGAGACCATTTTTTTGAAAATATGTTTAAACACACATTTTGTTCCCAATAACAGTGATTTGATTGGCTAATAAAATGAATTAATAACGACTAACGACTAAAGTCGTGATTATTGGTTCAAGGGTTTTAACGCTTACAGTGCGGGGACCGACTTAGACGTCAGAATACGTCTAAAGTCGACCCCCACACTAAAAGGATGAAATGTGTACAATGACACATAACATTCAAATGAATCGGAAAGAGCCAACTAAGACATTTATGATGATTTCAAGTTGAAAAAAACACTTTTCTTTTGGTTTTACCCTTTCACCACTGAAGCCCGTTTTTATGTGCTGAATGCTATGGCATTCAGCACATAAAAACGGGCTTCAGTGGTGAAAGGGTTAAAGGCCTATAAAATATGACAGCGCTTTAGGGGTTGAAGGGTCGTATAATTTGCAACTATAGCCAAGTTTTAGATGCGATACTCAGATAATGAGTATCGCAATATATATTATAGAGACGCTTATGAGACTTTTAAATCAATATTGTGGTAATCAAGGAATAATTTGCAACAGAAAAAATGTGTGCCATTTGTGTAGCTGTGCATGCGCCAAGATTCTATTCTCCATGCGAAAAACTGCTACACCAGCTTATTATTGTGTAGAATTTGCCCTTAATTGTGTAGCAAACTGCTACGCTACACCAGACAATTGTATCCCTGTTAACGTTAGTGCGCAGTCTGCTACGCTGTCCCCACATCAAATCAACATTAGTTCAATATCTCGTTTTTCTTGTCTAAAGTGTCTGGGGTCTGCTGTACTACACGCCACTGGTACTGACTGATGACTCACCAAACTAGGACTATTGTTTTTCAGCAGACATCCCAGCAATGGGGACCCAGCAAGCACAAAACATTTATTCAATGTTGGTTTAATGTTGGCCCAGCGTCGTAGACCAACATTGGTTCAATTTAACGTGTTGCGTTTGCTGTGGAGCGAGAACACTAAGCCACCTTTTCCCGGCAACGCGTCATGTGCTTTAGGATAATAATATTAGATGTTGCAGTCGTGTGACGCAGGGTTTCCAGGGGTGGGTCCGGTCCCCACACCCCCCACACACACACACACACTCAGCACCAAGGGGAGATTTTTTAACCAACAATTTTTTCTTCTCCTGTTGGAGGACCCTTAGACCCCCCACCCCTTTTGGACCCCCCATTCTCCCATTCCTGGCGGAAACCCTGTGATGAACAGTTGGTTTTCTCTGGCTCGGGTCTGATCGTCAGAGGGGGGGGGGGGCACTGTTCAATAACCTGGGGGGGGGGGAGGGGGCTTGATTATTTTTTAAATAGATATTTCCATAATTTTCGTGAAATAAATAATTGTCTGAATGACATGTTGTGAATAAATATTTAATGACCGTAAAATAAGAACATTTTGAGCCTAGCTTCGCTCGGCATCAGTAAATGACCCTTAAATTTGCAAAGCCCAACGTCTGTGGTTGCTGGGGTGGCCCCCTAATTATGCTGTAGAAGTTCCTCCTTCTTCCCCCAGCCAGCACCCACACAGCTGTATTAACCATGTCAAGCAGCCACCCGCACCACACATATCAGCCTCCATCAGTTATGCCGTCTTCAGGATCTTGATTTGATGATGATAAATTGTGTTTTAGTGGCAACGTGTTTGTTGCATCGGTGAGGCACATATCCCCCCAGCGTGCATTGTCCCGATGTTGTTTTATTGCTGGGCCAGTGTCGTAGACCATGGACCAATATTGGGTCATTTTGGCGTATTGCACTTCCACAAAAAATCTGTATTTGGGGAGCCTCCGTGACCGAGAGGTAGCGTGTTCGGTCTCAGACAGCTAGAATTTCTTATCCTGTGTCATCTCACTCAACTTACCATCCTCAGGAGGTTATCCTGGCAAACTGTAGCCTGTATGTACCCAAATGTAGCCTAAAACCTCATTCATTCATTCATTCATTTATTCATTCATTCATTCATTTATTCCATTCATTTATTTATTCATTCATTCATTTGTTCATTTATTCAGTCATTCATTTATTCATTTATTTATTCATTCATTCATTCATTTGTTCATTTATTCATTCATTCATTCATTCATTCATTCATTCATTCATTCATTCATTCATTCATTCATTCATTCATTCATTTATTTATTTATTTATTTATTTATTCATTCATTCATTCCTTTATTTATTTATTTATTCAGTTATTCACTCATTCATTCATTCACTCATTCACTCATTCATTTATCCATTCATTCATTCATTCATTCATTCATTCAATCATGTGATGACCCATATCCCTTATTTACAAATTTTGTGTATTCATTGTATTATAAATAGCCGATTAGCCTACTATTCATCTATATCGTTGTTTTGAAGCAAACCACCATCAAACATCGTACAAGCCATACTAACTATACCTTGATTATACTAATAACCAGTCTACTGCCGAGCATCTTCCTGCGACCTACAGCTGTATAATCATATCGTCCCCTTAGATATGAAAGGATGTATCTGCCACTTTGCCAAGTGGCAGATACACCCTTTCATATCTAAGGGGACGATATGATACAGTTAATTGTTCAAAAACTGAACCATGCCTTGGTCACATCTGTCATCCCGCCTGTGCGATTGAAAATATATATCATATACATATTTTCAGTTTTCGCAACGATTTATTGACAGAAAATAAGCAAGACTTAGCGCTAAATATTCCCGATAACTACCTGCATCCAGCGCTATATATTGTTGGCTATCGAAAAGGTTTGAAAGTGTGAAACTATTTTCATTTCTATATTTTATTTTGCATGTTTCATTTGTTTTCGACAGAATACAATTATTTTTGCGCTGAAGGGGTACATATCTACGCCTATATTATAATATATTATTATGAGAGCGAGAGGCTTATAATCTTGTCTACAAAACTACATTCACATTGTATACTAGAGAAAAAATATCGTTGTTGATCTGGCGTCAATGATCTTTGCACCAAACATTTTATTTCTAAGTCTACTTTTACCTTGGTTGTTTTTTCCACTTGAGTAGGTGTAAGTCTCTCACGTAGGCAGATAAAGCTGCTGCTGCGTAAACTGGAAAACAACTAGCTCCTTTGTATATAATATTCGTATCATGTTATAAAAATACTCCACACTGAGATTAGATTAGCTGTCGAGACTGAGACAAAATAGAAAGACGTGACCATCTCATTGCTGGGGACAGAATAGGAAAGACGTGACCCTCTCATTGCTGAGACAGAATAGGAAAGACGTGACCCTCTCATTGCTGAGACAGAATAGGAAAAACATGACCCTCTCATTGCTGAGACAGAATAGGAAAGACATGACCATCTCATTGCTGGGGACGGAATAGGAAAGACCTGACCCTCTCATTGCTGGGGACAGAATAGTAAAGACGTGACCCTCTTGTTGCTGGAAGGTATTATTCACTCATATTTGTTAAAAGTATTAAATATTAATGTATTAAATTTGCTGATGAAATCCATACCCATTCAACTATTAAGAATGACGTGTCCAAACCTTTTATGACATGCTGAAATTACGGAATAATGCAAGTTCTTTTGTCTAATGTGATGATCATGCCTTTCTAGTTTGTGTGCACTTGATTTTTGCTGGCACATGATTGAGTGACATACATTTTGGAATAGATAAAACTAGTTTCTTGTATGCTTCTCGTGTCAAAATTAAATTTAAAAAGGAGCATTTTTTTTAACTATCGAGATGCTTATAGTGTTAGGCATTTTTCCGTCCCCGCCGCCACCGCGGACGTATCAGGAATTCAGCTCTCACTATATAAGTGAGCTGGTGAATTTTGTTTATTACTCACAGACATGGCCTATGTGCCCTGGGCGATTTGTCCCATATATATTTTTCGGCACCGAGCCATGGATGGCAGCCCAATAAATTGTGTGTTTAAATATCAAGATTTGCAAATGTTTGATCTCAAATGAAACAAATATGAATAATTTTCACCCATTTGAAGTTGTGGTTCGCAGTAGTGAGACACAACTTCAAGTAGGAGAAAATGCAATTTTTGAATGTGTCACCCAATGTGTCACGTAAAATATATCTAGGCCTATATTTGGTAAAGGAATTGTCTGAAATATATTTCGTGGGGGACCAGGGTATATCTAAGCCACATTTCAATGAGGTTAACATCATGGTTATACCTTCTATTAAATCTTACAGCGCGGAGATCGACTTTAGTCGTCAGAATCTGACGTCTGTGGACGTCAGTCTCTAACGTCTAATGTCCATCCCGCACCGTGAGAGTAAAATATTTATAATGACCGTAGACCCATAACATAGGTACCGTATTCAAATGAACCAGAAAGAGCTAACTAAGACATTTATGCTGATTTCAAATTGAAAAAAAACATGGTTTTTACATAAATACTTCAGCGCTTTAACCCTTTACCCGCCAAATTATTCAATTTGAATTTCCACCTACTTGAAGTTGTGTCTCGCTGACGCGATCCACAACCTTAAGTGAGTGAAAATTATTCAGATATGACAAAATGGAGGCCAACTCTTCTCAAATTTAGTTGATTGATGTCAGATTTTATCATTTTAACATGTCTAAAAGGTGGTACTCAATGTGGTAATAAAAAAAGACGAATATACTCGGGACCGGCGGTTAAAGGGTTAGGGGTTTTTCATTGATCCGCTGCTGAAAAGTTCAGGATGACTATTTTTCCATTCCCTGCGTGTGAAAAGTAGAGGATGATATTTTTCCCTGCCGTGCGTGTGTAAACTCTTCATGCTCGTCCAGTGAAGCCGCTCCCACAAGTCACTTCGTTAATAAGCTCTATGAACGTGAGATAAATTGTAAATCGGCGTGCGGGCGGCGCCGACTAAAATAGGAAAAAACACTGACGTTTTGCCCGATAGCGTATACCGAAGCGAAACAACAACGTGCTAAATAGTGGGTTTCATGAACAAGACTTTGTTTCAACGCATACAATACGTTGTTTCAACACTTTGTTGAAGCGCCACATTAAAATAATAATTTTTCACCCACCTGAAGTTGTGTCTCGCTACCGCGACCCACAACTTCAAGTGGCTGAAAACTACTCGCATTTGTTCAATTGGAGACCAAACATTTACAAATCTTGGATGTGTAAATGTTAAGTTCCGCATACAAGACGTTGATTCTAAGCCTGGTCAACGCATGCGACTCTGTCTCACCGTCTACGTCGCTTCCTGAGAAAACCCAATTTTTCAAAAATCAGGTGACAAAGTCAAAGTCAAAAAGTTTATTGAACCCTGGCCTCAATGAGGAATGGGGCACGAGTGTCATACAATTCATGTAACGAAAGCACGTTGAAATCCAGCTGAAACAGATTAAAACAAAATACTAAACAATTTAAATTTAACTTGAACAACGTAAACATAATAAGGGTGGGTTTGAAATGCATATTAACAGATAATAATTATGAGAAGTACAGTTGTGTCTTTCGTAATTCATTGTAGTTAAAGGGACTGGCCCAGGCTAAAATCATAAAAAAATCGGTGATTTTATTTCGGGTTCTTAACATGACCATATGATGTAAACATGTACATTGACTAGAACTGCAAATTTTTATAATTTTTGTGCTGCGCGTTCATCAGTTAGACTAGATATAGTGACGAAATTCCCGCATTTCCTATTTTTGACATGGTTGTCAATAATTAGAAATCAGGAATTTCGTCTCTATATCTAGCCTAACTGATGAACGCGCAGCACAAAAATTATAAAAATTTGCAGTTCTAGTCTATGTACATGTTTACATCATATGGTCATATTAGGAACCCGAAATAAAATCACCGATTTTTTGATGATTTTAGCCTGGGCCAGTCCCTTTAATTACATATTCAGCCTGAAATACACGTCAAATGATATTTTGCTAAATTTCTTGGACCCATGCAGCACCAAAACACGTTGGCTAAATATCGGGTTCCGTGCACAGCACGTTGTTTCAACGCCGGGCCACCGTCGTGTACACTTGCTGAGAATACACTCCCAGCGGGTACTAGACGTTAACCCAATGTGGTGTTAATGTTGGGCCGACGGTGGCCCAACGTTAATCCAACATCGGGTCAACGACTCGTGTCTGCTGAGCTCTCCTCCGTTTTTCAAAGTCAGGCGACGGGGATGTTGTTTTTTCTCTGTGAGCTTCATCAGGTGCGGCATTAATATTTCATTTCATACCTCTCAGGCGGGGCGGAGGGGGGGGGGTGACGGAGTCCATCAAAGCAGCCCCATATCCAATCCCAGCAAACACGAGACGTTGAACCAATGTTGTTTCAATGTTGGTCCAGCGTCGGAGACGCTGGGCCAACATTGAAACAACATTGGGTCAATATCTCGTGTTTTCTGGGATGCCACATCCAATTAACCTCAAGTTGAGAAAACCCCCAGAGAACGGTCTGCTCAGAAAAAATGGTGGCTAATTTAATTTAGTACCTGAAATATTGACGCGGACGTAGTGCGTTTTTTGCAGAAGTGAATGAATTTGTCATGATTTTGGGTGTTAAAGCTATTATACTCCATGTATGTTCCTGGTTTTAGTTGTACCCCAGTTGCCTCTATCTCTGTAATCAGCGTAGTGCTTTCTGGGTACAGATGTGTCCCGCTGTTCGTACACAGTGGATTACTCCTTTAACCATTAACCTACTAGTGTATGTATGTGCAAACAAATACTTCACATAAATAACAATAACAATAATATATTTATTTTCGTACTCAGGGTACATGTACATACAATTGAACAATATCATGTAATTATGTGAATAAACATGGAGAAAATCACTCGGTGCAGAGAAGATCAATCCGAAATATAATATCCTCTAGTGGTATGTTATACCTAAATGTACATTGTTTCTTAGCGTCAGTAATTGATTTATATAGGCTGATACAGCGACAGCATCGTCAGCAGGCGTGTCAAATTGTAATGAATATTTGGACTTAGATACCTTATGGCGTGATATATTATACAGAAAAGATATATGTAATATGTAAATTATTCTTTTTTAAACTATCTAGATTCGTTTTTTTATTGAAAATGTATAATGCAACGGATGCAAAACAGAATATGTGCCAACAATAGTGGTTTGGATAACAGCTCCGTTCTTAGCCCTTACAACTCTGAAATATTTTAAAATAAACCATGGAGAGCAAACGGGTTTTTCAATTTGAAATTATCATAAATGTCAGTCTTAGTTAGCTCTTTCTGCTTCATTTGAATACCTATGTTATGGGAGTACAGCCATTATGAATGTTTAAATTCTTCAGTGCGGGGATTGTCTTTATACGTCAGAATCTGACGTCATAGACGTCAGATTCTGACGTATAAAGACGGTCCCCGCGCTGAAAGGGTTAATTTAGAGGAGGTACTTGGATGGTTATTCCGAGTGACTGTTTTTAAACATTTTAATAAATATCAACGAGACGTTCGTGGCACGACCTTTATTTACCAACATGTGTTTCTTTTTGTGACTGGGCTTTGTCTGTTGGACTTCGCATTTTCACACAGGAAATGTATTTTTCCATTTTAATACTAAAAATTGAATCTGTGCTAAGAAGAAATATAATTACATAGTTACAATGTGTAAAGAGAAAAATCACTTCTACTTTTTTTAGTTGCAAAAAATAGCTTGTTTTGCATTGCTGTTCTTTATTTTCTGCAGAGTTGTGACTTTTTAGGAATGAATGCTATCTTTTTGCCAGTCGATGGTGGCTGGGATATTTCGTTATTTATTCTCCTCAGAGGCGGGGGGGGGGGCTGGAGTTTTTGAACTGGACAAATTATTCATTTACCTTCCTGTCTGCAATAATTCATTTATCTCACCCTCTGCCTGACGCAAAATATTTATTCCACTTTATTATACGAGCGATGCGAGGCAAATTTTTTTTCAAAGGACCATTAAATATTTATTTACAACAGGTCCTTCAGACAATTATTTATTTCCTCAACATAGGTTTAATCTCCCTTGTATTCTGGTGGTTGTGTAAGCTCCAAAAAAATGTAGCCTTTCATGGAAGCGACGCTACTTTGAACCAATATAAGTGCTGGTTCAATGCTGCGCCACCGTCTACGACGCTTGCCCAGCATTAAACCAACATTGGTCTGACGTCTGTCGTCGCCTTTGTACCTCAGACAGTGACAGATCACAAGAGAAGAGCCGCGTAACCATGGAAACCTATGTTTCCTGGGACGTTAAGCCTCCCTACCTTCAGACAATATATACTGACCAAATGGTGTGTTTTAATGCTGGCCTACCGTGTACGATGTTGACCCAACATTGATCCAGCATTTGATAAATGTGTTTGTTGGATACCGCTTCTGAACTGTGATGTTTTGTGGTAGGTTGTGGCACCTATTAGCCCAATGTTGGCTCAACGTTGGCCCAGCATCTCCGGCGTCGGCCCAGCCCTTGTCCAGCGGCCCTTTGTCAGCATGTTATAAATGGTTTAAAGTGTGGTCCCGGTGAGCACGACACATTGAGCCAATGTTGTTTGAATGTTGGGCCACCGTCTGCGACGCTGGCCCAACATTAAAACAACAACGTGTCGTGCTTGCTGGGGACTGCGCACGAATGTATAATATATTATTATTATTATGTAGCTATTGATGCCTCGAAATGAACTGAGGAATATTGTTAGGATTTTTCAGACTATGTGATGGTCGATGAACCGATGGAATGGACTTCCACAGAACGCGATATCACGCCATAACCGATTGCCATTATGCTATAATCCTTGCTGATTTTCTCCATATAATGTCCCTTTCTTTAGGGAAACATGTTTTTTATGGCTTTATGTCTCATTTTCAATTTACCCAGTAGTCAATTCGTTCTGTTTAAAGGTTATGCCACTATACAGCCCGTGTTAGCGCCCTGTATAACGGCATGCCACTATACAGCCCGGGTTAGCACCCTGTATAACGGCATGCCACTATACAGCCCGGGTTAGCACCCTGTATAACGGCATGCCACTATACAGCCCGTGTTAGCGCCCTGTATAACGGCATGCCACTATACAGCCCGGTTAAGCACCTGGTATAGCGGCATGCCACTATACAGCCCGGTTAAGCACCTGGTATAGCGGCATGCCACTATACAGCCCGGTTAAGCACCCTGTATAGCGGCATGCCACTATACAGCCCGGGTTAGCACCCTGTATAGCGGCATGCCACTATACAGCCCGGTTAAGCACCCTGTATAGCGGCATGCCACTATATAGCCCGGTTAAGCACCCTGTATAACGGCATGCCACTATACAGCCCGTGTAAGCGCCCTGTATAACGGCATGCCACTATACAGCCCGTGTTAGCGCCCTGTATAACGACATGCCACTATACAGCCCCTGTTAGCGCCCTGTATAAAGGCATGCCACCATACAGCCCGGGTTAGCACTCTGTAAACGGTATACCACTATGCAGCCCGGGTTAGCACCCTGTATAACGGCATGCCACTATACAGCCCGTGTTAGCGCCCTGTATAAAGGCATGCCACTATACAGCCCGGGTTAGCACTCTGTAAACGGTATACCACTATACAGCCCGGGTTAGCACCCTGTATAACGGCATGCCACTATACAGCCCGGGTTAGCACTCTGTAAACGGTATACCACTATACAGCCCGGGTTAGCACCCTGTATAACGGCATGCCACTATACAGCCCGGGTTAGCACCCTGTATAACGGCATGCCACTATACAGCCCGGGTTAGCACCCTGTAAACGGTATACCACTATACAGCCCGGGTTAGCACTCTGTAAACGGTATACCACTATACAGCCCGGGTTAGCACCCTGTATAACGGCATGTCACTATACAGTCCATGTTAGCGCCCTGTATAACGGCATGCCACTATACAGCCCGGGTTAGCACCCTGTATAACGGCATGCCACTATACAGCCCGGGTTAGCACCCTGTATAACGGCATGCCACTATACAGCCCGGGTTAGCACCCTGTATAACGGCATGCCACTATACAGCCCGGGTTAGCACCCTGTATAACGGCATGCCACTATACAGCCCGGGTTAGCACCCTGTATAGCGGCATGCCACTATACAGCACGGGTTAGCACCCTGTATAACGGCATGCCACTATACAGCCCGGGTTAGCACCCTGTATAACGGCATGCCACTATACAGCCCGGGTTAGCACCCTGTAAACGGTATACCACTATACAGCCCGGGTTAGCACCCTGTAAACGGTATACCACTATACAGCCCGGGTTAGCACCCTGTAAACGGCATGCCACTATACAGCCCGGGTTAGCACCCTGTATAACGGCATGCCACTATACAGCCCGGTTAGCGCCCTGTATAATAAAGGCATGCCACTATACAGCCCTGTTAGCTTCCTGTATAGCGGCATGCCACTATACAGCCCGGGTTAGCACCCTGTATAACGGCATGCCACTATACAGCCCGGGTTAGCACCCTGTATAACGGCATGCCACTATACAGCCCGGGTTAGCACCCTGTATAACGGCATGCCACTATACAGCCCTGTTAGCTTTCTGTATAACGGCATGCCACTATACAGCCCGTGTTAGCGCCCTGTATAACGGCATGCCACTATACAGCCCGTGTTAGCGCCCTGTATAACGGCATGCCACTATACAGCCCGGGTTAGCACCCTGTATAATAAAGGCATGCCACTATGCAGCCCGGTTATATGCCATGTCAGCATACAGCCCAGGCTAGCGCTCTGTATAATGTCATGTCATTATACAGTCGATGTTAGCGCCCTGTATAATGTCATGTCAGCATACGGCCCAGGTTAGCCCCCTGTAAAAGGCATGCCACTGTACAGCCCAGGTTAGCCAATTAGGGTTTGTTTGTCTGCACTGCGTAGATAATACAGCCCGCCCTCTACTCATTAGAGAGGCTCGTCAGTCTTCTGCAGCTTCCTCAATAATACTGGTTTTCTGGCAGACAAACCCAGGATGATCGATGGTCGCGCTGAACACCACGGATTATGTCGATCGCTCCCGGGAAATTTCAGATCCAGGACTCCCGCCGGAGTCTCCCGCCGGAGTCCACGACCTTGCGTTTCTAAGAATCTGAACTGCGCAGATTCGACCATTGTCTGGCTGAAGTGTTTTGTGTATGATTTCTGCCAACCCAATTCTCAGAAAGAAGTGACGAAATAGGTTTCTTTTTATGAAAGATAGACTTTCCAAAATTTGACGATTTAATCAACTTAACATCTGCCATAATATACTTCATCTTTTTCCTTGTCATTTTATTTGCATTTACAATTTTGTTGGAACGGACGTTTCCAGCAGCGCAGTGATCGCGCAAGAGCTCGGATGAGGGTCGGCCCAGTGTCGGCTGACACTGGGCCGGCCTTCATCCGACGTCTTGCGCCAAATGCGCCACCGTTTCCACAGCAGATTGATGACGCTGTGTTTATTCTTGCGTGCGAATCTTACAGCCTGGGAAAATAATGAGCAAATCACAAAGTACACATGTATCCGTTTGTTACGACTGCAGAAAACTGAACCCAGCATCTTTATTTGTTTGTTACGACTGCAAAAAATATTCCCATCTTTTTTGCCTGTAGGGAAATTCACGCTGCTTCGCTTTTACTTTATGTAATTATTTCATAGATTTTTGTCGGATTTAATTAGTATTTTTGCAAACCCAATTATAGATTGTTTCGTTTGAAATCACAGGCAGGCGCCGTTTAAATTGATTTTATTCCAGTGATAAGGTAGAAGCATATTATCGTCATGTGGTAATAAAAACTGGTGTATATCACGCAATCAAAGTCGACGCTTTATTGTATGCCTTTTAATTTAATTTTAAGTAGTAATTTGTTATCTGTATTATCGAAATATCCGGTGTTTGTTATGGCAATGCCACTTAGCATGATTTTAGTTATGTATGTCATACCATGTATATTGTCACATTGTTTTTTAACAAGTTAACAATCTTCTATATAAATGTACCTACGTCTCTCCCAAAATTATGACAAATAAGTCTATAATGTCTTCTTTCTGTCATTAAAATATCTGTTTGTCTGTCTGTCTGTATATGTACATCATATGTTGAGCTGGTTTTAATATGTAATATTCACATAGTTGTTCATGAAAAGGAGCTGAAAATTTCAGAATACTAGGATATTGTGCGGTTTTCATTTATTTCTTCTTTTAAATCGTTTTTTTTTCAACAGGAATTTTTGACGTCGCTGTTTTCGATGGACCATATGAGAAAGACAGCCTTTCTATTCCTGAAATTATATTTTAAAGGCGGCGTTTTTATTGCAAATTATTGCCCCCAATTTTTTGTTTTATCGATACAATCCTTATGTATTTCAGATTATTAGACTGTTCTTTCGCTAGTTTCTACAATCACGACACACGTACAGGAATGAAACTGTCATATTTTCCATATTAACCCTTGAAGCACTGAGATAAGAAATTTAAATTTTCAGTCTCTTGCAGTTGTGTCTCGCTACCGCGATCCACAACTTCAAGTGACTGAAAATTTGTGTTATTAAAATTTTGTGAAATTTAAATCCCAACATATATCAGTGTTTTAAGATTGAGAGCATATTTAATTTTAAGCAACCGGTTATACAGGTGCTAACGAAAACACAAAATGTCTACTGTAGTCGACATTATATGGTGTTATAAGGCTTGGGGCATAATGATAGTTGATGAGTATAGATTTTCCGGTGATTATCAGCATCGGAATCTGCAATCGCTCATCATGCAGTGCTCAGCCGATCCTCACCTTAAAACCCTTTAAACCCTCACGATGCTTTAAAGCATCATTCCACATCTCTGAAGAATGCCTTAATTTCCTGAAATCTAGTGGTTTTAGAACGAAAATTTTCATGGATTTGTTTTAAAAAATAACAGTATGTTTTTTTCAATTATCACCCACTTCAAGTCATTTTCATCCACTACAAGTCGAGAATTGCGACCGCAATTCGCGGCTTGTAGTGGATGAAAATGAAAAGGGTAAATTCAGGCTTGAAAAGGTTAATGCTGAAGGCTTCCCGACCTTTACCTTTCTAACACTTTCCCGGAATTTTTATTCACTTTGAGATTTTAATTTACACCTCAATTCACACCATAATGTGAATTAACCCTTACAGCGCGGGGATCGACTTTAGTCGTCAGAATCTGACGTCTGTAGACGTCAGATTCTGAAGACTAACGTCGATCCCCGCGCTGTAAGAGTAGAAATATTTATATTTACCGTTGACCTATAACATAGGTATTCAAATGTATCAGAAAGATCTACCTAAGACAGTTATGATGATTTCAAGTTAAAATAAACCCTTTGGTTTTCAACGTATTTTTTACAAAAATATTCAGTGCTTTAAGGGTGAAAATGGCCCAATAATGAATTATGTTATGAAATATCCAAGGATATATGAAAGGGTGTATCTGTCACTTTGTAAAGTGGCAGATACACCCTTTCATGTCCAAAGGGGCGATAATATCTAAAATGAGCACTAAGAGTGGAGTGTGACATTTTTTATTCAACCGAATTCATACAAAATATGCCATGTTGTGTTTAAAGCTTAAAATGTGACGAAATGTCTCAGATCGTCATTTAGATGTGTCGTGCATGCTGCACTGGTTTTTTAGTGGATTACCAGCTGTTCCAAGAAAACCCATCTATTGGATTTGAATTATGTGCTGTCTCAAGATCTGAGACACAGCAATTACTTGTGAGACGTTGAACCAACGTTGATTTAATGCTGGCCCACCGTCTACGACGCTGGTCCAGCAATAAATCAACATTGTTTAGAAGTAATGCGTTTGTTGGAAAGACTTTTGAAGCGAACATAAGACATTGATCCAACTCTGGCAGAATGATGAGCCAACGCCTGCAACGCTTGCCCATCATTTAGCAGACGGTGGATCTGCTTCATGGCCATGCTGGCGAAAGTAACTCGTTTAATGAACGGAACTCGTGCGGGATAATCAATTAGTGTCTCCAAGCCCCAGGAAATAGCTCATAAATGTAACGAATTGCGTAAGGGCGAGGCGTTTTTCATTACGGTGGGTCTGAAGGAAGGGGGAGGGGGTAGACGATAATGCAGTTTCTGAATAAATACATCCCTTGCACAACTTCAAGTGGGTGAAAAGGTAAATTTATATAACTTTAAGGGTTAAAAATTGCTGGAAACCGTGTTTTAGACACCGAAGTTATGTTTTTATGTTCATTGTGAGCGAAGTGATGATGTAAAGTTGACATTTCACTAATTTTGGCGACAATTTTATTTTTGAATTTTCATCAAGAATAAGACAATATAGAGCTTGACTTGTGGCATATTTGGAATCAGAATACCCAAATTGTTTTAGAACAACTACATGCCAAATTCTACTAAAAATGCCTTAACAAGAAATTGCAAAAATGGGCCCTGACTTTTTACGGTCCCAGCAGCACGAGTCTTATGCGTTTTACGACACATGTCAGATTCTGTTATGGCATCAGCGCATCTTTCCCGAGTGCTCGTAATTCAGTTGTCACTTGACAAGCACGGGTAATAAATATTCAAAACAGTCTCCTCTTCGTTTTTTTAGCGAGATTGATCAAAGCAGGAAACGCAAACTTCCTCTCTTGATGTTGGTGAGGATGACAATTAAAAATTGGTGATATTTCTCATCGCCCTAATCATAGAATCTACTATGTATCGCCCCTTTGACTATTTAATGTCCTGATTTAAATTTTCACCCACTTGAAGTTGTGTCTCGCTACCGCGACCCACAACTTCAAGTTGGTGAAAATTACTCATATTTGTTAGCTCCCGCCGTCACCGTAGGTGAGCGAAGGGAGCTATGGATTCTACCTCCGTTTTTTTTTGGCCTCTTCTTTTGCCTATAACTTTGTGAGAAAATAAGCTAGGATAACAATTTTTGGTATGTGGGTTACTTCCAGGTGGCTAATGGACGGGTTAAAATATTTTTAATCTGAATTCAATACGCAAGGTTGCAGAGGAGAAAATGATGATGTGACGGCGTTGGGCCGTTGGGCCGTTGGGCCGTTGGGCCGTTGGGCCGTCCGTAAACAATTCGTTTCCGGAGCATATCTCTGAAAGTACTTGTCCGATTGTCTTCAAATTTTACACACAACACCCCTAGGGGGTCTAGTTGTGCCTTTTGGGGTATTTGAACTTTGACCTACTTCTGGTTCAGAACTATGACCTATTTAGACGTTTTGACGCGCACTTCGTTTCCGGAGCAGATCTCGAAAAGTACTGGGCCGATGACAGTCATATTGCACATACATGTTCTCTAAGGTCCCTAGTTGTGCCTTTTCAGGTTTTTGGACCTTGACCTTGAAGTTGACCCAGCACTTTGACCTAATTTATAACATCGGTAAATCCGACTGAAAGATTTTGCGGAATATCATGAAAACCGCTCAAGATAGCTACACCATTACTATAAAACAAATTGTGAGGTTCCAGGAGAGGATGCATCTTGAAAAATTTCAAGTCGGTAAAATTAAAAATGGCCGCCTATCGGCCATTATTCACCTCGACAGGCCTGATATTGCGGAATATCATGAAAACCGCTCAAGATAGCTACACCATTAATGTCAAATAAATTGTAAGGTTTCAGGAGAGGATGCATCCTGAAAAAAAATGAAGTTGATAAAATTCAAAATGGCCGCCTATCAGCCATTATTCACCTCGACAGGCCTGATATTGTGGAATATTATGAAAACCGCTCAAGATATCTACACCATTACTATAAAACAAATTGTAAGGCTTCAGGAGAGGATGTATTTTGAAAAAAATCATTTTGTCAAAGTTCAAAATGGCCGCCAATCAGCCATTATTCACTTTCACATGCCCGTTATTTGGTAAACCGTGCTAGATGGCTAGACCATTACTATAAAACAAAATGTGTGATTTCAGGAGAGGATGCATCTTGGAAAAATTTGACTCGATAAAATTCAAAATGGCCGCTTTTCGGCCATTATTCACTTTTACATGGCCGTTATTTGGTCAACTGTGCTAGATGGCTAGACCATTACTGTAAAACGAAATGTGAGATTTCAGATGAGGATGCATCTTGAAAAAAATTGACTTGATCAAATTTAAAATGGCCGCCTTTTCGGCCATTATTCATTTTCACATGGCTGATATTTGGTAAACCGTGCTAGATGGCTAGACCATTACCTGATTACTATAAAACAAAGTGTGAGTTTTCGGGGGAGGATGCACCCTGAAATTTTTTAACTTACGAATTCAAAATGGCCGACAATCAGCATTATTTACCTCGATAGGCCTGATATCAGGTAAACCGTGCTAGATAGCTAGACCATTACTATAAAACAAAATGTGACGTTTCGAGAGAGGATGCCTTTTAAAAACTTTCGACTCAATCGAATTCAAAATGGCCGCCTATCGGCCACTATTTGATTGCACATTGCTGATATTTGGTAAACCGTGTTAGATAGCTGGACCATTACTATAAAACAAAATGTGAGATTACAAGAGAGGATGCATCTTGAAAAAAATTGACTCGATCAAATTCAAAATGGCCGGCTATATTGCGGAATATCATGAAAACCGCTCAAGATAGCTACACCATTAATATCAAATAAATTGTAAGGTTTCAGGAGAGGATGCATCCTGAAAAAAAATGAAGTTGATAAAATTCAAAATGGCCGCCTATCAGCCATTATTCACCTCCACAGGCCTGATATTGTGGCATATCATGAAAACCGCTCAAGATATCTACACCATTACTATAAAACAAATTGTAAGGCTTCAGGAGAGGATGTATTTTGAAAAAAATCATTTTGTCAAAGTTCAAAATGGCCGCCAATCAGCCATTATTCACTTTCACATGGCCGTTATTTGGTAAACCGTGCTAGATGGCTAGACCATTACTATAAAACAAAATGTGTGATTTCAGGAGAGGATGCATCTTGGGAAAATTTGACTCGATAAAATTCAAAATGGCCGCTTTTCGGCCATTATTCACTTTTACATGGCCGTTATTTGGTCAACCGTGCTAGATGGCTAGACCATTACTGTAAAACGAAATGTGAGATTTCAGATGAGGATGCATCTTGAAAAAAATTGACTTGATCAAATTTAAAATGGCCGCCTTTTCGGCCATTATTCATTTTCACATGGCTGATATTTGGTAAACCGTGCTAGATGGCTAGACCATTACCTGATTACTATAAAACAAAGTGTGAGTTTTCGGGGGAGGATGCACCCTGAAATTTTTTAACTTACGAATTCAAAATGGCCGACAATCAGCATTATTTACCTCGATAGGCCTGATATCAGGTAAACCGTGCTAGATAGCTAGACCATTACTATAAAACAAAATGTGACGTTTCGAGAGAGGATGCCTTTTAAAAACTTTCGACTCAATCGAATTCAAAATGGCCGCCTATCGGCCACTATTTACTTGCACATTGCTGATATTTGGTAAACCGTGTTAGATAGCTGGACCATTACTATAAAACAAAATGTGAGATTACAAGAGAGGATGCATCTTGAAAAAAATTGACTCGATCAAATTCAAAATGGCCGCCTATCGGTCATCATTCACTTTCACATAGCCGTTTTTTAGTAACCGTACTAGATGGCTAGACCATTACTATAAAACAAAATGTAAGATTTCAGGAGAGGATGCATCTTGAAAAATTTTGACTTGATCAAATTCAAAATGGCCTCCTATCGGCCATTATTCACTTTCACATGGGCGATATCTGGTAAACCGTGCTAGATGGCTAGACCATTACTATAGAATGACATGTGAGATTTCAGCTGAGGATGCATCTTGAAAAATTCTGACTCGTTCAAATTCAAAATGGCCCCCTATCGGCCATTATTTACTTTCACATGCCCAATATTTTGCAAACTGTATTAGATGTTAGTCCATTACTATAAAACAAAATTTGAGGTTTCGGGGGAGGATGCACCCTAAGTTTTTAACTAATTTATATCGAATTCAAAATGACCGTAAATCAGCTATTAGTTAACTCGATTGGCCTGATATCGGGTAAACCATGCCAGATAGGTAGACCATTACTGGGATACTGATTAGATTCAATAATTTCAATGGAGGTTTGCAATCTCTGACAGACTGTCTAGTTCTTATCTTACTCTTAGATTGAGCTTCTTAGACCTAGTTGTCTTGCGTCTTGATTTTTGACCTAGCCTAGGACTACATTAAAAACCCTACACAAAATTGCTTAAATCAAATTCTAATTCGTCGCGGGAGCTCCTGGACTTATGTAGTCTTGTTTATTTTGAGACCACAAATTCGCAAATCTTGATGTTTAAACACCCATTGCATTCCCAATTACTCAGATTTCAACAGCTTATAAAACAGATTATAAACGACTAAAGTAGTGCTGACCCATGTAAGGTTTACGCGTCTATTACGACCACAAAGGGCTTTAACCTTTTTATTGTCATTTCAAATAACGTGCCCTTTAAAGGTTGAACGTATAAATTTAAAATTACCTATAAACTCCCGACGAGACGTCTCCGGTGGCGTATTTTTATTGTAGGCTGGACTTCATGTGAAACGAAATTGACATAAAGTTCATTTATTCTGGTGTCACTTGAAGAGCACGGATAATAACTATTCATTGAGTTGTTTACTCATCCAGCCGTTCATTTTTTCATTCATTCAATAATTCATTCACTCATTTAGTCACCACATTCAAGGTATGCAATTATACAAGGGCGCTTGATTTGATATCAGGATGAGATTCAATACAGTTAACCTATGTGTGTAATCGATTGATAATCATTGATCTATTTGGCGTCTATAATTAATGATTTTTTGCTTGTAATAACGGGTTTTCTATGTTCTAATCACTGATCCTAATCATTGAGTTGTAGTTTGTGTTTGTGTTTTCTATGAATGTCATAATCACTGATGATAATCATTCATTTGTTGATTGTGTACTGTTTTCTATGTCATAATCACTAATAATCTTTAATAATTATTGATTTGTTGTTTGTAATAGTCATTATTAATATCGTGGACCTGTCTATAATTATTGATTTGTTGTTTGTAATAATCACGGATAACAATCATTTATCTGTTGTTTGTGTTTGGGTTTTCTTTGTCAAAATCCCTGATAATAATCATTGATTTTTTGTCTGCATTTGGGTTTTCTATGTCATAATCACTGATTATAATCATTCATTTGTTGATTGTCATAATCACTGATAATCATTAATGATATTTAATTTGTTGTTTGTAATAGTCACTGATAATAATCATTGATCTGTTGTTTGTGTTTCGCAGATCCTGAGGATGAGCTGATGGCGCCCCCATCGGCCAATGCGTCAGTCACCAGGAACCCCCCTGCGGACACCAGTAAGCGGCGCTCCCGTCACTTCACACAACCCAAGGGCACCACAGACTACACGGTATGTCCCCTTGGTAACCTGTAACCCTTAGGGCACCACAGACTACACGGTATGTCCCCTTGGTAACCAGTAACCCTTAGGGTACCACAGACTACACGGTATGTCTCCTTGGTAACCTGTAACCCTTAGGGTACCACAGACTATACGGTATGTCCCTTTCGTAACGATTATCCCTTAACCCTTCCAAGTCTGAATTTACCATTGCCATCTTCCCCTACAAGCCGCGAATCGCTGTCGCAATTCTCGACTTGTAGTGGATGAAAATGACTTGAAGGGGGTGACAAATGAAAAAATCTATATACTGTTATTTTCAAAACAGTTCCATGGAAATTTTCGTTCTAAAACCACTAGGGTTCAGGAAATTAAGTCATTCTTCAGAGATGCGAAATGATGCTTTAATGCATCGTGACCGTTTGAAGGGTTAAAGCGCTGAATTTTTTTGTGAAAAACCTTGGGAGACCAAGGTTTTTTTTCAGTTTGAAATCATCATAACTGTCTTAGTTAGCTTTTTTTGATTCATTTGAATACCTATGTTATGGGTCTACGGCCATTATAAATAGTTTTACTCTTGCAGTGCGGGGATCGATCACCGCGCTGTAAGGGACGCACCATTTGATTTCTGGGGGGGGCCTAGACTATTTTTGAAAAAAAATGTTTGTTTTCAAATTTCTGTAAAAAAAATATATGCTGAAAACTTGTACATAAAAAAATAATATGTTGAAAGATTGTGCAAAAAAAATTGTTGATAATTTTAATTGTTGATAATTTTTGAAGAGGCTCATCAAAGTGGAATTTAAAATAAACGACTTACAAGGAATAATTGGAGCGCAAAATATTTCTAGGAAAATTCTCAAAATCGCTACAAGTTATTTTTTAACAGTGAAATTGGACGCGGCTTTACTGATGTATTTTTTGTTTGTTTCTTGTCGGCTTTTGTCTATTAAAGAATGTGATATTTTTCTATTTTTTTGCGAATGTTTAGAGCGGGTTCGGGTATTTCCGAACACCTAAGCCTCTGCACTTGATGTCTGGTGTCCCCATTTGTCTATCAGCTCCCCACGTGACATCAGTTGATGAATGAAACTATGATTGATGACGTAATTAACCACGTGCACGGGCATTCATGAATCTGAAAGTTGTACAGGAAGTTGTAGTACCCAAGGTAACGGCGGGTATACTCGAAATAGTATACACCAAGTAGGGTATAATCGAACACCCACCCATTTTTTAATCTAAAGAGAAAATAACCAGTCTAGAAGCAGGAACATGCGCAGTATACTCAAATATGATACAAATAGAATCAATGTCAATTGTAATTCGTCCACAAAAAAAAATATAAAACAGAAAATATTAGGAAATGCCACTGTTCGAGATTACCCGAATCTATTAAAATCTGAGATTTTTTTCATAGTTTCCTTCATATTACTTTTCAAACCCGCATAGTAACGTCAAAACCGTTTGCAGGCCTACAAATCGCTCCATTGATGTATTTCCTTTCGAGATGACGAAATCGCTGTGAAACTGTGGTGTAGGCCCTAGGGTAGTGGTTAGCACCGCTGCCTTTCACGCCAGAGTTCGGGGTTCGGTTCCCGGTCTCGGCGGTTTGTAAGAAACAAAAAATGTTTCTTCCCCATCCACGTGTGAAAGTCAATATTGCGGGGAGCCTCCGTGACCGAGAGGTAGCGTGCTCGGCCTCAGACCGCCAGGGCTCGAATTTCGAATCCTGTGTCTGGAGGACAGTGTCATCTCAATCATCTCACCATCCTCAGGAGGTTCTCCTGGCCCAGTTTAGCCTATATGTGCACAAAGGTGGCCTAAAGCCCGATTCATTTCATTTATTTTTTATCATGACCATAGATTTCCTCTATATCTATGATCATGACCATTGCCTGGCGAGCCCTGCCAATTTCATTTATGGCCGGGTATTGGCCAAGGTTCTTAGTCACGTGACCATCATGCCTGTGCTATTGAGGCCAGTGAATAATTTTCTGGGTCAAGTCATAGGAAATGCGTCAAAGGGGAAATACAATACTGTGAACAACTCTTCATCCGGGAAAGTGACCTTTCAAAAATGTCTGAAATCGGGGATTACCCTATTTTCATCTAAAAATAGCAACAAGTCACAAACATTCGCCACTGGGGCAAACCAGAGGCTACATGAAGCTCGGCCACGCTGCGTAGTGTGGCTCTGGGAACCAGAGTATCATGACCAAAAATTGTTTTTTGATGTTTTTATATCTAGAAGGTGCATTGCAAGGTACATTTTCCCATATAAATAATAATTCCAGGATTGATAATACATATCATAAATAGACCATTACCTTCCGTGTAATTACCTTAATTTTTAAAGACTTGTCTACTTTACGACATTTTGAAAGTGACTTTTTAAAAAAGCAAAATTAATGGATATGAAATTGGTCCATAATAACGGTGCGTGACAGAACAGTCACGCACAACGGGCAGCTCTGCCTGACACAATTTATTCATGTCTATCCAGCAACGGGATGAAAAATATTAGCAATGTTCGGAAATACCCCCTCGTTCGGAAATACCCGAACCCGCTCTACCACATAGTATTCAAGTCATAGTTGCTTGCGTCCTAGTTTGAAGACAACAGATCGCCAAATGATGCGTACAGATTATGCTGCTTCTAGAATGAAAGGTGAGTCAAAATAAATATTTATTAAGTAGACCTATTTGGTTATCAAAGCTTCACAGAAGGTATACCGTATTTAAGGTCATGAGTATGAGTAGGCCTACCACTTGATACACTGGTATCCGGTACTAGGTTTCAGGAGAGTATTAAATTTCAAACACTAGTATAAACGGCATGTTGCACATTAAAAAAAATCACCATGACTACTAGATCCTTGTATATCACCACCACGTCTCAGGGCTGAAGAAGCAGGTCAGGCCGGTGTGTCCCCTTTAATACAGCCGCAGTTACTGTATGTATGTCGGAGACTGACCTTCATCAAGGTCAGTGCATGCCATTTGTCAACATACTTAATTAAATATGAACTGTCACAAAAAAAATGTTTTATTTTTTTTCCGGGGACAAAAAAAATGTTTGTTTCAAGGTCGGTGCTAAAAAAAAAAATTGTATGCTAATTTTTCAGAAAAAAAAAACATAACTAAAAGTAATAATCTAGGCCCCCCCCCCCAGAAATCAAATGGTGCGTCCCTAAGGGTTAATAATCTGTTAAAAAACCCATCGCTCCTCCTGCAGCGCTCGCTGAATTCCACATAGGCTGGCTTTGGAGTCAGCCGGCCCTGGAGTCAGGGGTGGAGTCAGCAGGGGCCTGAAATCAGCTGAATTTCACACAGGTTGGCTCTGGAGTCAGCAGTGCACTTTATTTTTTGAAGAAGAAAATTACAGTCTGAAAGCGGCTATAGACGTAATTAGCGCTTTAACTCTTTTAGTGCGGGGACCGAATTCAGACGTCAGAATCTGACGTCTATGGACGTCAGATCGTGACGTCTAAAGTCGATCTCCGCACTGAAAAGAGTAAAAAATTTATAATGGCCGTAGATCCATAGCACTTGACCGAGCACTTCTGTTCGGCTATTTATTTTGGCGTGATCGGTAAAGACTTTACCACAAAGCGCAATATGTTGATTGGCCCAACGTTCATTTCGTATCGTAAACGCTGGACCAACATTGACCTCGTGTTTGGGGCGTTGTCCCGCGATGCAGCAGACGGTGGGCCGATGACCTCTGTTTGCCTTGCTGTTTTGGCGGCAGACCCTCCTAGCGCAGTGTTCCAAGGTCAGCCAGAGGTTCAGTACGTGCAGATGCCATGAGAGTGGTGTCTCCACTCAGGGGCTGACTGACTGCAACAAACAATGCCTTCTGCGTCTTACCATTCTTACTGAGTACAGCTAACACTTACAACGACGAAATTGGTTTGTATAAACCATGAAGACCAAAGGGTGTTTTTTCAAATTGAAAACACGTATGTTTTTGGTCTACGGCCATTTTATAAGTTTTTAAGCCTCAGCCCGGCCAGTATTTTTTTAATATGCATGATATCTGGAAAACCGGATCAGATAGCTAGAATATGATGCAACACGCGGTCCGTTGTACCCCGGGGTACCGCGTGATTTGCAGCGCCACCTGGTGAATGCGGCGGCAATTTTCGTTGCAACAAGCTCCGACATTGAAAGGTAAAGGTAAAGGTAAAGGTAAAGGTGTAGGTTTATAGTCTGATATCAGGTCTGGAGACCTATCATCCGACTTTACATTTTACCCCCTGGTCACTGGACCTGTTCATTCGTGTGTCATTTCAACTCCACGGAGAGCATGCAGTTCTGCGGCCATTTCGGCGCATTGAACTTATCGTACACATTGCCATCTCTGTCCTTCCAAGTACTCATTTTCACCTGAGTCAAGTGAAGCATTTGAGGGTGAAGTGCTTTGCCCAAAGACACAACATTGAAACAATGTCCCAAGATTGAGAGGGGAGAAACATTATTTTTCTCTTAAAATCCTGCACCAAGCGGGATTCGAAACCGCACGGCAGGCAGCAACATCGGCAGAGCGCCACCCTCTAACCATTACGCCATGTCCCTCTCTGAAAGATGTTTTACCAATAGTCCTTAGTGACGAAAATGCTCTAAAACAAGAATATTTTGCAAAATAGGAACATCTCACATCTTTTTTTGCCCTGTTTTATAATTATTTTACACCTTTTGGTACCCGAGGTACAGCCCCTGGAAAATAAATTAAACAATTAAACAAAATGGCGGATTTCTATTCGGCACCCTAGGGTACCGCATGGTGCATCATATTACTATTGAACAAAATGTGCAGTTTCAGGTAAGAAAAAAATTCAACTTGATCAAATTCAAAATGGCCGACCTGCGGCCACTTTTGACTTCAATATGTGTGATAACTGGAAAACCGTGCCAGATAGCTGGACCATTACTATTGAGCAAAAAGTGCGTTTTTTTTACTAACTGCATGCTGCTAATAACCAGTTCTCTGACAATTTCAATAATGGTGGCAGGATATTGTCAAGTGTGCTCTTGTTTCAAACGATTTTCACTTTTAAATGATGATTAGAGGCTGAGGCATATTTCCGTCGCCGATAAGCCTTGTTTTACTCTTTCAGTACACCGTCTTTATAATCCCAATTTACTGGTTTGAAAAAAAATGCAATATGATATTTTTATCGCTGGACCCTAGTGATTTTCCTACAGACTTGAACATTTCGTTGAGTATTTCAGAAGTTGACATGTGATGTGATGAATGAAGTTAATGGATTGATATAGGGGCGTCATAATTAGAAATTTGAATCGTCCAACTTTTGGATTATACATTATTTTTTACGAAATTTTCAGGATAGATGCCGCATGACATGAAGGAAATACTGCATTAAAAATTAATGTAAATCTCTTGAAATAATTGACTGAGAAATCGGCAATGAGCTAGGTTTCAATTTTACAATCTTCCACCTTTGGATGCACTGTAGTCTACCTTACGATTTCACTTTATAGCACATGTATTGTAAGCGTACAGGCTTTGTCCTTTCAGCACAGAGACCCATTACTATAGACGTCAGAATCTGAGACGTCAGACGAAAGAATCAAACATTTATAATGGCGGTAGATCCATAACACAGGTATTCAAACGAACCAGAAAGAGCTAACTAAGACATTTATCATGACTTCAAATTGAAAAAACCCCTTTGGTCTCTATGGTTTATATAAAAATAATTCAGCGTCGTGGAGAATTAAAGTTTGCTTGTGGTCAAGTCAATTATTGTTTGTTATAAGGCTAATTTTTCATTTTAAGCATGTTTAGTTGTTGGGAATTCGCTGCTCCCTGAATCCCGAGCGCTGGGTCAGTTCATGGTGCAACATATACAGCCATTTGTAACCACTGCTGTATGCTGCAGCAGCTACAACCTGCAGTACTTGGACAAATCCAGTGTAAAATGAGAAATGAGGATTCTCGCAGAACGCTGCCTAAATGCTGGCCCAGCGTTGACCACGCTGGGCCAGCATTCAGACAGCGTTGTGCCATGATTGTCTCTGCTTCAGCCTAATCTGATAAATGAGCTCCATCAACCATCCCAGCAGGTGAATTAGCCACCAACACCCACGCACAACAGCGGCACAATATGGCATCTATGTGGAATACATTGACCTAGTCTCTATTTTGGCTTCCATTCTCACATATTTATTCAGTTGTAATTATCCATTATCTCAGATCCACCCATGTAATGTTATGTATATCCGTACCATGACATAATGTAGGTGAACCACCTTAACCGCATTCGCTCATGGTCTGATATTGATGAAAATCTTCCAAATATGAAATAAAAAAAATGCAACTTCTATAGTGCCTAAGTCCTCGGCGATCCGAGCTCAGAGGAGCGAAAATACAAAATTGTGATCAGACTCGTAGTTCTAAATCCGTTCGCATTTGCCAAAAGAAACGGAGGATGTTGTTCATGCCCACTTCTGAGGTTGCAGACCGACGCTGTGTCAAGATTTGCTGCCGGGAATATGCGGCTGCCCGTTTCACCTGCCATCACACGAGGGGGTTTAACCCTGTCGCGCCATGGAAATTTTAAGATAGACCTTCCAAGGTAAATTCTAAGACTATATTTAACCCAATTTTTATATTAACGGCACATCTTAGTTTTGCTTCAGATTTGCGGAGGGGGTAGGACCAACCCCCCTCCCCCCCCCCGTCAAACCCCCCTGGAATAAACACTGGTAACACCTATTATTATCAACTGCTATGATAGAATTGAGAATGTGCTTTTCCGCTTTGCAATAACGACACAAGAGGAATAATCTCGTTTGTAGAAAGGAACACTTGTTCATCAGCGCTTAACGAGAGATAAAACTAACACACAGATTGCAATTTCCTTCCGTGAGACGCGTTGTTAAGGCTTGGCTGTTCAGGGACTCGCAAGGGCCACTTTTTGGCGTCTTGCTTATTGATTCGAATGGGACCGAGGTTGGGGGGGGGGGGCGGCTGGACAGTTTTAATCCCCTGTTGTATTTGACAGTCTGACCAGCTTATTGTATCAAGACAGAGAACAGAACTCGACAGATGTCCATTCTGCTCCGAAAACCCCAAAAAGGCATTCTCAAACTCTGGTTTTCACTATGAGACGTATATCACCCCATATCGCACTCCAGAGGCAGATTGCGCACAATGTATGGTAGTATTATGTCATGTGTGACTTGATCGTGTGAGAAATTACAAACGTTGTTCATTTTTCGTGTGATATGTGACAATACAGCACAAGTCCAATGAATAAGGTGTTCGCCTAAAGGCTCACGCTTTATTCATTGAACGAGTGCTGTATTTTCCCATAGCGCACTCAAATGAACACCTTTGCATATCGTATGGCTCCTTATTTTAACCCTTACAGTGCGGGGATCGACTTTAGTCGTCCGAATCTGACGTCAGATTCTGACGACTAAAGTCGATCCCCGCACTGTAAAAGTAGAAATATTTATAATGGCCGTAAACCCATGACAAGGTATTCAAATGAATCGGAAAGAGCTAACTAAGACATTTATGATGATTTCAAGGTGAAAAACCGCTTTGTTGCGATGGTTTTTCACAAATTAATTCAGAGCTGTAAGGGTTAAAATCAGCAGTTACGGCCTTTTGGATTTGCACAGCATGGTGTGTTATATAACTTGTAAAGCTATAAAACATGATATCGTCCCCCTCAGTTCAACAACCTGCCCTTGGCTATCATCATTGCAAAAGTGTGAGGTCCAGTTGGATATGCTCGTTTCAGCAAACTGCAGTTAACTGCTTCCCATGGAGGAAAATGAGGCTGACTTTGAAAGGCAATTTTAAAAGTTAACATAATAGGGTCCTATCATCAGTTAAAAACAGGCCCAATAGCCTGAGCCTTCGATCAGGTTTAGTAGCCTGCGACCATACCAATTATGTTGCCAAGAACCGGCCCAATAACCTGAGCCTTCTCTATCCGTTTATGAACACTTCAGTTTGATATGTTATAACACTGTCAAAGTCATTCGTGTCCTTATAAGTTATTGTTGACATAGTTTAGTAAATAAGATGCTGAACGCATATGAATGCTTATTGAATTAACCCTTTGAGCCCTCACGATGCATTAAAGCATCATTTTACACCATTGAAAACGTACTTGTTTTTTCACAGCTAACTGTTTTAGAAGGCAAATTTTGATGAAATTGTTCTACGAATACATAGTAATTTTCTTTAATTTATCACCCACATCAAATCATTTTCATCCACTACAAGTCGAGAATTGCGACAGCAATTCGCAGCTTGTAGTGGTTGAAAATGACAATGGTAAATTCAGGCTTGAAAGGGTTAAAGCATGCTTTCTGCCTGAATATGCTGTTTAGGCAGGTGATTGAATTGAGGGGACGATATGTTGTAGCGCTATGCCATACCCGATGTTGGGTCACCTTGCACGAAATGTTGACTGTATCTCTCACATCTCAGATAACACCGAGACATTGACCAATGAGTGTTTAAAGCGACTCAATCAAGCTAAAATCATCCAAAACTCGGTGATTTTATTTTGGCTTCTTAATATGACCATATGATGTAAACATGTCCATAGACTGGAACTGCAAAAGTTTTTCAATTTCTATGCTGCGCATTTACCAGTTAGGCTAGATATAGAGACGAAATTCCCGTATTTCTTATTTTGGACATGCATGTCCAAAATATGCACAGCACAAAAATTAAAAAAACTTTTGCAGTTCTAGTTCTACATCATATGGTCATATTAAGAAGCCAAGAAAAATCACCGATTTTTTAATGATTTTAGCCCGATTGATTCCCTTTAAATCACAAGATTAAATACAAATGTTTGAACCCTATTATACAAAGTATGAGTAATTTCACCCACTTTAAGTTGTTGGTCACTGACTGACACAACTTCAAGTGGGTGAAAATTGAGCCAATGTTGTTTAGATGTTGGTCAACCGTTTAAGACCTGGTCCAACGTTGAAACAACATTCGCTGAACGTTTCGTGTTTAAGGTTCGGTCGGCTCCCTTTAATCATGGACACACTTTGACAATGTAGTGATTGATTTACTTGTGATTCCGCCTGAACCCCGCTGTGTACAATAGTCACCAGATATTGACCCAATGCTGGCTTAATGTTGGTACAACGTCGCAGATGGTGGACCAACATTAATCCAACTTTGAAGTCAACCCAGTTGATTGATTCCCGTGAATTCTGCAAATTTACGATGCATTTTTCGGGTCCTACTGTCTATAAGCTGGTCGCGTTATAGCGGGGGCCCTAGGGTAGTGGTTAGCACCGCTGCCTTTCTCGGTGTTCCTTTCCCGGTCTCTGCAGTTTGAAAGAAACAAAAATGTTTCTTTCCCATCCACTCGTAAAAATCAGTATTGTGGGGAGCCTCCGTGACCGAGAGGTAGCGTGCTCGACTTCACACCTCCGGGGTTTGTATTTGGAATCCTGTGTCTGGAGGGCAGTGTCATCCCCCCATCCTCAAGAGGGTCTCCTGGCCCAGTTTAGCCTGCATTTGCATAAAAGTGGCCTGAAGCCTGATTCATTTCATTTTATAGCGAGCTTAGAAAAACCTAGGTATTTTCTGTGTGTGCCATGTTGAGGACATCGTGTCATTTACCTCTCGCACTCAGCAATTACACAGAGCACTGTGCAACCTGTTCCAACCAGACACAGACGGCACGGTGTATCAAAATGCGGACAGCTTTCCCAGCAGACACGGGGACTTGACCCAATGTTGTTTCAATGTTGGTCCAGCGCCGTTGGCGGTGGGCCAATATTGAAACAGCATTGGGTCAAATCCTCGCGTTTGCCGGGCTCCACACAGATGTCTGTCTACACCCACCCCTCCCCCACCATAATATTCTCGCCAGCCGATCAGGGTAATTTTAGCAAGACAGCAGGCCAATCACAAGCTTACTACAATACTTGAAATTGAGAGCGGGGGACATATGACGTCAACCATCTGCAAATTTTAACATGCGAAGTAGCAGTGTCTAGGGTGGGCAGTGTATCAGCAATGTGTTCCTGTGACTGGTAGCTCATCTTAGTGTCAGCCTTGCACCGTCTCACTGTGTAATAGGAGTCTCATACAGTGGCACAGCATTGGGCCGGCGTTCCTTGTTAGCTGGGATAGGTATTTCGGAGTTTTTTACGCTGGCCCAACATTGCCCTTTCATTGTGATAGCTTAGGCCACTTTGTTTAATTCCTCTGTTTTAGATCAGAAAAAATCCAAAATCTAATGAGGGAGAGGGGGAAAAAAAGATTTAAGAAAAAAACCATTCAGCCTATTTTTTGAAAAGTTAATGAGGGCGACCAAATAAAAAACATTGGACATATTTCTGAAAAAGTTAATGACCTATTTTAAAAAAAGTTAATGAGGGCGACGAAAAAAAGAAGCAAAATAAATAACATAGCTAGAAAAGCTTATTTTTGGATTTTTTTTATCTCCAAACGACTGTTTTTTCCGAAATCGGCAACAATCTAATGCGCGCTTTGTTTTTTTGGTTTTGTGCAGCCTAAAGCGCGCTCATCTAAAACAGAGAAAAAAACATAGTGGCCTTAGACCCAGGTTGATCCTCACACCGCGTCACAGCGGAAGCCATCTGTCTTCTAACAACCCAAGCAACACGAAACTCCGGCACCGCGTCGGGCGAATGCTGGGCCAGCGTCGCAGACGCTGGGCCAGCATTGGCCCGACGCGGCGCCCAATTATTGGCAGACACCGGGAAGTTGATTGAATTAGCCAGGCGAATGACGGCACCGCGGTAACTGTCCTTATCCGGGTCCCGATCGAGCGAACCCAACCAGGATCGCGTCCTGCCCAGTCCTCTTGCTTGGACACATGGCTCGGACAAAACAACATCTGTACATAGAGTAAAGCTACACAGAAACCTTAAGAGGCGACTACGACTTTTTTCACTTATTTTTTAACTAGATCGAATTTAAAATGACCGTCAATCAGCCATTTTTTACCTAGATTTTTTACCATTACTGGGATATTGATTAGGATCAATAATTTCAATGAAGGTTTGCAATCTCTGACAGACTGTTTAGTTCTCATCTTATTCTTAGACCTAGTTGTCTCCGTCTTGATTTTTGACCTAGCCTAGGACTACATTAATAACACCACACAAAATCGCTTCAATCAAATTCTAACTTGGAGCGGGAGCTCCTAGACTTATGAAGTCTTGTTTTCATGAAAGTTCTCCCAATTTTTTCCGATTTTTTGTACTATCAAACAATCAAACTCTTGTCGAATTGCGTTATTATACTGTGGCCATGTTTATTGTTTTCACAGTTTGGTAATATTGCACCAATTAAAATGCTTGACAGGGATGCAGTTATAGCTTCTGGACCCGGATATAACTGTTTCAAGAATGTTTTAAATGAAATAAAATAAAATGCCACTGAAATTGATAAAATGTCCTTAACCCTTGAGGTGCTGAATTAATTTGTAAAAAAAACATCGCAAACAAAGGGGTTTTTTTCACCTTGAAATAATCATAAATGTATCAGTTAGCTCTTTCCGATTTATTTGTATACCTATGGTATGGGTCTACGGCCATTAGAAATATTTAGACGTCACAATCTGCCGTCTACAGACGTCATATTATGACATGTAAAGTACATCCCTGCGCTGCCAGCATTAAACCAACATTGATTGAATGTATTATGTAGCTCGCGTTCAGTTGTTTTCTTGAAAACATTCCTGTGAAGACCATTCGATTTTCTTGAAGTCAGTTTAGGCTGCTGGCAGCACGCGAGTCGTCACAAATAGAATTACGTCTCCCATTGCTATTGATTTTGGGCGTGTCGTACGTATGGTGCTGTAATTCCCAGAGAGGTATCTTAAAAGGCACTTGATCAAGAGAATGGTGGCTATATTGTGTGAAAACTTTTGGTTGAAAATGTTAAAAAAAATCCTCTGAATTCAGTAGTCTTGGAATGTGATTATTTTGATTTATATATCTAAAACATCTTCGTGACTGCTATGCAAAATTTTGAATTGACAATTATTCCACACATTGCTTCACGTTTCTCGCTTAGGGGGGCCACCATTCAATTGCTAGGAGGGGGGGGGGGTGAATTTGTGAAATTATTTATTTCACTTCTTGTCCGCTATATTTTATTTATTTCAC
Organism: Flabesymbios commensalis; assembly: GCA_964017125.1. Taxonomy (NCBI): domain Eukaryota; kingdom Metazoa; phylum Annelida; class Polychaeta; order Terebellida; family Flabelligeridae; genus Flabesymbios; species Flabesymbios commensalis. The sequence continues at coordinate 71,358,213 of OZ024915.1, forward strand.
ACACTGTCCCAAGCAAAAGATTTAGTTCACTTTCCTTAAATAATGTCCACGAAGTTGAATCCCAAACTAGACTTAGTATTGATGTGGGAGCTAATATAAGGATACGAGTGAAACGAGGCTTCACAAATCTGAGCGTCATTTATTTATTTAAAAAAATTTAAGGGGCCATTCAATATTTATTTACAGCATGAACTTCAGACAACTATTTATTTCATGAAAAATCAGTTTCAAAATATTGAGATTGGTGATTGAATGGTGGCCCCATTATGACGACTTAAGTCGATCCCCGAGCTGTAAGGGTGAACCCTTTCACCACTAATCACGACTATTGACGTTTTTAATTTGTTTTATTGGCGGATTAAATCACTTTTATTGCCACCTATTGGGAACGAAATGTGTGTTTTAGTCAACAAGAATAGCAAAAGTTTGGTCACAAATTCCAACAAATAGGAGTGATTTAGTGGGTGAATATTTGAATTTGGCGGGTAGAGGGTTATATTAAAAAGTGGTACCTGCGAAGACGATACATTGAACCAATGTTGTATTAATGTTGGCCCACTGTCTACGACGCTGGCCCAGCATTAAGCCACCATTGGTCCAATGTATCTCGTTTGCAGGGTACAGTGTCACTAAGGGGGCCACCATTCAATTTCCGGGGAGGGGGGTTGAAGTTTTTTTGAAATAAATAATTTCGTGCGTGAAGTAAATAATTTACTTCAAGAACTGTTTTGTATAATCATGTAATAAAATGTGAAATTTTCAGCGCGCCGCCGAGCCCGGTTGAAATTAATAATTTGCCCGCGACAAAAACTCCACCCCTCCCCCCCCCCCACCCCCTGGATATTGAATGGTTGCCCCCTAAGCCGCGTATTGTTGTGGGTGAATGACCTCTGTTTACTTACAATCAAAACACGATTTGGGGGAGTTTGGGTGCAGATCCATCCCCGATCCAGCACCAGTCCCAGTAAGCACAAAACATTTGTAACATTGTTGGTCCAACGTCTTCGACGCTGGACCGACGTTGTACAAATGTTATACAAATGTTTTGTATTTGCTGTGGCGGAGTGAAGTGAATTCACCTCGGATTCAGTGCCCTTTGTGTGAAGTGATTCCTGTATTTATCATTCCTGTCTCACACTATGTGACGCAAAACAGCCATTGACGTCAGGGAGAACCACAGCAGAATATGCCGGCTACAGTAGAACCCGGAAAGTGTAATGTCTTGTATTTACTGGGCAAGCATTCAACGGGCATTATTACACACTCACCCAGGCTTGTTTATAGCACTAGATTTATGCGAGAAGGTTTGGATTGATGAGAATTGATGGCATTATAGAGTGAAACGTATTACATGAAAATGCATGACTATTCATCTTGATTCAACCCTTTCAGGACAGGGACCATCTTAGACGTTATAATCTGTGGTCTATGGACGTCAGATTCTAACGTCTAATGTGGATCCCCGCACTGAAGAATTTTAAAAAATGTATAATGACGACACTTAACATAGGTATTCAAATGAACTGAAAAGAGCCAACTAAGACATTTATGATTGTAAAATAAAAAAAAACTTTTTACAAAAATATTATAGTGTTGTAACTAGCGACTAGTGATAAGGAACATCTAGAGGATTTTTTTAAATAAATTATTATTACCACCCTAATCAATACATTGACTGACAAAAATCAGTAGCTCCATGCCATCAACAACCACCCGTGATGATCGACCACCTGTAATGAACGACCACCTGTGATGAACGACCTCATGAGTTCAACAACCTCCTCTAATCAATGACCAGTTGCGCTGATTGACAGATCTGTAACTGTGATCAATAACTACCAAACAAAGGTCACTCACGATGAATGAAATAGATCTGTGATCAATGACTCCCTACAATTAACCACCACCCACCCGTGATTAACAACGACATGAAATAACCTGCTGCTTCTATAAGCTGAATAGATAATTTGTCAAAATGTCCATACTTTACTGCTGCATCCAGATTATATTGCTGTTTCCAAGATTCACTGCTTGTGTTTCACCCAGATTCTATTGTAGTTCCTGAACTTTACTTCTGGTCGTTTTATTAAGATTATATTGTAATTTCTAAATTTACTACTTGTCGTTTCATCCAGATTTTACTGTAGTTTCTAAACTTTACTGATAGTCGTTTCACCCAGATTCTATTGTTGTTCCCAAACTTTACCGCTGGTCGCTTCATGCAGAGTCCACTGTGATTTCCAATTTTACTGCGGGTCGTTTCATCCGGATTCTATTGTAATTTCCAAACTTTACTGCAGGTCGTTTCATCCATATTCCATTGTAATTATCAGCAATATTGGCGCCAAATGAACAAACAATATCACTAATAAGACATCACTAAATACCTGCCCCGTATTCGCACAGTAATTAGTATATTTACTCATTTTAAATCCGGAAAAAGCAGGACGCTCACCATGACATTGGCCCAATATTGTGACGTCTTTGCCTACACTGTCCTACTTTTCCCTCTAAATACAACACATTTAACCAGCGTTGTTTTAATGTTGGCCCAACGTCTTGTGTCTACACTACAGGCAGGCTCCACGCACTCTGTCATTTCTCACTTTGGTTTAGCGATTTACAATGGCATCATTTCCAACACAACTCAGCACTGACTCAATATTGTGACGTCTTTGCCAAAACTGTCCTACTTTTCCCGCTAAATGAAACACATTTAACCAGTGACGAGTGTTGTTTTACTGCTGGCCTAACGTCAGCGCAACATTGGTTTAACGTGTTGTTTAATAGATCCCAGGGTAGCCGAAGAACCCAAACACAAAACGCTGATGTAAGGTTGATCCAACGGCTGCTACACTGGCCCAACATTAAAACAACATTGCTTATCGTGTTATGTTTGCAGTTCCAGGGTCGGACGTTGTGTTGCTTCTATGATGACGACTTTTGATTGGCAATGAACATGATACTATAGTGTTTATATTATGGGTTTGAGGCGCCTCTGAACTTGTATAACAATGATTTAGGCAATTAAGAAGTTCCTATCCTATACTATCCTAGGTCTGTTATTAGATAATTAAGTCTTCACCTTTACAGCACTGTAAGAGTAAAATATTTATAAGCACCATAAACCCATATCATAGGTATTCAAATGAATCGGAAAGAGCTAACTAAAACATTTATTGTGATTTCGTATTGAAAAAAACCCTTTCGTCTCCATGGTTTCTACAAAAATATGTCAGCGCAACCATATATTATAAAGTGTCACTGCTCACGTACCTGTCATCGCTCTAATAAAAAAAAAAACGGCCGACTACTTCAAATTGTTTAGCCAGCGGCTTTTTTACACATGTTATCTGATCAATGTCTCTCAACTCACAAGAAAAGACAATACAAACACCGACGTAAGCGGCTACTCGTTAAAAGTACAATGTTGGATAGCGGTTTATGATGGAAATTGACAGTTCTTACTCCGGTGGTCTAAGATCACCAGGAGAACACGTGGGTCTAAACATTCAACCCTTTAACCGCCATTACCGAATGTATTCGTTTTTAATATTTTTTATTAGCACATTGCCTATGAGCTTTTAAACATGTTGAAAATAAAACGTGACACCAATCAGCAAGATTTGAAAATAGTTGACCTCCATTTTGTCAAATCTGTATAATTTTCACTCACTTAAAGTTGTGGATCGCGTCAGCGAGACGCAATTTCAAGTGAGTGAAAATTTAAATTGAATAATTTGGTGATTAAAGGGTTAAGCACTGAAATATAGTCGTATAAATCATGGAGACCAAAGATTTTGTTCAATTTCAAATCATCATAAATGTCTTAGCTTAGTTATTTTTAATTCTTTTTGTGTCGGAACCGTCTTTGGACGTCAGAATCTGACGTCTATAGACGTCAGATTCTGAATCTAAAGACGGTCCCTGCACTGAAAGGGTTCAAGCAATGTCTGAACTAATATTTAAGCAGTTTTTGAATGCCTAAGAGTAAGTACATTTATCATAAAAGTACATTGCAGCTATTTTAAGTAGGAAAATATGTGAAATAAAAGATGTATTTCCCTTTTTTTCCAACTTTAAAATGACAAAATCATAACGGCTCATGGCAATGTCATTACATCATTTTCGATAGGGAGGAAATTACTTCACATTTAGGGTGAATGAAGTGTTAACCAAACATAGAACGTTGAACGAAGGGTGGGCCAAATCATACCATTCTAAAGGTTTTTGAGAATTATTAAATATTTCTTTAAAATAATCCCTAGCTCCCCTTATAATAATATCAAGTACTCTAAAATTCGAAACAAACATATTTTGAGGGTGGTCTTAGTAGTATAGGTCGTTAACTGGACGTGGGTCGTCGACCCGAATACCACCCCCTCCCCCGTGATAAATTCTGAGGCCAGTGGCATTTTCTGCACGCTGATATGAGTGGGTGGATCTGGCTGATTAGATCACGGAGCGCAATGATCTAGTACTGTACACCCCTTTATTTTCGCGTCCCATTGAATTTAGTAAATTTCGCGATTGGGCATTTATTGCTAAAAAAATATGGGTGCTAACCACTTATGTATGGGTGCTAACCAAATATGGTTGCTAACCACTTATGTATGGGTGCTAACCACTTATGTATGGGTGCTAACCAAATATGGTTGCTAACCACTTATGTATGGGTGCTAACCACTTATGTATGGGTGCTAACCAAATATGGTTGCTAACCACTTATGTATGGGTGCTAACCACTTATGTATGGGTGCTAACCAAATATGGTTGCTAACCACTTATGTATGGGTGCTAACCAAATATGGGTGCTAGCCACTTATGTATGGGTGCTAACCAAATATGGGTGCTAACCACTTATGTATGGGTGCTAACCAAATATGGGTGCTAACCACTTATGTATGGGTGCTAACCAAATATGGGTGCTAACCACTTATGTATGGGTGCTAACCAAATATGGGTGCTAACCACTTATGTATGGGTGCTAACCAAATATGGGTGCTAACCACTTATGTATGGGTGCTAACCAAATATGGGTGCTAACCACTTATGTATGGGTGCTAACCAAATATGGGTGCTAACCACTTATGTATGGGTGCTAACCAAATATGGGTGCTAACCACTTATGTATGGGTGCTAACCAAATATGGGTGCTAACCACTTATGTATAACACTGCTGCTTTGAAATGACCTGATTTGTGCTCGCTAAATTGTATGAAAGCTAAATTCGCCTGGTACCAATTTCGCGAAATATTTTGGACGCCAACTTTCTGCTGCCCCTGCGTCCATACGATGATGTGCCAACGTTTGTAGCATTTGGCCAGTATTGAACCAATGCTGGCTCGATTCCAATGAACACTACGCACAGGCCCAGCATTTATCCAATATTGAGCCAACGTTGGCTCAACATTGGATCAATGCTGGGTGATGAATCCATGTTCTTTGAAAGTCATCACCACTGTCTTGTATCAATTCAATGTTGGGCCAACGTCATAGACGCTGGCCCGTCGTTGGTTCAATGCCGGGATTCATCAGAGTTGTATTGTCCACCCAAACTGCTTCCCATGTCATAAAACACAATCTTGTGCACGGAGCGTCTCTAAATGATCTCACCGATCTTTTCCCGGTGATCTATATTGTGAAGGATTTCCGCTGACCAAGTATAAATCACTCAACCCTTTAACCGCCGGTACCGCATATATTCGGGTTTTCATTTTTTATTAGCACATTAAGTACCACATTTTAAACTTGTTATAAATAAAATGTGACATCACCCAGTACGATTTAAAAACAATTGCCCTCCATTTTGTCAAATCTGCATCATTTTCACTCACTTGAAGTTGTGGAGCGCGTCAGCGAGACACAACTTCAAGTGAGTGAAAATTCAGATTGAATAATTTGGCGGTTAAAGGGTTAAATGACCATTATTATCGGAAAGCGACGTAAGGCAATATTCTACCACTACTACTACTACTACTACTACTACTACTACTACTACTAACTACTACTGCTACTACTACTGCTACTACTACTACTACTACTACTACTACTACTACTACTACTACTACTACTGCTACTACTACTACTACTACTACTACTACTACTACTGCTACTGCTACTACTACTACTACTACTGCTACTACTACTACTACTGCTACAGCTACTACTACTACTACTACTACTACTACTGCTACTACTACTGCTACTACTACTACTACTGCTACTATTACTACTGCTACTACTACTACTACTACTACTACTACTACTACTACTACTACTACTACTACTACTACTACTACTACCACTACTACTACCACTACTACTACTACTACTACTACTACTATTACTACTACTACTACTAGTATATCTGCAACTTCACAAAATAGCACACGCACCTTTTCATACCAAAGGAGAGTTTGTATTACCAGATAACCCCCCCCCCCCCCCATTGAAGCTGTTTGTCTCCACTCAGCGTTTTGTCTGGGGGTAGATCCCCTAGACATGCCCAGAACCCCTTATCAGGCGAGCGAATGAAAACGCTCTCAATAACCCACCATGCCCTATCACCCCCACCCTCAGATCATCATCTGTATATCATTTCATCTCATCAATTGACTACAATGTTTTTATCGTATTACAATGTCACTTAAAAGACCTTTTGTGCCGAAAAGTGACGTAAAGCAATGATTTACTACTACTACCGACACATATTGGACCTACAAATATATTGCAAAAATAATTCGGGGACTTGAATAAATATACTCGTAGTCTTTGCTAATTCAGACTTATTTTTCAACTGACCTAATAGTAGTCAATAACCTATAAATAAACTGAGAAATGTCAACCTTATGATTATTATGCATCACCCGGATGCATGTAGGTGTTCAGTGGATATCAGTCGCCGCTCGCCTCTCTGTGAACGCGATATCTACAGAACCGCTAGTAATTTTGTATGTGGGAAATTACCTACTTGACCACGAAAATATCAGGTTTCGGTCACAGTCTAATGATTTTCATAAAAATGGTGGGCATTTTACATTTTTCGAGACCTTGTGAATGCGTTATCTCATGAACAGCCAGTCCGAATCACTCGTGATTTTATGTGTTGACAGTTCTTGACTGATCGCGAATTGTAATGGTTTTCATCGAGTTCAGTGATTTAAAAAATGGCGGTTATTTTTTCCAGCACTTGTGTAATCTGAAGAATCGCTCTAAGCACTTGAATGCCCGGCCGCAAAAATAAAAAAAGTTTTGGTCGCGCTTCAATGATTTTTGAGAAAATGGCGGCCATTTTTTTTCTCACTTCAGTTATTAAAACGCTTGACAGGGGGGGGGGGGGGGATGTGCATTCGTTTGATGAGGGGACCCTAAGGTAGTGGTTAGCACCGCTGCCTTTCACGCCAGAGTTCAGGGCTCGTTTACCGGTCTCGGCGGTTTAAAAGAAACAAATGTTTCTTCCCCGCTCATTCGTAAAGATTCGATATTGTGAGGAGCCTCCGTGACCGAAAGGTAGCGTGCTCGGACTTTCGAATCCTGTGTCTGGATGGCAGTGTCATCTCACTCATCTCATCATCCTCAGGAGGTTCTTCTGGCCCAATTTATCCTATATGTGCACAAAAGTGGCCTAAAGCCAGATTCATTTCATTTTGCATTCGTTTCCGCCTCTTAGCAAAAACACATTCATTCTGTAGTTTGGCATTCAGCCAGTCCCTAGTCCTGATAGCACATACAATACAAGGCGTTCATCCGATGCTGGTTTAATGTTGGGCCACTGCTGCGACGCTGGCCCAACATTCAACCAACACCGGCTGACCGTGTGGCGTTCGCCGGGTGTCCTTGGGTTCCCAGCAGACACAAGACGTTGAATCAGTGCTGGTTCAACGTTGGTCCACCGTCTACGACGCTGAACCAACGTTAAACCAGCATTGATTCAACTTCTTGTGTCCTTGGGTTGTAACACTGGGCAATCCCTATCTCTGAGATCGATAGATTCCTTGCTTAGATCGATAATGTTGACTCTGGAAAGCGTTCATCAAGCAGATTGATGGAATTTCAGATGCTTTCCGGGGGCACGGTCAATTACCACGTTCAGCTCTATGTTTACTTGTACCTCTCCAGGAACACGCATACTTTATCCCGTACAACGATTAAATGTGTTGTATAAACCATGGAGACCAAAGGGCTTTTTTCAATTTTAAATCACCATAAATATCTTAGTTAGCTCTTTCAGATTCATTTGACTATCTATGTTATGGGTCTACGACCATTAGAAATATTTTAATTCTTTCAGTGCGGGTACCGTCTTTATGCGTCAGAATTGGGGCGTGGGTTATGATGTCGCCTCGGATGTCTGTCCGTCCGTCTGTCCGCATCTCGTTTCCAGAGCAGATCTCGGAAATCCATGGGAGGATTTCTTTAATTTTGCACACCCACACCACAACCCTCAGGTGTAGATGTACCTTTTTGGGGTTTATCAAATTTGATTTACCCAAATGGTCTATTAACTTTAGAATGCCTGATATCTGGCAAAGAATGCCAGATACATGTAGCTGGACCATTGCTATGAAATAAAATGTGCGATTTCAGGTAGGGATATGTCCTGAAAAATTTCAACTTTGATCAAATTCATTATGACAGACTATTGGCCATTATTAGCTCCCGCCGTCACCGTAGGTGAGACGGAGGGAGCTATGATTCCGCCTCCGTTTTTTTTACCTCTTCTTTTGCCTATAACTTTGTAAGAAAATAAGCTAGGATAACAATTTTTGGTATGTGGGTTCCTTCCAGGTGGATAATGGAAAGGTTGAAATATTTTTATTCTGAATTCAATACGCAAGGTCGCAGAGGAGAAAATGATGATGTTACGGCGTTGGGCCATTGAGCCGTTGGGCCGTCCGTGAACAATTCGTTTCCGGAGCATGTCTCTGAAAGTACTTGTCCGATTGTCTTCAAATTTCACAAACAACACCTCTAGGGGGTCTAGTTGTGCATTTTGGGGTGAACTTTGACCTAATTTTGGTTCAGAACTATGACCTATTTAGACGTTTTGAAGCACACTTCGTTTCCGGAGCAGATCTCGAAAAGTACTTATGACATTATGTACATTATGACAGACTATTGGCCATTATTAGCTCCCGCCGTCACCGTAGGTGAGACGGAGGGAGCTATGATTCCGCCTCCGTTTTTTTTACCTCTTCTTTTGCCTATAACTTTGTAAGAAAATAAGCTAGGATAACAATTTTTGGTATGTGGGTTCCTTCCAGGTGGATAATGGACAGGTTGAAATATTTTTATTCTGAATTCAATACGCAAGGTCGCAGAGGAGAAAATGATGATGTTACGGCGTTGGGCCATTGAGCCGTTGGGCCGTCCGTGAACAATTCGTTTCCGGAGCATGTCTCTGAAAGTACTTGTCCGATTGTCTTCAAATTTCACAAACAACACCTCTAGGGGGTCTAGTTGTGCATTTTGGGGTGAACTTTGACCTAATTTTGGTTCAGAACTATGACCTATTTAGACGTTTTGAAGCACACTTCGTTTCCGGAGCAGATCTCGAAAAGTACTGGACCGATTATACAGTCATATTACACATACATGTTCTCTGAGGTCCCTAGTTGTGCCTTTTCAGGTTTTTGGACCTTGACCTTGAAGTTGACCCAGCACTACGACCTGATTTATAACATCGGTAAATTCGACTGAAAGATTTTGCGGAATATCATGAAAACCGCTCAAGATAGCTACACCATTACTATAAAACAAATTGTGAGGTTTCAGGAGAGGATGCATCTTGAAAAATTTCAAAAGGATAAAATTGAAAATGGCCGCCTATCGGCCATTATTCACCTCGACAGGCCTGATATTGCGGAATATCATGAAAACCGCTCAAGATAGCTACACCATTACTATTAAACAAATTGTAAGGTTTCAGGAGAGGATGCATCTTGAAAAACTTCAAGTTGATAAAATTCAAAATGGCCGCATATCGGCCATTACTCACCTCGACAGGCCTGATATTGCGGAATATCATGAAAACCGCTCAAGATACACTATTACTATAAAAAAAATTGTAAGATTTTAGGAGAGGATGCATTTTGAAAAAGTTCAACTCGATCAAGTTCAAAATGGCCACCAATCGCCCATTATTCACTTTCACATGGCCGTTATTTAGTAAACCGTGCTAGATGGCTAGACCATTACCTGATTACTATAAAACAAAATGTGAGTTTTCGGCGGAGGATGCACCCTTAAAATTTTTAACTTACGAATTCAAAATGGCCGGCAATCAGCATTATTTACCTCGATAGGCCTGATATCAGGTAAACCGTGCTAGATAGCTAGACCATTACTATAAAACAAAATGTGACGTTTCGGGAGAGTATGCCTTTTAAAAACTTTTGACTCAATCGAATTCAAAATGGCCGCCTATCGGCCACTATTTACTTTCACATTGCTGATATTTGGTAAACCGTGTTAGATACTGGTCCATTACTATAAAACAAAATGTGAGATTTCAGGAGAGGATGCATCTTGAAAAAAATTGGCTTGATCAAATTCAAAATGGCCGCCTATCGGCCATTATTCACTTTCACATAGCCGTTATTTGGTTTCAGGAGAGGATGCACCCTGAAATTAACTATTGTATATCGAATTCAAAATGACTATAAATCAGCCATTATTTACCTCGATTGGCCTGATATCGGATAAACCGTGCCAGATAGGTAGACCATTACTGGGATACTGATTAGAATCATTAATTTCAATGGAGGTTTGCAATCTCTGACTGACTGTCTAGTTCTTATCTTACTCTTAGACTGAGCCTCTTAGACCTAGTTGTCTTGCGTCTTGATTTTTGACCTAGCCTAGGACTACATTAATAACCTAGGTACACACAATTGCTTAAATCGAATTCTAATTCGGAGCGGGAGCTCCTGGACTTATGTAGTCTTGTTATGTAGTCTTAGTGTGGTTTCCGGTAGGGGTACGGCCTGAAAAGATTCAACTCTAGCAAATTAATTGCGACCATTATTGACTTTAATATCTGTATTATATATTGCAAAATGTGCTAGATATATGTATACCATTACTGTTAAACAGAATGTGAAAGTTCAGGGAAGGTTGCGCCCTGAAAATTTTGTATCAGGCGGGCCGGGTCGGGCGGGAGATTATGGTGGCCAGATGGCCTCTTGTTGCTCGTTGTTTTCAATCCCAATAGTAAATCACACCGTTAGTTCTTTTACGGCGAACACCGTAAAGCGTTGTGTCCGCCCTTTTAAACTGATGACAGAGAGTCCTATGTAATAAAGTCTGGTTTTATCCAAGATGACATGACAATACGTCCGAACGTTGGCTCAAGGTCGGGCTAACGGCGTAGACTTTGGCCCAACATTAAACCAGCATTGGATCAATATCTCGTGTTAGTTTCCCGCCAACACGACATGTTGAATCAATGCTTCTTTAATGTTGGACCACCGTGGGCGAACATTAAACCAGCATTGAGTCAATGTCATTTCTGACTCGGCCAGAGTGAGAGGTCTGGTTTATTGAGACTTTATGTGGTCGTTCACGGGTCGTTTATGGGGTCGTTTACAGAGCCTGATAGTCATGCGTTATGTCCGGCAACCTCTGGTACAATGCTGGTGTAAGCCAGGGCCAACATCTCAGACGCCGGCCCAACGCTCACCCGGCATTGGGCCGATATCCCGCGATCCTGAGATAGAGACGGATTTATGCGGAACAAAATCACCCCGGGTACATAGACCCCCGTTAACACGTGGTGTGCACAACCACTGACACAGCAACAGAGATGGAGGATTGTACAAAAGAAAACCTAAATTCATCGATTACTGTCAATTCACATACTTATGTTATGGGTCTACGGCCATTAGAAATATTTTTTTGGGTGCGGGGTCAACTTTCTGACGTCTACAGACGTCAGATTTTTGACGTCTAAAGTTGATCCCCGCGCTGTAAGGGTCACGCGCTAAGCGCTACTATACTAGTTTTCAATCCATTCACAGTTATTGTGAATGAAATGAATGTTTAAACATCAACATTTGCAAATGTTTGATCTCAAATTAAACAAATGCGAGTGATTTTCACCAAGTTGGGAATTGTTGGTCGCGGTAGAGACTTGCAAGTTGCAACTTGCAAGTTGGTAAATATTTAAATAAAATGATTCGGTCGAAAAAGCGTTAAATTTAATGTATATTATTTTTCTCAGCTAAAATTTAAAGGAGTGAATCAACTTAATCTGCAAAACTTGTCGTTACCTGGGTTACGTAACAATAAACAGGTGGCTCTAAATGTGCAGTACCGTACCCTAATTCAATCATAGCTGATCAATATTTTCGTCATGTAAGACGGATCGATTTCTGGATAATTTATTGCCTTTATACGTGATTGATCGATGTTACCAAGTTCATCGCAATGGCTAACTTGCTATTTAGAATGTGTGAACCATAAAGGGGATGGCAACCTCTCTGTACACTGATGCGGCGCCTGCCAACAGGTGTATCTGTATAACAAATTCGTACCTTAATCATACCAAAGCATAAGTGTCTTTGTTATTAGTGGCGATTTAACCCTTTCTCTGCCGGTCACGATTATACTAGGTTTTTCATTTTTCTTATTAGCACGTTGAGTACCATCTTTTAAACTTGTTAAAGATAAATAAAATGTGACATCAACCAGGAAGATTTGAAAATAGTTAACCTCCATTTTTTCCAAATCCTAATAATTTCCACTCACTTGAAGTTGTGGATCGCGTCAGCGAGACACAACTTCAAGTGGGTGAAAATAAAATTGAATAATTTGGCTGTTAAAGGGTTAATCCACAAGCTCCTTTGATGGAAAACGCGTTCAACTTTACGTTCTAACCCCAGCAAACACGAGGTGTTGATCCAATGTTAGCTCAATGCTGGGTCAACGTCGCAGACGTTAAAGGGACTAACTCAGGCTAAAATCATAAAAATATCGGTGATTTTATTTTGGCTTAATAATATGACCATATAATGTGAACAAGTCATAGACTAGAACTGCAAAAGTTTTTTATTTTTTGTGCTGCGCATTTACCAGTTAGGCTAGATATAGAGACGATATTCCCGTATTTCTTATTTTTGACATGGTTGTCCAAAATAAGATATCAGGAATTTCGTCTCGCTTACCTGGAAAATGCGCAGCACAAAAAAAATACAAGAAAACTTTTGCAGTTCTAGTCTATGGTCATGTTTAAATCATATGGTCATATCAGAGATTGTTTAGTGTACTAAAATCTCTGGTCATATTAGGAAGCCAAAATAAAATCACCGATTTTTTTGATGATTTTAGCTTGGGTATGGGCCTTTAACCCACTTTTGACAGAAAATTGGCTGAACGCCCCGCGTGAATATCACTCACCAACAGACTCCTCGGAAAGATGACATCCTAGAAAAAAAGGGTTGTTTGTCAATATACTCTGCACTGGATGTTGACATTGTTATTTAGCTAATTATAGCCACATGATCGTTATTCAGCGGCCGCTCTGGTCGATGCTATGCGGGCGTGGTTTACCTTCCGATAAAAAAAACGTAAATCAATGATTGAGAAGGGTCCACGCACCTCAGGGAATAACTCCTTCAGAAATATAAAATTTTCACCCACTTGAAGTTGTGTCTCGCTGACTCGATGCACAACTTCCAAGTGGGTGAAAATTTAATAATATTATAGGTGGATAATTTTTCCATTGTTCGTTGTCTAGACTTGATGATGTTGGTAAATTACCTGTACATCCATTTTCCCTCAATTTGCAAGCCATTTTGTCGATTGACATTCGATTTATATAGAAACATGCATGTAAACGTATAATCCAGCGCTCGGATGATTTGTCTGGTATAGCGGTGCAGTTGGCTACACAATAATGGGCAAGCTCTACACTAGAATATGTTGGTGTAGCAGTTTGTTTTCGCATGGAGAAGTAGCTTGGTACATGCCAGTAATTTAAACTCCTACACAATTTTTCTGAAGCAAATTACTCCCTGTAATCCTAGCAGGGCAAAGTTTAAAACGTATAGCCCTTGCAGGGCAAGGGTTAAAATAGAAAAAAATTAAGGTGTAAGAAGAACGTTGTGGTAATTAATGTTTGCTGTAATCATATTCACGCAAGATATGCTTGCCTTCCAGCATTATGTGGCAGCGTTCCCACATAATCTAAAAGACCTGGAATTTTTAAAAAATCTGTAAAGTCAGGGAATTTTAATTTGTTAAACCCTTCAGTGTGGGGACCAACTTTCCCCTCACTGAAAGAATTAAAATATTTATAATTGCCGTAGACCCATAATATAGGCCCCTATATAGGTATCCCTGTCAACCAAAGTTAATAACATGTTCGAAAAAATACTCAATTAATAATAAGGATATTGTACCATTTTTTAACCGGTAAGTCAAATAAACAAAACAATAATAACCAAATGAAGCGGAAAGAGCTAACTAAGATATTTCTGATTTCTAATTGAAAAAACCCTTTGGTCTCCATGGTTTATGGAATAGTATTTCAGCGTCGTAAGGGTTATTTCATCAGTCGACGTTGTCATGAATTCATCCGCAGCCACTGCCGTGTGCCATCTCATCCCGGAGTACATGAAAGGCGACTGGTCTCCTCACAAAATGACTGCCTCATTAAGACATTGGTAATGAGCACCACCACCCCCCACCCGTCAAGGACGAGACATTGACCTGTGTTGTTTAAGGTTGGACCAAATTTTAAAGGCCCATACTCAGGCTAAAATCATTTGAAAAATCGGTGATTTTATTTTGGCTTCTTAATATGACCATTTGATTTTGATGTAAACATGTCCATGGACTAGAAATGCAAACGTTATTACATTTTTGTGCTACGCATTCACCAGTTAGGCTAGATATAGAGACGAAATTCATGATTTCCTATTTTGGACAACCATGTCAAAAGTAAAAATACGGGAATTTCGTCTCTATATCTAGCCTAACTGGTGAATGCGTAGCACCAAAATGTAAAAACTTTTGCAGTTCTAGTTTATGGACATGTTTACATCATATGGTCATATAAGAAGCCAATATAAAATCACCGATTTTTTTATGATTTTAGCCTGACCCAGTCCCTTTAACTGTTATATATCTCATCATAATGTTGTTTCAATGTTGGTCCACCGTCAGCGACGCTGGCCCAACATTGAAACAACATCGGTGAATGTCTCGTAATTCTTCACAACCAGCCAACAACCAATAACCACGACATATTGGCCCTATGCTGACTTGATATTTGGCCGCCGTCTACAACGTGTTTAGCAGTGAAAGAGTTATGGTGGGCCCACCATAACTCTTTCACTGCTAAACACGACTATAACCGCTTTTAATCCATTTTATCAGCCGATTAAATCACTGTCATTGGGAACGAAATGACAGCTTTAATATCAAGATTTGCAAATGTTGTATCCTAAACTAAACAAATATGAGTAATTTTCAACCACTTAAAGTTGTGACTCGTGAGGAGACACAACTTCAAGTGGGTGAAAATCTAAATTTTGCAATTTAGCGATTTGAGTGTTATTGCTAGACCAACAATAACACTTTTATTCATATACAGGCTAAACTGGATCCAAACATATTAACAACCTGAAACCGCAACCTTCGGCGTGACAAGCGTTGGGCCACGGAGTATCAGCATTAAATTGCTGCTTATTTGTATGGTGAAACCCAAGTCTCCCGCCGTCTGGGCATGTCTGAGGGTAAATCCCCTAAACATGCCCAGAACTCCTTATCGGGCGAGCGAAGGAAAACGCTCTCAATAACCCACCATGCCCTATCACCCACACCCTCACGTCATCATCTCTACATCGTTCATCTCATCAATTGACTACAACGTTTTTATCATATTACAATGTCACTTAAAAGACCATTTGTGCCAAAAAGTGACGTATAACAATGATTTACTGCTACTACTACAAGCGTTAAGTATAGGATAAAGCCCGAGGGGCTTACAAAGCTAAGAATGTAGAGATCCAAGAGTTTTAACTGACTTAAAACACATCCGACCATAATGCGAATTCATCACAATCAACAGCTCGGTCCGCCTACCATGATAATTGGGCTGTACTTGATCAACAATAACTCTCCATTCCGGGTTAGAATGTAGTGGTCAATAAAGAAAATAATGTAGTGGTGTGTTTTAATTGGGCGTAGCCTCTACACCAGGGCCTCGCGCCTTGTCTGGTATAATGCGGCGTGTTAGGTGAATGCAGACACATGAAATCACACAGGCTCCCCGGGGACTGTCCTCTAATCCATGCTGATGTACGGCTTTCATTTGCATGCGTTTATAAATGAGGATTCGGTGTCATGTCCCCAATCTGAAGATGAAACGCCACACAGGCGACGCGTTCATGATGGGTAGGCTTACCAACAAACACCAAACGTTTACCAGATGTTGTTTCAATGTTGGGCTAGCGTTGGCGACGCTGTCCCAACATTGAAGCAACATCGGTTGCACGTCTCGCGTTTGCTGGTAAAGCCATGTGTATATGCTGGATTGAATCACAATCACCTCCCGAGATCCCAATTCTGCCAATATAGGAGACTCTTATATAACATGTGGTTTGCGGGTGCAAGCGACTGAACTGATTAAATATAAGATCAAATTATAATTATTGTTTTCTCACCTGTCAAATTTGGGGTGGCAACCGAAAACATTTAAATTTTAAAATAGACAAAAATGTGTACTCTTTTATTAAAAATACCACGTGATAATTCGCCCACCAAAACACGCTACACTGACACAATTTTTGAACCAGCAATTCAGTTCAATAATTTTATTCGACATATTGAAATATGTACATAATAAATTATATAGGAAAGTCCGGAGACCACCGCTAGGACCTCATGGTCGCTAGCAGGATGGCCACCCTTTGCTGGTTTTGAAATAATAATAAAAAACTATTATGCCAACATTGGGACACTTCCTCTTGACTGCTGAGAGCTGGGTGTGACGTGAGGGAAACACCGACACCGGGGTGTGAGTGTCCCATCTTGGGCTCGCTAGAAGGCTCAAAGAGGTGCGTGCAAAGGCTGTAATGCCCCATTCACACCTGTCCGTCAAACCATCCGTCGTCCGCTTCAGTCATCAGTCGTCCGCTTCAGTCAAAATCGCTCGGATAGAAAATATGAAGGACCATTCACACCTAGTCCGTCATCCGTCGTCCGTCATCCATCGTCAGTTAAAATCGGTCCGGGAGCGATTTTAACGGACGACGGATGACGGATGCGGACCATAAATCATGGTAATGAGCTGTGGATAGGGAATTCCCCACAAATAATGCTTCTGTCAACCACTTTCCCGGACTGTACGTATTTAAAACTGTCGGTACACAGAAATCTGTGTCCACAGCTCTGAAAAGACTGATAGGTGTGAATGGTAGTGACTGAAGCGGACGACTGATGACTGATGACGGATGACGGACGACGGAACATAGATGACGGGCAGGTGTGAATGAAGCATAATGGTGCCTTCTGTTGAACTGCCATGTGCCGACTATGATGGCTCGCTCAGTCCAGCTCGAAACTCAAAGGTGCTGGGTTCATATCCCCGACTGGTTGAATGTTTCTTATTGAGGTTGTGCATATATATACAGTGCTCCAAACTGTTCAAAGGCCTGGAGTGTGTAGTGCTGTCTACGGTACTGCGCACTATAAAGAACTCTTTAAGTCATTCGATAAGAATAGGGCATAGTCCCGAATTGGGGCTTCCTTCTGTCGCGTTACGCACCACGTGGTATATTTTTCGAATATAATTCATTGAATGAGATATGATATAATACATGCATCTGATCTGTCTTTTCAGAACTGAATCTCCTATTGTTATTCTGGGGACTATCCGACCCGAGGATAGCCCTATCACCCCCGCCCCCACAGCATCATCTGGACACAATGTCACTTAAAAGACCATTTGTGCCGAAAAGTGACTGTTATCGTTTTAGTCTGTTTTATCAGCAGATTAAATTACTGTTATTTGTAATGAAATGATTGTTTAAATATCAAGATTTGCAAAAAAATGATCTCAAATTAGACACATATTATTTTTACCCACTTGATGTTGTGGGTGGCGCGTCCTCATTATTCTTATATCCGGGCTAGAACATGGAAACAACATCGAGGCAAATGCCTTGTGCACATAGAGAGGGACGTGGCGGAATGGTTGGAGCGCTGTGCTTTGTAATTGCCGCTGCCTGTCGTGCAACTGAAACCCCGCTTGGTGCACGTTTGATCATGTTTCTCAACGTTGGGACAATATTTCGCTGTCTGTGTCGTTGGACACTTTAGTGCGCTTCACAAGCTTCATTTCACTCAGGGGTGAATCAGTACCTATGGTAAGACAAAATTTCGCTAATCGAATTTTACTACCAATAGGGCAGAATTGCATTGCTTTTCGCGATACTAAACAAATTTTTCACTGACATGCTATATACTTTCTAAATAAAGCAGTATGTGGTTACTTTACAAGCTCCCAGCCACCCTGGAAAACCTGGAAAATGAGTTTCAAATTCCAGTCAGGGAAAAGTCAGGGAATTTGAGAAAATTCTTCAAATCAAGGAATTTCATCATGTTCTCTTGCCCAAAGAAAGAGTGGTTGTGACATCAGTCTTTCGTTTTTTTCATAAAATGACATATTCACTGACTAATAATGATTGGCTATAGTGGTTTTTTGCTGTGGAGATTCCTCTTTTTCTGTCTCTCGCTTGGCAGCTGTGTTTAATTCTACTATGCCATCTATGCAACTAATGTCCACTGCATCATGGAATTTCGAAAATTCATTTGAGAAAAATCAGCTTGCTTCCATGAAATGGTGGGACCCCTGTTTTGGTTTGCAGAGCGGTACAGCAGGGTAGTGTAGGTGGAGTGGCGGCGAGGAGGAAGAGGAAGCGTGGAGGGAGGTAATGAATGTTTCATGAGAGCGCTCCTGACTTCCTTCCTGTCGTGGACAGCACGTCAGCACTTCACCGTGGTCGGCCTCTGTCTACAATAACACCACACCCTAAACCAACATCGGCTCAGCGTCACAGCAAACACGAAGCATTGAACCAATGTTGTTTTAATGTTGGGCCGACGTCGAAGACGACGGGCCAACATTAAAACAACATCGGGTCGATGCCTCGTGTTAGCTGGGATCAGCGTCGCGTGTCTGCTGAGTTGCCAAGGCAACACAATGTGTTATCCCAACGTTGATTTAACCCTTTCAACGCTGAAATATTTTTGTATAAACCATGGAGACTAAAGTGTTTTTTTCGATTTGAAACCATTAGAAATGGCGTAGTCGGCTCTTCCCGCTTCATTTAAATACCTGTGGTATGGATCTACAATCATTATGAATTTTTAATTCTTTCAGTGCGGGGACCGTCTGGTCAACATCTGGCCAACATCAAAACAGAATCACATGTCCCAGCCAAGCCACAACGTTGGGCTTTAGATATTTGCTAGTGTGCATCGATTGTGTGCCAGCTTTGAGCCAACGAACACACTGCTGGTCCTGTCTGGTCGTCACTTTTGCTGTCATATCCACATGGTGCAGACAGCTGTGTCTGGGTGTAGTACTTAAATATGTTATTAGAAACTGCAGTGTCTGTATATACGTGTACTAAATGTAGGCAGCCTACAATCGGTAGTCTTCATCAATAAGTCCAGTGACCAGTATATATTGCGCCAAGAAGAAAGAACGACATTCGATGGAGTCGCAGATCCGAATGTACGAGGGCTCAGGCGCGCAGTATATTCGGATCTACGAATCTATTGTAATTGAATTTCTTCGATCTTAAATACACAAAATGGGTACATGTCACGATTTGATATAGACACAACTTCGAAGAAAAAATTATGGTTAGCATGGTAGACAATGAAACATTAGCCATGCAGGTATGCTGTGTCATGGTAGACCCTGTATATTGTGCCCGACCTGTATGTCTAAAAAATAACAGTAGATCCGAATCTACTGTTCGAGCAACAGAATGACGTCACCGTGTATTTTAAACTACAGGAACGGAACATGTGTGAATGTGGTCGTTATGCAGACCACCTTGTCATTGATGGAGCAACTTTATATCTTGCACAAACAAATTTAATCAACCTAGTGCAAGCAATTCCGGTAAACAAAGTCTTTGAACCAATGTTGGTTTAATGCTGGCCCAGTGTCGCAACTCAACGGGTCCAGCTAATACCATATGGGGGTAGGGGGGGGGGGGGCAAGAACATGGTCACGCGCCTCTAGATGAGGGACCATTTTGTGAGGGACAGGTTATCTAGTTATATTTAAAAATACACTTGCATATGGAAAAAATTCTTAACAAGCTGAAAACAGAAGTAGTCGATATCACGTAGAACAAAATATCAAATGAAAAGTCGTAAATGTCCTCGTATGCAATCTGAGATTGGTGCCATGACCTTTTACATTTCCAAGTGAATAATTCGGCTCTGAGCATCCGCTTTTACATTGTGTCAAACCCTTTAAGTCCTCACGATGCATTAAAGCATCATTTTACATCCCTGAAAATTGTCCTACATCCAAGGGTTTTAAAACGGAAATTTCCATGAAAATGGTTTACTAATACCTGAATACATGGCAATTTTCTTGAATTTTTCACCCACTTCAAATCATCTTCATCCACTACAAGTCGAGAATTGCGACAGCACCTCGCAGCTTGTAGTGGATGATGATGACTATGGTAAATTCAGGCTTCAAAGGGCTAAGCCTCACACTGCTAAGTGAGTCGTTTTAATCAATTTTATTAAACATTTAAATCACAATTATTGGGAATGAAATGTTTGTTAAACATCAAGATTTGCAAATGTTTGACCGCAAATAAAACGAATATAAGTTTTTGTCACCCACTTGAAGCTGTGTGGGAAAACATTTAAATTATTAAATTTATCGATTCAAGAGATAATTATTACATCCTGTATAATGCTTTTAATTGCGATATTTGCTACATAGTTGCTCACAGATGGTTAGCGAAAGAATATTTCTTTAGATTGCCTAATATAAGTAGGGTACATTCCCAAGGGCAGCGCTATCATGTTCACCACAATCGCTTTATCTATAAAGGCCACATGGTTGGCCTTGATAGATAAAACAACCACAGATCAGATTTAAAACAACCTAAGCTAATTGGCGGCAATGACTTTGCAGAGTGTTTTCTGGTACTAACACTGAATAATTGGCAGCTATAAAATGCTGACAAACAATTATCTTGATGCATTAACACTTTCAGTGCGGGGAACGGCTTTTGACGTCAAAAGTCGATCCTCGCACTGAAAGAGTAACATATTGATAATGGCTGTAGACCCTACGTTATACAGAGTACTACATAATTATTCCATATCCCTCATATCACGGCATAATGAATCGTAATGCGAAATATACAGAATTATACTGCTAAAAGCGACAACATGCACAAGCCTAACATGTGAAACCTCCAATGTTTTCACCGAGCTAGCTATAAATACAATGAAGTATGGGGGTTTTCACCGAGTAGTCATTCAAAAGGGTTTCCGGTGACGTCACTACGTTTCACAGAATATATGTGGTTGAAAATAATACGTTATAGGCCTATTATGAAGCGATCCCTTAGCACAATCTAAACGTCTGTATACGTCAGAATCTGACCTGTACAGACGTGAGATTCTGACGTATAAAGAAAAGAAAATAGAAAGAACACCTACGTTTTTCAGTGTGTGTATTTCACGAGGCCTTTATATTGTATGTTTCAGGTGTCAAACAGGGACACGTTGGCCAGCATTGCCGCTCAGTTCTTTATATTTTATGTTTCAGGTGTCAAACAGGGACACGTTGGCCAGCATTGCCGCTCAGTTCTTTATATTTTATGTTTCAGGTGTCAAACAGGGACACGTTGGCCAGCATCGCCGCTCAGTTCTTTATATTGTATGTTTCAGGTGTCAAACAGGGACACGTTGGCCAGCATTGCCGCTCAGTTCCAGACGACCACATCAGAGCTCAAGAAACTGAACAAGTTGATGGGAGCATCCATGGTGTTTCCAGGCCAGGTATGAACCACTTTAACCCGTTAGTCGCCAAATGAATCAATCTGAATTTTCACCCACTTGAAATTGTGTCTCGCTGACGCGATCCACAACTTCAAGTGAGTGAAAATTATTCAGATTTGACAAAATGGAGGTAAATCGTTTTCAAATATTGCTGATTGGTGTCATATTTCATCTTTAACATGTTTAAAAGGTGGTATTTGATGTGCTAATAAAAATGAAAACCCGAATATATATATGCGACACCGGCGGTTAAAGGGTTAAAGCGCTGAATTAATTTGTAAACATATACAAGTTTTTTTTCAATTTGAAATCATCATTAATATCTTAGTTAGCTCTTTCTGATTCATTTGAATACGTGTGTTGTGGGTCTACGGCCATTAGAAATTTTTATACTCTTACAGTGCGGGGATTGACTTTGCCGTCTGTAGACGTCAGATTCTGTCGACTAAAGTCGGTCCCCGCGCTGTAAGGGTTAGGGCGCCTTCTTATGTTTAAAAAGAACATTTTTAAAAGAAGGATGTGTATATCTGCAATGCCATTGAATAATTCAGTACATACGGGAGGGCGGGCAGGGTTTGGATGATGGAGATAATTATCAAGGACGCACAATTATTCTTTGATATATCACGTACTGAAATGTAGAAAGCCAATGATGACGTTTTTTAGTAGTAATGGTAGTAAGTTATTAATTACTTCACGTCATTTTTCGGAGCTGATGGCCAATAAATGAGACTGTAATACGTTAAAACAGTGCAGTCCATTGATGAGATAAATGATGTACAGATGATGACGTAAGGGTAATAGGGCTTGGTGGGTAGTTCAGTGTTTTCCTTCATTCGCTTGATAAGGTGTTCTGAGCATGTCTAGGAGATTTACCCACAGACATACCCAGACGTCCAGAGACTCGTTTTTTCCTTTAAAACACGGCTCCGCTATATTAGTAGGGTGGTCAGTCAATTTTGAAAGTTAGTTTGATCTTATTAAAAATCCTACAGTTGAATAGAGCTTGCTCTCCCATTTGCAAAATGGGTTCATTTTCGAAAATCGGTCCAGTAGATCCAAAGTTATGTTGAAAAGAAGGGTCCAAAAATGGCCTATTATTTGACGGGGGCTTAACTATGGGGAGCAAAACACACAAACAAGCAACTTCAAAATGTGATCATTTTATTTTGAATATTAGAAGAAGCCATATTAAGTTATTTTTACAGACAGTTTATGTTACTTTAAGAATTAAAGACAAAAAAATTATAATGGCAGTTCTAATTTTTTTGTACAGAGGCATTAAAAATGCAAGAAAATGCTATTTCACGACAATAAATTTTGCGTGTCTCGTGCAAAATTTACTGTGGGGAAGCAATTTCGAGACGCGATAACTTTTTTTTTTAATCAAATATGTTCAATATTTTAACACTACTTGTGTACACTAATATATTGAGCCAGCAGACAAAATATAATGACTCTAATACAATTCTAGTAGAAAATAGGAGGGTTTGAAGAAGCCATAATATCATTTTTGTCAAAAAACAACCAAAAACAGCCAAAATCGACCGTTTTCAAGTTTCATGAAAAAGCTCATAACTTTGTCAAATATTAATCGATTTTGACAAAATTTATCTTTTTGTGAGTTTTAAAGAATGGGCTACATATTTATCCAGGTTGTATAGTAGTTAACACAATTCTGAAAAATGATGTGTTTTTTTCAATTATTCTATTTTTTATGTCAGTATTAGGTAATCACAAATTCCTTTATAAGTTCAAAATGTCGATTCGACTTAATGAAGTTTACGTTAAGTCGCCATTTTAAACTCAGAAGTAGGCCTATAAATTGTGACATGTTACTTCATAAAATTGTACACATGTATGTAGTATTTGCATTATTTAGATATCTTTTAAGTTTACAACACAGGAAACAAAAAAATACTATTACTATAATTCATTAATATATTAAGGAACCCCTATTTAACATGTTTAACCCTTTCAGTGCGAGGACAGTCTAAAGATTCTGACGCCTAAAGTCAATATCGCACTGAAAGAATTGAATAATTACAATCGCCCTAGACCAATAACATGATCAGCATTCAGATAACCCAAGACATTTATAAATGATGATTCCATATTGAAAAAAAAACCTTTGGTCTCCACGGTTTATACAAAAATATGTCAGTGTTGTAAAGGTTAATGTTGCTATATGTTTCTACATTTTCAGGAACATCATAAAATACATGTATGTATATTGTCATGTCAAGAAATATTATTATATATAACTGAAGCATGTGAAGTGAGCACAAATTGATTAATGTTCTTTATGTTAGTAGGCCCTAATGATGTAGGGTTTCCGCCAGGAATGTTTGAGAGGGGGGTCCAAAAGGGGTGGGGGGACTGGGGTCCCCCAGGAGGAAAAAAATTGAGAACTTGAGAAATTTGAGTGCTTAAAATAACCTATTTTAAATGAAATGACAGTAAAACCTGGAATATATTGTCATTTTCTTTGCGAACAAGGGGGGGATATTCCCCCCTATGGTGCTGAGAGGGGGGAGGGGGTACGGATCCCCCCTTGGCGGAAACCCTGTGATGTAGACAAAAACAAGTGTACACTTGTATGTTGACATGACATGTCTGTATAATTACCAGTTGTTATTAGATTATCAGCATTATGTAAGAAACCAAATTATTTCTGTTGATTAAAAATAAACCATTAAACAGAAGTATGCTATAGGATGTCACCATTGCCATGTATACTTTGAAGTGTTTGAAGTAAAATTGTTTCTAATACCATAATATTTGTCAAAAAAAACTCCTTCTGCTGCTAAGACCGCACATATGCGGTTTCAAGTGAATGTCAGACCAAACAAAATATTAAAATTTGTAACATATCATTATCTTGTCATGTGGATGCTCCGTTAATCAAATAATTCAATTTGGGAGATGCCTACTTTAAAAAAAAAAATTTAAATCCTTTATTTCTCATTCATTTGAAGTTGGAAATTGTGTTAGCATTTCCATCTTTAAATGAATTAAAAATACTCACAAACAATTCAGCAGTACAAGGGTTAATATGCAGTGTCACATGATTTTAGGGCTTGAAATTGGATCAAATTTCTACTTGTCCTGTAAGACAATCATTTTTGAAAAAGAAAAGAAATAGTATGTAAGCAATATGATAAAAATAATTTGTCTTCAATCAGGCAACTGCAGTGTTCATCGACATTATCGTAATTTGACAGACAATCAGACGG
Source organism: Flabesymbios commensalis (assembly GCA_964017125.1). Classification (NCBI taxonomy): domain Eukaryota; kingdom Metazoa; phylum Annelida; class Polychaeta; order Terebellida; family Flabelligeridae; genus Flabesymbios; species Flabesymbios commensalis. Next base: position 71,383,508 of record OZ024915.1, read on the forward strand.
GCCAATTTCAAGCCCGTGACACTTTCATTGTTTTAAATTGTCACCATTGCTTTTATCCACACAAATAATCCATTGCTTTGAACTGGTATTATTACTCTAATTATCTACACAAAAAATCCATGCTTTGGATTGTTGGTATAAGCATGTCATTTATTGGGATTTCCAAGTAGCAGCATGTGCTCATACAAAGGATCTCTATTGCTTTTATCTACACAAATAATTGTTTTGAATTTAAATTGCCATGTTGTTTACTAGAACAGGTACAACGTATCCTGCCACTGTTCATCAGCACTGTGTTTCTAAAAAGCGTCTTCTCACTGTATGGTTAGGTCAGCCTTTTGTTTCTGAAGAAGTTTCCTCCCACTGCGTCATCAGGCCTACCAGAGTGTGTTGTTTCTGAAAAGTGTTCTCTCACTGTTTAATTAAGCAAACTGGGCTAACAACCTGCCTCTAAACATTCACAATTCTCATGACAGTCTTTAGGTTCTCTATTCTTCTGCAAACAAAAAAAATGGAATTTAAATTCAACCCATGTTTTCAATGTTGAAGATCACTGATCAACTTCTGTATTAATTCTATTAAACACCCTAGGCGTTAAAGCGACACAATCATGCCAAAATCATCACTTTTGTTTCGGCTCCTTGATATGTTCATAATATGATGGTGATTTTGGCCTGATTGTGTAGCTTTAATTAGAATAGTAGGCCTACATCCTGAGGGGAATGTGTGGTTGTTAGAGTAGTTTTTTAATGGCTAAATAGTGTACCATGATCATGGATTTTATTTTAAAATCAGGTGAGTGGGCTTTTATTGGAATATGGGTGTTTAATAAAGTAAATGCGGTATATATTTAATGTTTAACCCTCACAGCGCGGGGATAGACTTTAGTCGTCAGACGTCTGGAGACGTCAGATTCTGACGACCAAAGTCGATCCCCGCACTTTAAGAGTAAAAATATTTCTAATGGCCATAGACCCCCAACATAGGTATTTAAATGAATCGGAAAGAGCTAACTAAGACAGTTATGATGATTTCAAATTGAAAAAAAAACCTTTTGGTTTTTAAGGTTTATAGAAAAAAATTCAGCTCTTTAAGGGTTAAAAATAGAAAGGCAAATGGCACATAGGAAGGCAAATGGCATTCAGCACATAAAAACGGGCTTCAGTGGTGAAAGGGTTAAAGTACTAGTTATCACACCTGGCATTTTTGTTTTCTTTTGTTTATCCAAAAAAACAAGACAATTTGAAGAAATGAGCTTTCAATTTGTTGTATATTAACCTTCATCCTGCTGGAACCATAAATATTTGGTTCAAAGCAAGATTCAATCCAAATAAAATACCAATGAAGATGATTTAAAAATTTACAGGGGATGGTGTTTTTTATTTTGAAAGGTGACTGTTTTCTATTACAATAGTAATCGCTCTTCTTCATTTAAAGCTGGAAATTGCGTTATCATGGTTATGTATGCTAAATATTCAACTTTAGCTAGATAGGCCTACTGTTCTGTAAATAATAATTTACTACCACCACTTTTCAAACTCTGTACACAACACTGAATCAGCATTCAAAATAATGCCTTTTACTTGTCCAAAATAACCAAACATTTTTCTCCTATTAATTAAACAAAAGTTAAGACTATAAGACATTTCGGGTTAAATACTCTTTGTTTGCAATGTTGAGCTTCGATTGCATTGCGTACCTAAGGGACGCACTATTAGATATGGCTAGACAAGCTTACTTTTTATGTTTCGTTGGGGAACAAAAATATCAGATTTGTCGTTTGCCTTTCCTGTTCTGTATGTTACTATTTGCCGTTTTCTTCTGGTCCACATATTTTTATGAATTCCGTCAACAAACATTTTTTCAACCGCATTTTTTACAATTTTTTTTCAACTATTCTAGCGACAAACTATTTTTATATGACTTGTACCCCCCCTGCAAGTATCTAAGGCCACAATGTTTAATTTCTCAGTTTTAGATCAGAATAAATATAATGAGGCATGGCGGAAAAAAACAATATTAAAAAAAAATAAAAGATTGAACATATTTTTGGAAAAGTTAATGAGGGCGACGAAATAAAAAAAACGCTTGACCTATTTTAAAAAAAGTTAATCAGGGCGACGAAAAAAAACAACAAAAAAACATAGCTAGAAAAATATTTTTTATCTGTCAAAATAGACTTGGTTTTTTTCTTATTGTTTTTTTTATCTCCCGAAATTAACTTTTTTTCAAAAATGGGCAAGAATTTAATGCGCGCTCTGGGCAGAAGAAACGCATGATTTTTTTTGAGTAATGCGCAACCTAAATCCAATGCGCTTGCTCATCTAAAACAGAGAAACAAACATATCGGCCTTACGGTGAGTACAGTCTCTGCAATGTGTGCGACCGGGTGAGGAAAATCTACATAAAATTTCTGGACACCCTGAAATGATAAAATAATTTTCAACCACCTTTATTTTGAATGCTGCTGTTTTAATGTCGAACAGACCTTGACCTTCTAGGCTCATATTTTAAGATGTGACTATCGTTTGATATTAATTATTCATTTAAAATTTACCATAGTCTATTCAAAGACAAAACAAATTTATATTGACAACCCATTAATGTGCAGAATCAAGATCTCTACTAAATAAGTAGACTTGAATAAAAAAAACATAGGCCTATATAGGCTAAGAAAAATTATGAGTATGAAGTTGAAGTGAAGACAGAAACTGAGTCTGAGCAATGTTAAGTCTGAACTGAATAGCCTAGCCCTAGAAATAAATAGAGGTCTAGTCTCATTTAAAGCAGAATGCATCAGAATTAATATTAATTTGAGGAATGTGCTTGTATGATGTTGTTTAGAGGCATATCAGACGAGATTTTAGCCTGCAGCAGACTGAATGTTCCGTAACTCATCAATTATCGCTCGCTCAAACACATGTTTTCCAAGTTGGATTCTAAGTGACCAGCGATCGTCATATGTAAGATGCAAATAATGTCTTAAAATACAAATAAAGCACATACTAATTAAATAATTTAACCTTTGAACATGAATCCAACATTAGACAAAAATATTTTTTTATTTATCTTTCAAAACAGCGTCATAATTTGATGACGGAGAACGGAATCGAGGCTCAACATCGTCAGACGCTTCCCGGCTGATTCACGAAATTTATCCTTTTTTCACCATTTAGAATCACTTGACTGTTGCTCCCTTGTTTAATCTAAATTATTAAACCTGTGTTGAAGCTATAAATTAACAAATTAGATTATTTTTTCGATCCTAAAGTTGTAAATTTTTGGTCTTTATTGAGACGTTTTCGCTAGCTCATTTACCTGTACACTGTCACATGACATCTTAAATCAAAATGGCGGCTCACTTTCAAAACAATCTGCGATGCTTCGCCGTCATCAAGCACTTTCTGGTTGTCTTAGCAGCCAGTTTAGTCCTCACTCGAATTGAGTCAGAGGACGTTAGAGGTGTGAATTACCCTCACGAAATCCCCTTTCATGATTACACTCTGTACAGGGAACATGATATACTTTTTACCTCACCGGCATTTTATTTCGGCCCGCCGGCAATACATGTTCATGTTTTTCTAAATTCTCGAATTTTTCTTGGGGTAAAACCGATTTTCAGGCTATGTCCTAGTTTTGTGTCAAGTCAGCCCAGCCCACCTAAATTAGATTTTGGTTCAGCCTTATTTTTAATTTTACTTTCTGGCCAGGTTGAATTAAATCCAGGTCCCCCCATGTCTGGAAGCCTAAATTTGTCATCGATCTTCCCATGTGGCTATTGCGAAGACCCGGTCACATGGGACCAGCGTGGAATTTGCTGTGATAGTTGTGATATGTGGTTTCACAAAGATTGCGTTGACATGGGATCTTTCACCTTCCTAGCGTATTCCACAACTAACGTCTCGTGGATATGCTGTCGATGCAATCATTCAAATTTTGATAGAAATTTATTCCATTCGTTTGAAATCGAAACCACAAATAATTTTGACAATCTAAATTCTAGTGGCTCTGAGAACGTAGTCAATTCACCAAATTCAGATTTTGCTCCCACACAGCACAGTAGTCCGATTCCCCCCTTTAGGCCTAAAAACCGTCAAAGAAACTGGCGTACTTTATTGATAAATTGTAGAAGCCTAAAGGGGAAAGTAGCAAATTTTTTAGCATCTCTAAATTATTACCAACCTGATTGCATCCTCGGCACTGAATCTTGGCTTGACAAGGATACCACTACCAGCGAAATTTTCCCTCCTGAATACCAAGTTTTACGTAGAGATAGAAATTCAAAAGCCCGTGGAGGAGGAGTCTTTATTGCTGTCAAAAAACATTATGACATGACCCTCCTCCCTGATTTACAAACTAACTGCGAAATTTTATGGGCTAAAGTTCAGATATCGGCATCAAAATCATTAACCCTCGGTTGTTTTTATAGACCTCCTGACTCCAAAATTAGTACTTCAGAAGAACTTGTGAAATCTTTAGACCTGATGCCAAAAAATTCAAATCAGACCATTGTCCTGGGAGGTGATTTCAACCTACCTGGAATTGACTGGGACAATGGGGTAGTAAATCCTAAAGCGGCAAACAAATCCCAATGCGAGCTGCTTCTGTCAAGCCTAGATACACATGCCCTGGCCCAAATTCACAAAGAACCTACTAGAGAAGAAAATATTTTGGACCTCCTGATCACAAATAAACCTGGTTTAATTAAATCTTCTCATAGTGTACCTGGAATCTCGGATCACTGTGCTGTGGTGACTGAACTGGATATTGACCCGCCCTACCGCCGTACAAAACCCCGCCCAGTGCGTCAGTTCAAAAATGCTAATTGGGAAGCTATCAGGCAACAAATTAGGAGCTGCTGGACCTCCTTTTCAAAAAAAAAGTCCTAGCCGATCTGTCGATGAAAATTGGTTGAAACTAAAATCCATCCTAAATCAATGCCTGGACAAATTTATACCGACCAAAATGACTTCCCCTCGGGAAAATCTACCTTGGCTATCCAAATCACTTCTCGCATCTATTCGGAAAAAAGCATCTCTATATAATAAAGCCAAGCGTACGAATAAAGCTGACCTTTGGGCAAAGTACAAATTATGTAAGCGGCAGACCCAGCGTGCCATCAGGTCTGCCAGGTGGTCTTTTTTGAAAAACAAACTTTCTGAATCTTTAGAACAAAAAAATTCAAAACCACTCTGGCGTTATATCAAATCAAAACGTCAGGATGGAAATGGTGTCTCTCCTTTGAAGGAAAACGGCCAGCTGCAGTCAGATAGCAGACGTAAGGCCGAAATATTAAACAACCAATTTTGCTCAGTTTTTACCTCGGAAGACACCACAAATATACCTAAACTACCCGGACCACCGAATACTGAAATGCCTAAATTTGAAATTACTGTTCAAGGTGTAACTAAATTACTCGAGGGTTTAAACGGCGGGAAGGCACCCGGACCAGACGAGCTCCCGAATCTGATTCTGAAGAATGCTGCCAACGAAATATCTCCCTTTCTTAAAATTATTTTTGATCAATCTCTACAGACGGGCAAATTACCAGATGACTGGGTAGAGGCTAATGTTGCCCCAGTCTTCAAAAAAGAGGATCGGCACTCTCCGGCAAACTACAGGCCGATATCCCTCACATGTGTTTGTGCCAAATTACTCGAACACATCATTTGTAAACAAATTATGTCCCATTTTTCGGAAAACAAAATTTTAACACATGTACAACATGGCTTTCGCTCAAAACACTCATGCGAAAGCCAGCTTTTGATTACAACTGATGAATTTATTCAAAATTTTGAAGGCAAGACACAAACAGATGTTGTTGTCTTAGATTTTAGTAAGGCCTTTGACGTTGTCCCCCATCAACGCCTCTTACACAAACTCGACCACTATGGAATTCGGGGAACAACTCTTAATTGGATTCAAAATTTCTTGACCAATAGAACCCAAAAAGTAGTAGTTGATGGCAGCTCTTCAGAATCAGCTCGTGTAAAGTCCGGTGTGCCCCAGGGTACTGTTCTCGGACCCCTACTATTCTTGACCTACATTAATGACCTCCCTTCCACGGTCTCGTCGCAGGTTCGTCTCTTTGCAGATGACTGTCTCCTGTATCGCCCGATAAAATGTCGGGCAGATCAGGAGAAACTGCAGAGAGACCTATCTGCGTTACAGGACTGGGCAGATCGATGGGGGATGTGCTTCAACCCCTCGAAATGCTCGGTCCTGAGGGTGTCCAGGCCGAAATCAAAAAACCTGGAATTCCAGTACACCCTGAAAGGTGAAACATTAGAAAATGTTTCATCAACACCATATCTTGGTGTTTGCCTTAGCGAGACTCTGGAATGGGAGGCCCACATTAACAAAATTACAAGTAAAGCGAATTCCACCCTGGGCTTCCTTCGGAGGAACCTGAAGGCATGTCCCCCTAAATTAAGGGAGACTGCCTATTTCTCCCTGGTCAGATCATCCTTAGAATATTCTTCAGCAGTTTGGGACCCCTTTAGACAAAAAGACATTGATAAATTAGAAAAAATTCAAAGAGCAGCAGCAAGATTTGTCACCCAAAATTATAGACAAACAGCCAGTGTGACATCTCTCATTCAGAACTTGGGCTGGACTGACTTGAAAACAAGACGAAAAAATTCTAGGCTTTTATGTATGTTCAAAATTCTAAATGAGTTAGTTGAAATTCCTATCAATGACCGTTTAATCCCAGCAGATAGAAGAACACGTGGTGGGCACAATCAGGCTTATAAACACATCAGAGCTAACACCACACTGGGACAAAATTCTTTTTGGCATCGAACTATCCCTGATTGGAATTCTCTTCCGGCAGCTGCCACAGAATCGAAAACTGTGGCAGCATTCAAGAGTCAGCTGGTCGACTAGATCTGCCAGCCTCTTTCCCCCCCTCCAGCCTGATACTCCACAATGGAGGACTGCTGGAGTATTATTTCAAAGTCAAAGTCAAAGATCGCATAAAAACTCAGTTCACGTTACTGTTGTAAACAAGCTAAAACAGGAAGTACTCACCTGCGCCGACGCCACGATCTCGTCCTGCAAACAAGTCACGCGCTCACTGAATTCTAAACGGATAATTACGATAAACATATCATTGGATTCAGAACAGCTCACACTCTCTGAATCTGTGCTACGATTGGACTTTTTTCAATCGGGACATAACGTAAAATTTAAACAAAGTGTTTCGTTTGGAATCTAACTAATTTTCAAATTTGGTAACTCAAATCGTAGCACAGATTATAAAACCACAGGAGTGTGGCAAACTTTTGTAATTTATTTCATGTTAATATCTTTAAAATTGATGAAGCGCGCTGGCATCGAACACACCCCTTTTTGAAAATAAAAGTGCTTCCATCGCGAAAAATGAAGACGACGCGCACGCCGCGGTAGCATATTTACGACGTCATAACTCAGTGACAAATGCCCCAAATACGATGATTTTCTCACACGCCTTAGAACTTTATTAGGTTAACAACATATTAAAATTTCAAACATATGAACTTAAAATTAAAGAAACTGTGAGCGAATGAAAATTGCTGATCGTGAAGTGTGCTCCCCATAGTTAAGCGCCTGTCAAATCTTTTTTCCGGAATTGTGACGTCCCTAATATTAGGGTCGGATAGTCCCCAAAGTAACAATAGCTGAGGGTAACTTCATTTAAAAGCCCTTTATGTAGTTGTAGTGTTGTTCCTGAAACACCACTTTACTACTTAGATTAACGCCAAGAATTATTTAGATCCATTAACAAATTTTTTTCTCCAGGCTACCCACTTTCGCTTGAAATATTGTTACGTGGTATTCCAGACCTAACAGTTAATAGCAATGTCTTTCTCACCACTAAAGTTTTCAAATTCCTTCATAACTCTGCTAGATTTATGTAACAAATTATAACTATTCTGTCTCGCTCCACTGGTGAACAAATGCAGCATTATTATCATGTAATCATAATATGTTATATAGGGCATGTGACTATTCTCTGTTTTATTTCTATTGGATTTTATTGTTTTGCATGAGGAAACCATTCTATTAGTTTTCGTAACTACTATGCAATCCTTTTGAAATAAATATGTTTATACCAACTGCATTCATCATTCACCTTATTGTTGTTTATTTGCAGACGTTGTTTGTTCCTGATCCAGACTATGAGTCTAGTGAATCACCCTCTCCTGTCAACAGTCCACATCACAAGACGTTTACATCATCCTCCCTGGACAATGCCATGGCACCCCCGGTAACCGCAGCTCAACCCTTTGTCTGATAATCAAGACAATAGTCGTTTTTAATCCATTTTATTAGCCGATTAATATACTGTTATTGGGGATTAAATGACTGTTTAAACATCAAAATCTGAAAATGTTTGGTCTCAAATTAAACAAGTAGGAGTAATTTTCAACCACTTGGGGTTGTGGATCGCGGTAGCGAGACACAACTTCAAGTGGTTGAAAACAATTTTTACGTCATCATCCCTGGACAATGCCATGGCACCCCCGGTAACAGCAGCAACCCTTTGTCTGATAATCAAAACAATAGTCGTTTTAATCCATTTTATTAGCCGATTAATATACTGTTATTGGGGATTAAATGACTGTTTAAACATCAAAATCTGAAAATGTTTGGTCTCAAATTAAACAAGTAGGAGTAATTTTCAACCACTTGGGGTTGTGGATCGCGGTAGCGAGACACAACTTCAAGTGGTTGAAAACAATTTTCACGTCATCATCCCTGGACAATGCCATGGCACCCCCGGTAACAGTAGCAACCCTTTGTCTGATAATCAAGACAATATTCGTTTTAATCCATTTTATTAGCCGATTAATATACTGTTATTGGGGATTAAATGACTGTTTAAACATCAAAATCTGAAAATGTTTGGTCTCAAACCACTTGGGGTTGTGGATCGCGGTAGCGAGACACAACCTCAAGTGGTTAAACTTTTTTTAGGTCATCCTCCCTGGACAATGCCATGGCACCCCCGGTAACAGCCTTAAATAATCACCCAGTGCTGGTTTAAAGTCGGGTCAGTGTCGCTGACAATGGTTTAACTTCAAACCGACATAGGCTTAACTTGTCTGTTTGTACGGTGAAAAAATTAAATCAAATCTCTTTGTGGATGTGTACGGAATAAATACATTATACAGTTTTTTTCAGTAGGCTCAGTTGCAAACCATATAAATCGTCACTGAAATGGATTTACAGTTTATCATAAATTCACAGTTAAATACTTTTCAATTTTGTGTTTCTTTTTCATTATTTTGAGGTATTTTTTTTACTCACTGTAAGCATACTTTATTAACAATTGAAGCAATACAAATGTAATCGAGGTTTTTCTTTTCTACTTAAAAAAGAAAAATGAACATGTTTACATCATAATATAAAACGGCCATATTAGGAAGTCAAAATAAAATCACAGATTTTTTGACGATTTTTGCCTGCTTGAGTCGCTTTAAAGCTGGAAACAAAATAATTCAAAATTGCTTAGAAAACAATTATCCCCTGTACTGCTAAAAGGCTATTTTCATCCATTTGAAGCTGGAATTGCTGACGCAAATTCAAACTTCAAATGACGAAAAATATTAATTTTTATGAAAAATAAACATCTGTGAAAAATAATTATTTAATTAACACATGTAGCTATTTTATGGATTTCAGTTGCATTTTATTTGGCCTTAACCCTTTCAAGCCTGATTACCACTGTCATCTTCATCCACTACAAGCCGCAAATTGCTGTCGCAATTCTCGACTTATAGTGGATGAAGATGATTTGTTGTGGGTGAAAAATTTAAGAAAATTATCATGTATTGGTAAACAAGTTTCATGGAAATTTCCGTTCAAAAAACCTTGGTTGTAGGAAAATTAAGTTTCAGGGATGTAAAATGATGCTGTATTGCATCGTGAGGGCTTAAAGGGTTAACACATGCTATTTTATGGATTTCAGTGGCATTTTTTAAGGCCTGACACTTGCTTGAACGGCTCAAGTACCACAAAGGTTGAGCTGGACCGTGTTATATATAATTATTTTTTTGCAGGACATCCCCACTGTTCGCCAGGTGATAAAGCCGCCCCACCCGGCCCCAGGTCTGGCTGAGCGCACAGTACCTGCTGAGACAGAGAAACCACCTGACGTGGTCCCCAAGGCTCTGTCTGAGGAGGAAGCCAAAAGACTAGATGAAGAATGCTTTGAGAGGTTCATCAAAGTCAACGTCAAACACATCACTGACGGCCAGGTGAGGATCAATTAATCAATCGACCAATTAATCAAGCAATCAAACAATCCATCAAACCTATCAAGCAATCAGTCAGTCAGTCAATAATTCAATTAATCAGTCAATCAATCAATTAATCGATTAATCAGGCCATCAATCAATGACCCAATCAATAATCACCAATCAATCATAAGGCTATTGTCATCTCCATGAATATCCCTCTGTTTGTCCGTCCATCTGTCCTCGCTTCCTTTTGTTTGATTATTCAATGCAAACCCTCCGGATGGGTTTGAAAAATGGTCCGCCACTCCAAGCACTTTTTTATTTTTCATTGCAACTGTGATTCAGTCTCAGATTTATTTACAACTTTCAAAATATCTGAATAAGCGAGGTAATTTTCCCTGAGGGCTACTCTCATCTGTGATGACCTATTTTCTTCATCTTCAGGGTGTGGTTAACGGAGTGCTGCTGGTCACGCCCAACGCCATTATGTTCGACCCCAACGTGACGGACGCCCTGGTGATGGAGAACTCGCCGGAGAAGTACGGCATGATCGCTCCCATGGAAACCATCATCAGCGCCGCCATGTACCACGACATCAAAGCCATGAAATACAAGCAGGGAGTCAGGTAAGTCATGGTCCTTCATCAGTGCTGCCATGTACCACGACATCAAAGCCATGGAGTACAAGCAGGGAGTCAGGTAAGTCAGGGTCCTTCATCAGTGCCGCCATGTACCACGACATCAAAGCCATGGAGTACAAGCAGGGAGTCAGGTAAGTGATGTTCCTTCATCAGTGCCGCCATGTACCACGACATCAAAGCCATGAAATACAAGCAGGGAGTCAGGTAAGTCAGGGTCCTTCATCAGCGCCGCCATGTACAGTACCACGAAATCAAAGCCATGAAGTACAAGCAGGGAGTCAGGTAAGTCATGGTCCTTCATCAGTGCCGCCATGTACCACGACATCAAAGCCATGAAGTACAAGCAGGGAGTCAGGTAGGTCATGGTCCTTCATCAGTGCCGCCGTGTACCACGACATCAAAGCCATGAAGTACAATCGAGGAGTCAGGTAAGTCATTGTCCTTCATCAGTGCTGCCATGTACCAGGACATCAAAGCCATGAAGTACAAGCAGGGAGTCAGGTAAGTCATGGTGCTTCATCAGTGCCGCCATGTACCACGACATCAAAGCCATGAAGTACAAGCAGGGTGTCAGGTAAGTCATGGTGCTTCATCAGTGCCGCCATGTACCACGACATCAAAGCCATGAAGTACAAGCAGGGAGTCAGGTAAGTCATGGTCCTTCATCAATGCCGCCATGTACCACGACATCAAAGCCATGAAATACAAGCAGGGTGTCAGGTAAGTCATTGTCCTTCATCAGTGCTGCCATGTACCATGAAGTACAAGCACTGGGTGAGGTATATGTATAAAGGAACGTGGTTTTCCTGTTCATTCTGTTTTTATATCCGAAAATGTCATTTTGTTTTCTGGAAATCCAGCCAAAAATATAATTGCTGGTGAATGGCTCTCTTGCAGTCTTATTCTTATTTTCAAATACATTATATTTTACAATGTTTGCAAAAGCTACAAAATTTAAAGCTGTTATTTATGAACTTCTAACTGGTTAAAAAGGTTTAACTCAATGCAGTTTAGCAACTGATCATCATTCTCAATGTTCTGTAAATGACATAATTTATCTCCTTCTATTTCTCTTTTCACATCAGTAATGGGGATAAACCTGCGATTTACCATTCCGAGTCGTGCCCGATGTACACAGAGACTTCAGGTGATGATGTCAAGGGTAAGCCTGAAGCGATGGACCAGACAGACAAACCAGGGACGACTGATGCGGACGGAGGTACGGACGGACCGCCTCATACACAACGACTGTCACGTATGCACCGGGAAAACAGTGTATGTTCATGTGGCGCGTTTGACCTAATGACCCCTGAAGACCCGCCTGGTGATTTGAAGGAGGAGGATGAGGAGGAGGAGAACAGGGTAGAGGCAGCGGGAGAAGCTGCGGGACAGGCGGATACCACATCCAGGAATACAGGTAATGTACCAATAGATGACCAAGATGCATTAAACCTTTCAAGCTTGAATTTACCATTGTCATCCTCATCCACCACAGGTCCATCCTAGTGGATTAAAATTAATTGGAGTGGGTGACAAATTGAAAAAAATTGTGGTATTGTTTGCTCGCTAATCACGACAATGGTCGTTTTTAATCCACTTTATTAGCCGATTAATTCACTCACTGTAATTCGGAATTAAATGACTGTTTAAACATCAAAATCTGTGAATGTTTGGTCTCAAATTAAACAAGTAGGAGTAATTTTCACCCACTTGGAAGTTGTGGGTCGCGGTAGCGACACACAACTTCGAGTGGGTGCAAATTTAAATAAATTAACTCAGCAACAATTTCACCCTTTAAACACTCAAGATGCATCAAAGCATCATTCTGCATTCCTGAAAACTGATTTGATTCCATGCACTTGATAGTTCTACAGCGAACATTTTTTATGAAACATTATTAACAATATTATTTCAATTATCTTTAGGTTGTCACCCATTCCAAGTCATCTTCATCACTACTAGTCCAGAATAGCTTTCAGTGGGTGAAGATTTCAATTCTAAATTCAAGATTAAAAGAGTTAATGAAAATTTAAGCTCTGCAGGGATGCAAAGTGAATGTTTGAGGCATCGTGGGTGTCTCTTATCAGGCAGATGTGCTGAGTGTCTGGTAATGTGCTGTAGATGTGCTGGGATTTTTTACTATAGGTTTATCAGGAGGAAGTGCTGCTTCAGAAGACTTGGCTCAGTTGTATTTGCACGCTCAGAGTGGTGAGCAGGCCGCGGGCTCAGATCATACTGAGGGTGTCATGGGAGGCACAGAGGCTGATGTCAGCACCGTGGAGGAAGGGGAATCCCCGCGGGATGATAACGAAGGGGAAATCCCGCAGGACAGTAAGGAAGGGGAATCCCCTCGGGCTGCTGAGGAAAATGAATCCCAGCGAGGCGGCAAGGAAGGGGAATCCCCTCAGGACCATAAGGTAGGGGAATCCCCAGCTGCCGGAGATGATGATGATGCCGCCACACCACACACACAGATAGGCAACATCAAGTATTTCCAATATGATGACATTCCTCTACCAACTGAAGATGTAGCTGATGGTAAACCAGATGGAGAGGAGCGGTCCCCCGGTCTGACGAGCCTCACATCTGAGAGCGGTTCCCCGCGCGGTGTCCTCGGCCGCACCATAGATTCTCTCAGTTCACTCGGCTCAGGCATAGTGTCCACATCCCCTAATTTCAGCACCATTGTAGATTTTTCCAGTGGACTTTTCACCAGGAACGCTGAGGATCGTGGGCGGGTACGTGACATCAATGACCTGACCACTAATGGTCGAGTGCGTGATATCAATGACTTGACCGCTAACACGACCACGGTATGGCATCACGGCCAGCCGTCTGCTTCTATTGTACAGCAGGATCCCGCAGGACGTAGTCAGGGGGCCAGACCTGATCTAATAGATGGAGCGGGTGCTGATCCAGGCGCTGACAGTGACCTGGTGGTGGAGAACATGGTGAAGCTGGTGGACAGACCCGACCTGTTCAAGTCTCTGGATGGTACGTCTCCAGCCTTTATATCCAACTAAGCACTTTTCTAATGGTACACTTTGTGATTCAGTAGACCCCCAACAAACACCATACACGGAGCCAACGGTGATTTACTGTTGGGCCAGCGTCGTAGACGGTGGACCAGCATTAAACCATCATTGGATCAATGTCTTGTGTTAATTAAGTTTCTAGATATTACCACTTGAGAAAAATAGACATCCAATTATTTGAAGTTAGCGCCCTTCACAAACTATGTTACAGATTTCAGTGACACTTAATGGGGGACATATTATATCAGTTCTAATAGTGCTAATACTTAGTTGTTAATATCACACCGCTGTATTGATTTCTTATTGCACTGGTAGTTTTAACATTACTAACTCAGACTAGGGAATTGTAGTGTCTGTTGCCACTGATTGATCGATTTAGACAATGGGGCGGTGCCTACGAAAATATGTACATTTAATGTGATAGATTTGTTTTTCAAAATGTTTTTAAATACTTTTTCCGAAGTTGTTGGAGTTGTCTTCAACATTCTGGAATTATTTTTGTTAAGTGAGGTTAATAAATTAGTTCTGCTCTTGTCACTTTGATCGGGGGAGGATACATGAGAATGTGGCAACTTTCACATCAAAACACGTCTCTCTATTTGCAGACTCTAACTAAATCATTTAGACAGCAGTTTAACATCACATAAGATTTTTCTTCTGTAGAAATTCACATCAATCATTTAGTTACCTGGCCTAATCTTAAAATGAAGAGGCCGTAACAGATTTTTATTTATTTATTTCTTCCATTAATTTATTTCTGGCTCACAATGTTTTTGTGTAGTGGAGAATAAAGTGTGAAATCGATTAGAATTAGTGAGTGGTGTATTGCTCTTCTTACTTGAAAAGGAAGCAGTTGTTGAATAGAGTCACAAACACAATAAATGCAGTCTAACTAATAGGATTTTTAGTGTGCTTGAAATTCAATAATTCAAATATGTTATGATCATTACAGTACAATTATATTTGAGTTATTGTTCAATGAAGGAAATCGATAAAATTGAGCATATTGGTGTACTTGACAATTACAGGGTTTATTGTGGATTCATATGTCGCCTTTTTTTTATCTGACTGTAACTCTTTATCATGTTTCAGCTTTGGGTAAGTATATGGACGTGCTAATCTGTATGCTCGGTATTGTGGTTACATTATCGTTCTCTTGGATCTAAAATGTCCACACGTGACTGACATATAACCACTCTTTATCTTCTAAGGAACGATATTTATTTACAAGTTGTCAGTGATGTTTTGATTTTTGGTTGATGTAAATAATTGTATACATACTCTTTCATGCATGCGTCGTTTATAACACCGTGTTGTGATGTATATTTTATTTAGTGCGGATTAATTGCACAATTTGCTGTAATCTGTATTTTAGTGCCACCTATTGCACAATTTGGTGTCCATCCAACCTAGGATCCCAGCAAACACGAGGCATTGAACCAATGCTAGGTTATTCCTGGCCCACCGTCCTTGGTTCAATGCCTCGTGTTGCTGGGTTACATTATTAAGTTATAGGCACATTTTTATCACGTTACCTTCTCATCTTTGAACACTGGTGTCTACCTTTATGCATACTTCCCAATTTTTACTATACAGCGGCAGTTGCATGTAGATAGAGCAGTAATGCTGTACCCCTTATAATTCACCGGTGACGTCAGTCTATTGTTAAAACAGTAGACTGGGATGTACGAATCTACTGTCATTTTTCATACTGGCCCGGGCGAGCACAGTGATTAGTATACAGGTTTTACCATGACACAACATGCCCAATGTTTCTTGGCTAACCAGACGACTATGTTGTTATCTATAAATTCTTGTGCCTATTTTTGTGTATTTTAAGTCGAAGAAAGACTTAAATTACGATAGATTCGTAGATCTGAATATACTCGGCGCTGCGCGCCTCGTACATTCAGATCTACGAATCTATCGAATTTCGTTCTTTCTCCTTGACATACATTACTTGACCTGGTTCATTGTGTGATTATCAGAAGCTGATGGTGGTAATACATGTACATGTAGTAAACCTGGTAAGTGTCAAGTCAGTCTGCACATCTGGTGAGACATCTTCCCGCGGCAGCGTATCAGGCTCGAGCCGAAGACAGATTCACACATGCCAAGATCTACCATATGATGTTTAACCTTTCAATGCCGATTTTAGCTTATCCGGCCTTTAGGCCTAAGATGAGCTTATGCCAATCCCATCGTGTTGCGTTTGTCGTCTGTTTGTCGTCTGTCCACAATTCACAAGAAATGTTTCTCCTTCCTCAATGCTTATCCGATTTCAATTCTGTTTGGTTTATTTGAAAGAGCTCGTGTCTGTGCAGAGAACTGTCTCACGGATTTCAGAATTTTTAATTTGTAATCATCTTGCGCTAATTAAGGATGAGCTTCTGTGTCATTGACACTCTGGTCTTAACCCTTACGACGCTGAATTAGTTTTCTATAAACCCTGGAGACAAAAGGGTTTTCGCAATTTAAAATTGTCTTAGTTAGCTCTTTCGCTTCATTTGAATACCTATGTTATCGGTCTATTTACAGATTCACATTCTGACTTATAAGTCCCCTCGCTAGAAGGACTACCCCTTTCATCTCAGCTTAAGAGTTGATCATGTGCTCACTGCATGTAGATCTGTCTGAATGAGGTCAGGTCAGGGGTGACACGATTCAGTAGGCTGAATATAGTGGTATTGGCTGCTCTATATAGAGTAACATGATTCAGGAGGCTGAACTCTCCAATCAGATGCTATACACACCCTCATGATGGCCTATGTAGGTCAGAGGTCGTTGCTGCATTGCATGATTCGGGAGGCGGGAATATCCAATCACTCTCACGATGGTCTATATATAGTGGCATTGGCTGCTCCTGCTAGCTCGGTTTCTCGGTTCCCAAGCGATACCCTGCCGAGGGAAGATGTGGTGGTGATGTAAAGCATGGTGCTGCATGCGTTGAGGTTTCTACTGATATCCTCTTTAAAACCCTCTCAAGACTGAATTTACCATTGTCATTTCATCCACTACAAGCTACGAATTGCTGTCCCAATTCTCGACTTGTAGCGGATGAAGATGATTTGATGTGGTTTAAAAATTGAAGAAAATTACCATGTATTGGTAAACCAGTTTCATGGAAATTTTCGTTCTAAAACCTAAAAAGGAAAATTAAGTCTGTTCAGGGATGTAAAATGATGTTTTAATGCATCGTGAGGGCTTAAAGGGTTAAAGCTAAAATGTTGTAACTGCTGATTTTAAAATAAATAGTGTTACAATGCTCTAGGGGGTAAAGGATTACAGGGTGTCATGTGGTTTCTAGGGGGTAAAGGGTCACGTGGTTTCTAGGGGGTAGAGGGTTACAGGGTGTCACGTGGTTTCTAGAGGGTAGAGGGTTACAGGGTGTCACGTGGTTTCTGGGTGGTAAAGGGTTACAGGGTGTCACGTGGTTTCTAGAAGGTAAAGGGTTACAGGGTGTCACGTGGTTTCTAGGGGTAAAGAGTTACAGGGTGTCACGTGGTTTCTAGGGGGTAAAGGGTCACAGGGTGTCACGTGGTTTCTAGGGGGTTAAAGGGTTACAGGGTGTCACGTTGTTTCTGTGGGGTAAAGGGTTACAGGGTGTCACGTGGTTTCTAGAGGGTAAAGGGTTACAGGGTGTCACGTGGTTTCTGGGGGGTAAAGGGTTACAGGGTGTCACGTGGTTTCTAGGGGTAAAGGGTTACAGGGTGTCACGTGGTTTCTAGAAGGTGAAGGGTTACAGGGTGTCACGTGGTTTCTAGGGGGTAAAGGGTTGCAGGGTGTCACGTGGTTTCTAGGGGTGGAGGGTTGCAGGGTGTCACGTGGTTTCTAGGGGGTTACAGGGTTACAGGGTTTCACGTGGTTTCTAGGAGGTAAAGGGTTACAGGGTGTCACGTGGTTTCTGGGGGGTAAAAGGTTACAGGGTGTCTCGTGGTTTCCAGGGGGTAAAGGGTTACAGGGTGTCACGTGGTTTCTAGGGGGTTACAGGGTTACAGGGTGTCACGTGGTTTCTAGGGGGTAAAGGGTTACAGGGTGTCACGTGGTTTCTAGGGGGTAAAGGGTTACAGGGTGTCACGTGGTTTCTGGGGGTAAAGGGTTGCAGGGTGTCACGTGGTTTCTAGGGGGTAAAGGGTTACAGGGTGTCACGTGGTTTATAGAGGGTAAAGGGTTGCAGGCTGTCACGTGGTTTCTAGGGGGTTACAGGGTGTCACGTGGTTTCTAGGGGGTTACAGGGTGTCATGTGGTTTCTAGGGGGTAAAGGGTTACAGGGTGTCACGTGGTTTATATAGGGTGAAGGGTTACAGGGTGTCACGTGGTTTCTAGGGGGTAAAGGGTCACAGGGTGTCACGTGGTTTCTAGAGGGTAAAGGTTTACCGGGTGTCACGTCATTGAGTCAATTTGCTGAGTTAGCTGGGAAAATCGTTTCAACCAAGTAATTCTGTCCCAGAAGTTCTCAATATTGAGTTGAATTGTGACAAATAGTGACAGTTGCATTTATGAGAAAGCAATAATTTTTGTTGGACATAAACACTGATAAAGACACTTTTTTCTCACTATCATGCACCGTGGGCATGGGTACGCACTACACTGGGTAATTGTCTTGACATGACAGCATGCACTGTTTTTAACTACAATAAAGCGTCCCCTTTGATATGAAAGGGTGTATCAGACACTTCACAAAGTAGCAATTACACCCCTTCATATTTAAGGCACCCTGCCCAGTCAGGTCAGACCGTCAGACTAACAGTCTAACCTTGACAACAGATGTGTGTGAAGCCGGTACGAAATGGAGGGGGTGCGAGCAACGTGAATATTCATTATGACGTCACCGGTTTACTGACTGTAGTGTGGAGGTCACACTCAGGTCAGATTGTCTGGCCTGCAGGAGTTAGGCAGGGAAGGGGGGGGTTCTGAACTCATAGCACATATACGTGATATCCAGGAGTCTGCCGGTAGCAGACAACTGGATAGATGAAGATGATTCAAGGGGACGATGGAGTCTTTAGTAGAGTTCTATTAGTATTTCTAGACATTAGAATGTTTTAGAACTGTTTTTTTATATCGTCTATAATGTTATTATTATTAGTGTGTATTTTGTCACTTGATTCTAAAATTTTGCTGATCTGCAATGTTGAAAAACAAATGCCTTTATGCATGTCACGTGCGTCTCGCCGAGGAAGTGAACGTAATAGTGATCCAGCAAAAAGTCAACGTGCAAATTATTAGCTACAGTTATACTGTTTGAAAACGAAAGTATTTAGATTTAAATATTGTTCTAAAATAAGTGGTTTTAGCTGTAAAAAATATGGTCATTATTTAAATATTATTCAGCTGTGTGCCGCACTGTATAAATTACGCCCCATCCCCGGTAGAAAAGCATCATAGATTCCTCTTTTTGCCTGTCTACGTCCCAATGTCTGTTTTCTATAACAGTCCTTACTACCCTAAGCACGATTAGAGTCGTTTGAACCCTTTAACCGCCGGTGCCGCATATATTCGTGTTTTCATTTTTTTATCAGCACATTAGGTACCACATTTTAAATATGTTACAGATAATATGTGACATAATATATATTTGTGACTGTGTAACATATAACAGGCACATATTAAAAAAATAACATCTTTGCTAACATGTATACACCCTGTATAAATCCATTTTAATCCTTCCAGCGCGGGGACCGACTTTAGACGTCAGAATCTGACGTCTCTAGACGTCAGACTCTGACGTCTAAAGTCGATCCCGGCACTGTAAGAGTGAAAATGTTAATAGTAACCGTAGACCCATAACATAGGTATTCAAATGAATCAGAAAGACCTGAATAAGACATTTATGATGATTTCAAATTGAAAAAACCACTTTGATTTCCATGGTTTATACAAAAAATTCATCGCTTTAGGGGTTGATAAATAATGAATAAATAGGTGGCTGAGGGGGGCATTTCTATAAAAACACATTTTATCACGTCCGATTAGTAGTTCACATTTCTAGTGTAATAAGTGGCTGTAACACTAACACATACCGCATCGCTGAGGCTAAAATGCGCCGGGGTTTTCCGGTATACGCCCATTGTTTACACTGGTAATGTGAGCAAAGGGCCCGTAGCAAACACCGAGATATTATCCAAATGTTGGTACAACGTTGCAGATTGTGGGCCAACGTTAAATCCACGAATTCCATTTTTCTGTATGATTAGCGGCCTTGAGTATTACGTTCTTATCAGCAAGTGCGAGATATTGACTCAATTTTAAATTAATGCCGGTCCACCGTCTGCGACGCTGGCACAACATTAAAACAACACTTGGCAACGAGACTTTGACCCAATGCTGGTTTGATGTTGGGCCACCGTCTGCGACGCCGGCCGAACATTAGACCAGCATTGGGTCAAAGACTCGTGTTTGCTGGCTATATGACATAATTCCTATCAGCCAATTAGAAAGTTGAATCTCCTCTCGAGTCGACCAGCAAACACGAGACATCGATATAATGTTGGATTACCGTCTGCTACTCTGGCCCAACATTATGACAACATTGTGTTGACTGGGTACCCCGCTAACACGAGACATTGAGACAGTGTTGGTTTATTGTTGGGCCAGCGTCGTAGACGGTGGACCAACATTAAACCAACACTGGCTCAATGTATCGTGTTAGCGGGGTATTCTGGTCGTCTGTGGCTCTGCGACGTGGTACATAGTAGCACAGAATCTCCAGGGGCCATGTGGAAGAAGGTAGGCGTTTTGCCGTGAGCAATATACTAGTCATTTAACAAAATTGTGAACATGAGAAATTATGTTTCTTGGTAACGAAACGTAGGGAGGAGCTACTTTATCGTTGTGAGACAGTAGGTTAAATTAAAAAAAAAACGACTTTTTTTGGCTCCACCCGGTTGTCATTTACGGAATTACCACCCGACTTTATCATTGCCACATAGCATAGAAGTATGTATTCGTTATTATCGCGAACAATACAATTTTACTACTGCTACTTTTCTTTTCTAATTTAAAATTAGCATGTACGCCTCAGCAGTTGCACGATGTTTATGTAGAATTGACTGTTAGACAGCAGAACTGTTGTTGATTTATTTTTAGTGACTGTGAATGTGTGATTTTTATTGGCATATTGTGTGTGCTGTTGTTAATTTTTCTCCTTTCGATTTACTGTTTTCAGATGGAATGATCGGATAGGTTGTTATTAATTTATTAGACATGCATTTTACCCCCAACAAACACGAGACATCGAGCCAATATTGTTGTAATGTTGTCCCACCGTCGGCGACGTTAGCCAAACATTAAACCAGCATTGGCTCAACGTCTCGTGTGATAATATTGGCGCGTGATTAAAATGTGTATCTGTTGTTAATATTATTAAATCTGTTTAAATTAAATAAGCTTCCAATTAGTAGAGAGCAATTAGAGTTATCCAAATGCAATCCCGAGTTTTAATATCTAACGACATAATATCGACTCCGCATAATACTGTCGTTGATATTTAATTTGTGTAATTTTGCTTTTCGAAGACTGTTTAATGTTTGTTTTCATGAAGATGATAATAAAACATAAAAACTGGAGTAATAAAATGTTAATACTGCCGATGTAATGGCTATCATAAACATGATTTTGGCATAATTCTTGGATATAATTATAGACATAAAACTGATGGTATATTCTAGCTTTGGTAGTTTAGTTATGATACATATGTATTTATTAGTATTGTACACGATAAGTATTTTTTGTGTAAAGAAAGTATTTGATATAAATATTTGTGTAATTTGACAAAAGTGAACAACTTTAGCTATTGTCATGTCATCACCTTGGTATAAACCCTTTCAAGCCTGAGTTTGCCATTGTCTTCTTCATCCACTACAAGCCGCGAATCGCTGTCGCAATTCTCGACTCGTAGTGGATGAAGATGAATTGAAGTGGATAGCAAATTAAAAAAATATATCGTTATTATTAAAACTGTTCCATGAAATTTTTTGTTCTAAAACGCTCAGGTTTTAGGAAATTGGTTAATTCCTCCGAGATTCAAAATGATGTTTTGATGCATCGTGAGGGTTTAAAGGGTTAAAGGGTGGTATATGTCACTTGGTAAGGTTGCAGATACGACCCTTTGCATACTAAGGTGACGACCTGGTGTGTAATGAAATGAAATGGTCATCATTAAAATTAATAATAGAAATTAGTTTAAAAAACAATTAAAATGAACACCATATCATTTATAATTTTGACGTATTTAATGATTAATATACCTGATCTAACCCTTTCAAACCTGACTTTACATTGTCATCTTTATCCACTACAAGCCACGAATTGCTGTCGCAATTCTCGACTTGTAGTGGATGAAGATGATTTTGATGTGGGTGATAAATTAAAGAAAATTGTCATGTATCGATAAACTAGTTTCATGGAAATTTGCGTTCTAAAATCCTTGGTTGTAGGAAAATTAAGTCTGTTTTCAGGGATGTAAAATGATGCTTTAATGCATCGTGAGGGGTTGAAGGGCAACTATACATTTTTTAAATCTGTTTTATCAGCAGCTTCAATCACATTTAACGAGAAGGAAATGAGCGTTTAAACATCAAGATTCACACATATTTTTTGGTCTGAAATTCAGCAAATATCAGTATTTTTCATCCATTTGAAGCTGTGGGTCGCGGTAGCGAGCGAAACGTCGAAGTGGGTTGAAAAAAATAATGTTGCGCTTTGAGGGTTAAAATTGTCACATTAAGAGATAAATACTACATTGTCTACTTCGGAGCAACAGAACTTATCTGTCGCTTTTGAAAGTAGTTGATACGACTCTTTAAAACCCTTTAAGCCCCCATGATGCAATAAAGCATCATTTCACATCCCTGAAAACAGACTTAATTTACCTATAACTGAGAGTTTTAGAACGAAAATTTCCATAAAACTGGTTTACCAATACATGGCAATTTTCTAAAAAATTTAAACTACATCAAATTATCTTCATCCACTACAAGCCGCGAATTGCGACAGCAATTCGCGGCTTGTAGTGGATGAAGATGACAATGGTAAATTCAGGCTTGAAAGGGTTAAGCTCAGGGTGACGATACATGCATTATTGCTGTAGCTTTCGGCATTGATGTTTTTTGTAATCTTTGGTTATATTTTTAACTGTTCATGCACAAATTTACGTATGAAATCAATATTTTAGTTATGAACAGTGTATTTTTGTGATACTGTATTAATATTTATTGACCGTGAAACAGACTGTCATGGCATTGACTTCATGTATGTTTTATCCGGATCTTACGAAATATAATATTGTCTGTTGCCCGCTTTAGCCTATTTGTGTTTGATGTTTCAGAGTTGATCCCGCGGCCGGCCACCTACTACGAGGACCCTCCCCTGTACCTGTGCCTGAAGGTGGGCACCCCGATCAACAAGGCCGTGTCCAGGACCTGCCCCATAGAGTCCTACCGTAACACCTGCAAGCCAGAGTACTGGTTCTCCATACCACGGGATAAGTAAGAGAATATCACTAATATGCCGCGCAAAGACAAAAGCAGTTACTGTCTTTTGACTTTGCATTGCTCTATTGTACAATGCTCTTTTTTTGCGTCGGCATTGTTTGTAAATCTGCTAATATCACTAATTTGCGGTGCAAAGACAAAAGGCAGTAAGTGCTCACTTAAAAAGTAAGCAGTTACCGCCTTTTGACTTTGAATTGCTCTATTGTACAATGCTCTTTTTTGCGTGTGCACTGTTTGTAAATCTGCTTATATCACTAATCAAGACAAAACGCAGTAAGTGCTTACTTGAAAAGTGAGCACTTACTGCCTTTTGCATTTGCAGGATAAGTAGGCCTAAGCTAATACTTTATCACTAATCTGAGCTGCAAAGACAAAAGGCATTGTACTATTGTATTATTTTGTACTATTTTTGTTTGTGCATTGTTTTATTAAGGGTGGAGACTTATTGTTTTAGTGCTGTCTATTGTTGTTGTTATTATTATTATTATTATTATTATTATTCAACAATTTGACGACGTCAATATTCATCCGATTTTCGCGAATTTGTTTCTGAACACCCTGTGATGGATTATCCTGCTTAAGTTCGAAAATCAGCCAATTTGCATATCCAAAATGCCCGCCAAAATGCCCACAATTTTTTTTTGAACACTCTTTGATAGATTGCCCTGGTTGAGCTCGTAAATTGGCTAATTTGCATATTCAGCCTCATTGTTACTGCATTGGCAGTAAACTTTAAATTTTGGAAGGTGGAGACTTGCAAATATAAGAATTAACGTCATCCCACATAGCCCCTTTAAGCATAAATGAATTAATTTAAATTGGCACACACATCCTTATTTGGTCCCGTTGTTTTTTCAGGGTAGATCAGCTGTACGCGTTCTTCGTGCAGTGGTCGCCGAACATTTACGGGGACGAGGAGGACATAGATCCCGGAGAGCGAGGCTTCGTGGTGATCCAGGAAGGAGACCAGGCGGACATGTCCCTGGTGGAAAACCACTTCCAGCAGGATCAGCGACAGGCGGGCAGAGGCAACCTGAAGCGACAGATGACCAAAGACTGGGAGGTAAGGCAGTGTAGACCACAATAATCAGATGATTAACCCTTAGAGCTATGAACTGTTAAATTTCAATTTTCAGTCATGTGAATTTGTGTCTCGCTATATATAATGTTACTTTTGCTGATTGAGTTGATCTTTTAAGATGACCTTGATGTCCTTGAAAGTCCTTGCAGTTTGTCATTGATAAGGCGAACAAACCCTGTAATTGATTAATGGGTCTTCAGGCAACTTTTCTACAAGTGGCCTTCAAGCTAGATTTCTACGTATGAGAACCTCCTGATGATGGGAGATGAATCATATTATTTAACATTTGAACCCCGACGATTTGATGAGGTTCACCAGACAATAGTTGTGTTTAGGAGTAAACAGGGACACAGTAATACAATTTTTAAACCACAACCTGATTTGTTACACTATTTTAAGCAAAATATTTGCAATGCGTTTATCTGGTGTCAAAAATGTTGTATTATAGGCCATCGTATTTTATATATTCAACGGAAATAAAGAAAAACACATACAGTATAGTTGAAGGCCTATGTACTGCCATTCAAAGCCAAAAGGCAGTATCAGCTTACTTCACAAGTAAGCAGATACTGCCTTTTGGCTTTGCAGAATAATACAGTAAATGACAATATGACCAGAAATGATGGGTGCTACAATTCATCCAACATAGTAGCATGTTTACAAATAAAATAAATACAAACGGAAATAAAATAACAAACATTTTTATTATATAATTCAACGAGCCCTGCCAATAAAAAATTGCATCTCGCGGATACGACCTTTTATTGCCAAGCTGTCTGTGAGTGTGACTAAAGTAAAAGTTACCTTTTGCGTTGCATGCTTTCCGCTAATTACCCACGCAACTTTTATCAGATTGTCATGAAATGTATCAAGCAATATTTTCTAGTCTTACGGCAACTTCCCTGAAAATTCAAAAAAAAATTGTAGTTCACAAGTTAGACCATTTGAAATTTGGTAAGTTTAAATTATGACGCTCCTCTATAAACCCAGTGATTTCATTCCGCTTTAATCTCTCAAATTTCACGAAATTGCCGTAAAACTTCATTGAAATTTATCAAGAGAAATCAGCGAAAAACACCCAACGCTGGTGGAAGTTGACTGCAACTTACCTATTATTTATTCGCCCATAGATTGTGACGATAGAGGAAGCTAGACGGCGGATCTCTGTAGTTGACCCTGAAGACATGTTGGCGTTACCAGAGCTATGTGATCCGAGCTGCATACTGACGGAGGAACACCAAATACGAAAGGTACGAGGATATTATGATGGGTAAAACTTATAGCTCCCATATATATGCATGTTGGCTGCACTATGTGTTCCTAGCTGTATACCAACGGAGGAACACCAAATACGATATTTACCGGGATAAAAAGATGATATGATTAAACAGTAACATAGCTCCCATATATATATGCATGTTTGCTGTAATATTCAATCCTTGCTTTATACTAACGGAGGAACACTAAATAGGATAGGTACACGAATAAAAAGATGATATGATTAAACAGTAATAAATCTCTCATATACTATACATGTTGGCGTTACGATGTTATCCCAGCTGTATAATGACGGGGAAACACCAAATACGAAAGGTACTCGAATAAAATAATTGTTTAACCTTCTAGCTGCCATAGATCACTGTTGTATACTGACTGAGCAACACCGAATACGAAAGGTACCCGGATAATATGATTATCTTATTTAAATTTAATAAAATCTGTTCCGCCTATTGCTTGCTGTACTGCATGATAGCACTAGTCTACAGTGATTATCCAAAGGAGGCTGCAGCTTCCACGTATCAACTGTGTACCCTGGTTCCTTCCCTCAACAGCGGTGCTAATGCAGATCCTGCAGCAGTGCAGGCATTGGTGTTGGCCGTGGTAAGGCCTTAAACTAGGGGCAATAGCGTGTTTTACATTAGGTGTCTCACCCGAGGATAGCGGAGCTGTGTTATATTTAGCTAAACACAAGGTATGTCTGGGGTTGAATTCCCTAGACATGCCCAGAACCCCTTATCGGGCGAGTGAAGGAAAATATTTTCAATAACCCACCATGCTCTACCACCCCCACTCTCACATCATCATCTGTGCATCATTCATCTCATCAATGGATTGCACTGTATGAACTGTATTACAATGTCACTATTATCGAAAAATGACTTAAAGCAATATTCTACTATGCTACTATACTTGGCTAGCAGGGCGTGTGGGCAAGATCTGCAAGCCCACATCTCACATGAACACACATAATTTTATACAAACCAAAGGTCTTTTTTCAATAATAAATCAAAATAAATGTCTTATTTAGCTTTTCAGCATCATTTGAATACCTATGTTATGGGTCTATGGCCATTGTAAATATTTTACTCTTTTACTGGGGGGATCGACTTCAGACGTTAGATTTGTAGACGTCAGTATCTGATGTCTAAAGTCAGTCCCCACGCTGGAAGCTATACTAGCTAGATACAAGGTTCTTTACCATATATTTGTTTTGTTTTTGCCGTGTATAGGTGGCCATGAGTCTGCCGGCGCGAGCAGAGGGTTACTCGTGGGCGCTCATCTACAGCTGTGAAAAAAACGGATTCAGCCTGAAAACACTTTACCGCTGTATGCAGTCTAAAGACACTCCTATACTACTGCTCCTACGGGACACAAGGCAACAGGTAAATAATCAGATGTATATGTGTATATAGTCTAAGGACACTCCTATACTATTGCTCCTATGGGACACAAGCCAACAGGTAAATAATGTAACGTCAATAATCACCAGCTGGCGAAACTTTCTAGTAAAAGCAATAGTAGGGTGGGGCAAAACCCACTCCACCACATCAATTGTTTATGTATCAGTCACAGTCAAATATCACATAGTTATATAAGTTTAATTTTGAAATTTAAAAAAAATGTGACCAAATATACTTGACAGTTTTTACAGTATATATTATATTTGTTCCAGGTATTTGGTGCGTTTTTATCGTGCCCGCCCAGGCTGAGTGAGCATTTCTACGGTACTGGCCTCTCCTACCTCTTCTCCTTCTATCCAGAATATTTCAGGGTAAGTCATTCTTAACCCTTTACTGCACGATTAAGCGGATTAAACCTTTGAAGCCTGAAGTTACCTTTGTCATTTTCATCCACTACATGCCGCGAATTGCTGTCGCAATTCTCGACTTGTAGGGGATGAAAATGACGTGAAGTGGGTGACAAATAAAAAAATATACTGTTTTTAAAACATTTCCATGAAAATTTTCGGTCTAAAACCACTACGTCTCAGAAAATTGAGTTATTTTGCAGAGATGCGAAATGATGCTTTAATGCATCGTGAGGGTTTAAAGGGTTAAATCACTGTTATTGGGAATGAAATCTGTGTTTAACCCTTGTCCTGCTACGCCCGTATATATACGGTTTCAAGCTGATTTTAAACCAAACTATATGTCACTGAAATGGATAATATAGTTTGTGGCAGATGGTCAGTTAGTCAAATAATTCAATTTAGAAGATGTATTATTTTCAAGTTTTTCTTCCATTTGAAGCTGGTTATTGCGTCAGCAATTCCAGCTTCAAATGACGAAAAATACATAGATAAGAAGGGTATTCCCCCTGCCCCGGCCCAGGGGGAATACCCTTCCTATCCATGTTTTTTTTCATCATTTAAAGCTGGAAATTTCGTCAGCAATTCCAGCTTCAAATGAATGAAAAACAGAAGCAAACACTTCAGCATAACATAAGTTAAACGTCGGATTTGCAAACGTTTGCTGATTTTAAACCAAACTATATGTCACTGAAATGGATAATATAGTTTGTGGCAGATGGTCAGTTAGTCAAATAATTCAATTTAGAAGATGTATTATTTTCAAGTTTTTCTTCCATTTGAAGCTGGTTATTGCGTCAGCAATTCCAGCTTCAAATGACGAAAAATACATAGATAAGAAGGGTATTCCCCCTGCCCCGGCCCAGGGGGAATACCCTTCCTATCCATGTTTTTTTTCATCATTTAAAGCTGGAAATTTCGTCAGCAATTCCAGCTTCAAATGAATGAAAAACAGAAGCAAACACTTCAGCATAACATAAGTTAAACGTCGGATTTGCAAACGTTTGGTGTCAAATCCAACAAATATGAGTTATTTTCACCCATTTGAACTTGTTGTCCGCAGTAGCTAGACGCAACTTCAAGTGGGTGAAAATTTTAAGAAGATAACTTAGCGAGTAAAAGCAAACTTAACAATTATGTTTATTGCCTCTGTGTTCAAAAGACTTAATTGCCACATTTTAAAAGCCGAGATAAAAAATCTTCCTAAAGTTTTCTCCAGCTGATGTTATATCACACTGGTATTTATAAAGCAATTGCAGATACTTTAAGGTAATGAATGAAGATAAAGAAAACCCATATAAGATCTGTGTGGCTGCAATATTCGTTTTTATTTTTCATCATTTGAAGCTGAAATCGTTAACGCAATTTACAGCTTCAAATGATGAAAAATACATAGATAGGAAGGGTATCCCCCCGGGGCAGGGGGAATACCCCTCCTATCTATGTATTTTTCAAATGATGAGAAATATCTCTAATAAAACCTCCTATCCCGCTAGGTTAAATTATTTGCTACTGCGACCCAGAAGCTCAAGTTGGTTAAATTATGTATATTTGTTTAATTTGAGATAAAGCATTTGCAAAGCTTGATGTTTAGGCACACATTTCGTTCCAAATATTAGTGATTTGATCGAATAATAAAGCAGGTTGAAAACGACAATAGTCGTGATCAGCAGGATTTGCAGGTTAATGGACAATGGACAATGGACATCTCCAATAGTGAATGATTTGATAAGCTAAGTGTCCGCCACAAATAATTTTATTTTGTTTATTTAATTTTGTTCGAAACTCGCTTGAAACCACATATATATGGAACTAGTGGAACAAAAGTTGAAAATTAATCTAGCAGATGTAGTATCACATTTGTTATTATTATTGAAGAAAATACAGATATCTTAATCTAATTATTAATCAAAAATTTAAAAATCAAAAGTTTAATATCTAGGAGATGTAGTATCACATTTGGTATTATTAGTAAAGTATATACTGATAACTTAATCTAATTAATAATTAAAAATTTAATAATCAAAAGTTAAAAACATCATTTTGTGATATATTTTTTTTCAGAAATATTCGTGGACTGGCACCAACAGTTTTTTCATTAAAGGGAATGCAGAGAGCTTGGCGATCGGCTCAGGAGAGTGAGTGCTCTATTATTATATGCTGCTCAAAGCAGATCATTGCTAGTTACATAATTATTGTATGGTGCAAATTTATTTAGCACTGTCATTTTACTACATGTTAGGATTGTTGTAAATATGTGATTAATTATATTGGGCCTTGTCAGGGCAATAACCCTTTCAAGCCTGCATTATCATTGTCATCTTCATCCACTACAAGTCGCGAGGTGCTGTCGCAATTCTCGTCTGTTTACCACACATTCGCGCACACAACAATGTGGTCTGCCACATCAATCAAAGCTGTACCTTGTCCTGTTATAACACTTCCTACACAATCATAACATTATAGTCACAGGCTCGTAATGTAATAACTACCCATATACCTATCTATCCAGTATATTACTTACAATAACGCTACAGATACTAGTGATAATAAGAGGGATATTGAGGCTGAACTGTCCTAGTTTTGTGACTGGCTCACAGGCATCACGATGTCAGGGTCAGTAGTCTGAGCTGCAGGGGCGGATCTAGGTTTTCACCGACATGGGGGAGGGTTTAAAACATGACCGAGAAATATTCTATCACTGCAGCGCAGGGTCCGGGAAGCCCGCCTCGGGGAAATTTTTGATTTTCAAAGGCTTTCTCCCGCAGCCAAGGCATGTTATCCACTGTTTGTCCCTCAGTGTGTAACCAGTTCATAAGGAAACCCCTAAATAAGATTATATTTTTTTTCGAGGGGGGGGGGGGTTAAACCACCCCCTTGGATCCGCCCCTGGGCTGGGCTGAGCAGTTTCAGCCCTGATACAGTGGCGCACAATAACAGTTATCCTTAACGTTAATGCAGTACCTATAGGCATGACCTCAGTACAGGACACGGGATATAGGGTTCTGGTAAAAGGCAGGATGGAGGAGTTAACCCGCGAGTGTTTTAAATATTGCTCTGGTAGATCAGTTAATTGAGAGGTGAGTATCTAGCTGGGTGTGTGTATGGCTGACTGGAGTGATTGCAACTCTCGCCAAAGAGTTGACTCTTCGGCTAAACTGGTAGCTCCCAGGCATCACGATGTTAAGGTCGCTGATTCGATTGCTGGGCAGTTTCAGCACTCACACAAAGCTGTAACATGTCAGTATATTACCCTTCTCCTGTTAGAGCCTATTTCAAGAAAGTTTTAGATTAAGTAAATTTATAGTGAAATTTCTATCACCTATGCCCATTTAATGAAGCAATTCAAGCTATATCACAGAGAGGTCTATGTTAAAAAAACGAAAATATTTTTCGTCTTTTTAATCTGACAATCACGTCAGCAATTCCAATTGATACAAAATAGTAACAAACAGGTTAGCGGGGACAGAGGAATATATATGGAATATTGTGTTTCAGTGGATCTTTTGGTTTGTGGTTGGACGGAGACCTGTACCACGGGCGTACACAGCCATGTCAGACGTTCAACAACGAGCTACTGACCGAGACAGAGGATTTCATGGTGGATAAACTGGAGGCTTGGGGGTTTGTCTGATCATCTAACTCAGGTGGGTGTATAGTAAAGCCAATTTAGGTTAGCCATGTTCCAATAACTATTAGAACGCTGAAATATTTTTGTATAAACCATTGAGACATTTGAAATCATCATAATGTCTTAGTCAGGTCTTTCCACTTCATTTGAATAACCATATAATGGGTCTACGGCCATTATAAATATTTTAATTTTTTCATTGTGGGGACCGTCTTCGGACATAAGAATCTGACGTCTCTGCAGACTTCAAATTCTGATGTCTAAGGAGGGTCACTGAAAGAGTTAACCCATTAACTGCCAAATTATTCAATTTGAATTTTCACCCACTTGAAGTTGTGTCTCGCTGACGCGATCCACAACTTCAAGTGAGTGAAAATTATTCAGATTTGACAAAATGAAGATCAATTCTTTTCAAATCTTGCTGGTTGATGTCACATTTAAACTTATTTAAAAGGTTGTACTTAATGTGCTAATAAAAAACGCAAACCCGAATATATGCGACATCGGTTGTTAAAGGGTTAAAGGGTAAAACGCACCGACGTGGAAAATTAATATATTAATATATAAATGATCAATTGTTCACGTTTGTGTCTTTTAAGTTTAGCCACTAAATCATTGAATTTTAATTTTTACCCCTTGATGTTGTGTCTAGCTACCGCAACCCACAACTTCCAAGTGGATGAAAATTACTCATTAATATATATGATTGCACTAATTAACTTCCTCTGAAATCGTGCCTGGTGGAACGTATTATAGCTTTGCTCGATATGACCAATAACGCATAAAAAATGCATATACAAATTCTTCTTTTTTTGCAGGTATATCGCACACTATTCCTTATGAAGGAGGCTTGCTGACAACAGCATCTACAGTTGGTGATCTAGTGGTTATACCTAACCTTCAGTGATTACGCCTAACACCATTATAATCAAGGTCCACTAGAACCACCATCTTGACATGGAAGGGTGCAGAGGCAGATAGCATGGATGTGAGCTTTTCTGTAACCTACTGACAGATAATGGTGCCACATTGCTTACTTGCTGTTCAAGCACAATGCATGACCCGGCAACGGACCACTCCTGTATTATGCTGTAATTCCATGGCAATTTCACTTAAGCAAAAATTGAAAATACTTCGTCCACATTCTGTTTAATACCCTTTACTTTCTCTACTGGTGAATTGGTTGGTCATATTTATTCATTCACATAATTTCCAGCTTCCAAAATTCGCAAAATTGGGTTATTTAAATAACAGCGCATCTATCATCAAACTATTTGACAAAGTTGAGTGACATGTTATTTGAATGCCTCAAACCACATATATATGGTCTTAGCAGTACAAGGGCTTATCCCGGGGGGGGGGGGTCACTTTGAAATTCATCATATTGCATCCTGAAATAGATCCAATGTCTCTTTTGCATGTACAGGGCATGCATGTTATACTTCATCGAAAAATAATTCAAATGAGTTTGCCTACAGTGCAGCGACACTGACAACAGCGGATACCATGTGTTGGGTAGTATTTCGTACATCCTTTACCGACACAGTAAGTGGAAGAAAAATCTACTTCAGACATTGGATTATCAAACGCTGCTGGCAGTGAACGAAATGAATCCAAAGAAAAATATTTCTGAGCCATTCTCAAATACACCGCCAGACCGCGAAATGAACTACATTTACATCATCTGAATACATGTTGCGAGTCAAATCAAAATATAACTAATTTTCTTTGCATCATTTCACCAGCATATTATTGGAGAAATAAGCCCATGCAGAACTTCACATGGATCACATTACTTTGGCCTTAAAGCCTTAGCCTTGATCATCGCTTTCTGCATTTAAACATGAACCTGCACCCGTTTGACCTCAAACGGTGACTCTACGCTCTGCTGACCTTAACCCCGACTCCACGCCCTTTGACCTTCAGACCGCCCTCATTCCTTAGCAACATGCTTATCACGTGACAATGGACTGTACCATGTACATATCATAGGGCGGTGTCTGCTTTGAATCGGCTCATCCTGATGGTGTTGTGACTTGTGAGATTGACTGATAGTATGTGGCCTGGGCCGTGCTGCCTCAACTTTGGCCTGTTTTGCAACATGTGAACATTTCCAAGAATATAAATGATATTACAGAGCAATCGCGAGACGCTCACTCAGTGTTGGTATGATGCCGGGCCAGCATCGTAGATGGTGGGCCAGCATCATAACAACACTGGGCGAGCGTCTCATATTTCCCAAGACAGAGCCACCGCATTGGGTATCTCTAGACATTAGTTGATGGTAGATTTTGGTTGCTGGCCATTTACCTTCAAACATTTGCGTGATACCCGTCGTGGAGATCATACTTTGTGAGAATCTATTGCTCCCGTGGATTATACTTCTTAAAGGTGTTTTGCTCCCGTGGATTATACACCTTGAGTGTATATTGCCCCCGTGGCGCTGAAATAGCTCTTCGCTCTGTAAGCTTGGAAATGTGTTTCCTCAATCTCATTTGTTGGATTGGTAGATGTGAAAATTTGGCGCCGGGGGAATGACATGTAAATATGCGCTGTGACGTTAATGCAATTTTTCCAAAAAGAATCCGACACTGGACCTAGTGCTAGGTGTACACTATTATCTACGAGGTGTATGTTGTGGATGTATAGTGCGCTGTATCTACTGGATTACGTATGCATAATCTCGTTTATATATATATATATATATCAACATGTCTGCTAGTGCTGCAACTGGTGTGTATGTGGAAGCATGCACTGGAAACTGCGTCTTTTATGACAATCGTTCCTACGGAAATGTTATTGGAGCTTCGGCTTAGTTCGCTTTAAATCTGTTTCTTTTCGTTACTCATTCCGTAAACTTTAACATCATTTTTAGTGGATTATATATTGTTTCACCAGAGTATCCGCAAAACAGAAAGGTGTAGAATTGAATATTTTTTCACCGATTTGCGGAGTTTTTGGCCAAGGTCTTTATTTTCTCATGATCATCCCCTAATTTCTTGGTGGGATGCCGCCCTACACTCTCTCAGTGGAGGCACCAAGTGAAAATTACTTTCGCTGGGCCATCATTTTGTGGATATTGATATAAAACACATGATTAAGTCACTGTAGAAAAGCAAGCAGTGTTTAGCCCTTGAGCTAAAGGTCTAGACGGTAGCTCAAGGGCTCAACACTGCTTGCTTTCCTACACTCAAACTGGCGACCTCCCGTATTGGATCACTTGTATAAATGTTTAAGGACGACTACAAACGAGATCAGCACTGTGATGGTTATGAAGAGACAGCTGTGAATGTGTGAATTCGATCACAACGGATATGTTTTATTAAATACTATATCAAAATTCAGTGATTGTGAGAACACATCTAACATGACAATTCTGTCACTCACATTTATATATTGGCTGAGTGTATGCAGCCAATACACATGGATGGAATGGAATTGTCATGACGTCAGCCCATCACTAAGCCAGCTCCGGGTAGGGTTGTTTGATAGGGTAGTATTCTTGTTATTGTGACTGTAATCTAATGCTGTATATAATCTAGTCATATCATATGATACTTTTGTTGTACTGGCGAGGACGGGTGTGAAACAGAAACAGTGTCATCATTATCACCAAATTTATTTATAGCTCTTAGAACTGCTACTTTTTCGCTACTCTATATTGCAATATTTTCTACCAATGTTTTTTGTTATAATGGTTATAATTTGTATTTTTTTAATAATTACTTGTTTATGCATTCTTTTGGGAATTATTCTGCAAACAAAAATTCCCTTAGAAAAATTATGATATTTTGACATCTGGATTTATTTTAGAACGATATGCTGCCTATTATTTTGAGAATTTCCTGCGAGCGCAAAATTTTAAAAAAATGTGACTTACAAATGTAAGCGTCTGTTTTTATTATATTTATTAGAAAATTAATGATGACCAATGCTTTGACACCCAGACCTTGCTGGTATTGTTGACTGTTACTATGTTCAAACGTTTGAGGTTCACCCATGTTCACAATTACACGTCTGAGAAAGAGTAATTTCGAGAACAAACAGAACAGTACGATTTGCCAAAATCTGGTTAATAAATGGCTACAGTTTTTGTTTGCCTAGCAGATGCGGCTGTTAAAATCCTTCTAATAACATATGAAAATTGTTGAGATTGTGAACACTATTTATATTCATGCACGCAAACTATGATGCAAACCCTGTTGATCCAACTCTTTGCAACAGTTTACCACTACTATGCTCTGTCAAATGCATCAATGAAATAAGGTGTGCTTAAACACTGTTAAAGATTATGTTATATTACTTGAATGTACTAACACCACACTTGAAAATTTCATGCATGGAATATTTTTTATTAATGGCTGCTAAAGGTGAAGATTTAGTCATACGTATGACACGAGTAGTATGTTTTCATAACAAAGTATTGAACTTTAGGCCTTGACTACCACCAGGCCTCAATTCTATCACATACTGAAATGTGTATTCCTGTAATATCACGTCATATCAACGATGCACCTCAAATCAAAAGACTTAACACACAATTCACCTCATCTGAAAGTATAATATCATCTATGATCACGTTGGTATAAAAACCTCGTATCTGCCACTTTGTAAAGTGACAAATGCGAGGCTTTAAACCTTGATGTATCGTCTGTGCTTCAATTGACTGAAAATTACTTCAACCAGTGATATTTGAGTCACAAGGTTTTCAAAGGTTATCAGAAATTTAGGATATATTTCACTTTAAAACCTGGCTAGACAATTGCTAGTAAATACAAATAAATATTACTATAGTCGACATCGATACCCTATGGATTATTGTGTTGATCTTGACATTTTATTGGCGGACATGTTTTATACATTTTGTGGAACTGTAATATCTGTACGAGCAATGTACTCACTCCGTATCAAGTTCGATGTATACTGTACATGTATGTTCACGTTGTTAAGTGTACACATAATCTTTATTTTATCATCTGATATACTGTTGGTTCTTATACCGCACATTATAGCATAGCTGTCGCTGAAAAGGGTACGATTGTGCGTGTGTTTATATGCAAAGTAGCGTATGGGCGTTCATTTACGATTCTAGCTTAGAGAACACAAAAAAAAATTAGAAATGCCTCCCAGGTGTTGTTGTGATGTTGGGGGACGTTAGGCCTGTATCTCTATTTGTCTGGATATGATTAAAAACGGAAAACAATGATTGTTGTCTCGCGAGCACTCAGAAATACCTAAAACACACACTTGTGATAATTATTTTAGACAATTATCAAGAAATTGTGACAGTTTTAATAGTTTTAAACTCCCAATTACACTAAAAATTAAGTTAGATAAGAACAGCATAGACAAGCCTAGTACGTTATGGATTGTTTTGTTGAGTTTTAAACACAGAATGTCACAATTCATCGAAACATAGATGAAAAATGGTACAGGATTCTGGCAAATTTCATGATGTGACAGATGAATCATATTCGCTATTATTTGTATTGTTTTTGTTTTTCATGTTTGAAGTAGGTCTACTATACTTGGTTATTCAGGAAAGACGTTGTATTGTTCTCGACCAAGGTCACAATTTGTAACCAAAAAATATTATTTCGCAATACAATGTAGTATTAACAATGAAACCATTATTACTGATATTCTTATTAGAAATATATATATGTAAGATATGTTCTCTGGCCGACCGTAAATCCACCAAGTACATTTTCCAAATTAACTTGACGTGTTTAGAATGAATCTTTCCTGTCAAACTTTTACCCTCACCTCAGTGTTGCGATTGCAAGTGGAACAATATATTCCCCTTTTTTTTATTTCAAGGGTGCAAAAGTTATTCAAAACTAACAGTTATTTATTGTTTGCTGGGTTTTCATCAATGAATCTACTATTATC